>NW_017547177.1:6303884-6369926 GCF_001854935.1 Bemisia tabaci
GGGGGGGCAGGCCCCCCCAGGACCCCCTAGCTACGCCCATGCTGAACTAGATCCAATGTGTTTTTTTTCCAGTGGAGGGTGGAGGAGCCATACACCCCTCCTAACACTTCTCTAATTTACCCCTTTCATTTTGGCCGGGCGTTTGTAGGAGCAACCTCCATGATTTGTAATTATTTCCCCAAAAACGACATTTTCTGCGATTTTCGAAAATTCTCTGTCCTCGAATTCCCCCACGGTTGGATGTGTATGTTACATATTGTTGCACTCCGTTGGTGGAATTGCCCAATCCGAAGACTTGCCAACTTTTTCGTCCCGTCCTTGGACAGGTCATCCGCGTTGACCAGCCCGTGAACTGGGCAGCCATTCCACAGATTGGCTGATCAAAAGTCTGAAAATTACACCAACGGTTGTTGACTTTAAATGCAATCCATATGCTAATCAATGAATTCTGACTGACCGACTTCAAACGAATTCATCGCGAGATTTTGAACGAAGCTAAAAAGTCTCAACAAAATTTACAGGTTATTTACAACTTACCTCTCATAAAGTTTAAAGTCATTAAAAGTTTTCAAAATTTTGCTTATACTTTTACTTAGTACCTTTGATGTGCGTATTGCAGACTCAAAAATTGAATGTGCGTTTCTGCTTTATGCTAACTGAACTCAGCTGATCGTAACGCCTTCATGCGACTATTCGTGTTTTATGGATGTGCGTGTTGCATATTCAAAAATTGAAGACGAAATGAGACGTTGAGATGTGGACAATCAAGTAATGACAACAAAACAAGGCTCTCGAACTCATATACGGCGCCTTGATGCAACTATTCATGTTTTATGGATGTGCGTATTGCATATTCAAAAATTGAAGGCACTATTGCTCGATTCTTCAGAGATGCAAAGGAGTCGTCAGGTGTGGCTCGTGGCAGTCTAATTATAGAGAAAAATATTATAAATTGTAACAATTTACCCGTTTGAAATCGTTGATTCTTTGGTACTTAATGTGATCACATCGTTCGTCACTTTGATACTTCACAGCTCTGAAATGCACAGCGGGTCGAATTAAACAAATAACGAAATAATTTCTAAACGAACTTAGATGGGAATTTTCACCGAAAATTATCGTTTTCCTGTCAGTTTCATGACTTCCTCGATAAAACAAATTTCTATTGATCAAGTACGTTTCCTCGAATATCGAGTTGGTAGAAAAACTCGTAAATTTCATAAAAAAACCCTAAAAGGAATATTAGAAAATTAATCGTAAACTTGAATTACGTAACCTGTAAATTTTCGAAAAACAGGAATCACGTCGACATTATTGAAGCACGCCCTCACTTCAGAGGGGCAACGTTATGTCCTCAATTTATGAGGCGGATTAACCTCGCTGTTCAAGAGCGTCGAATCAATTATGAATCATAAGAAAGATTTGTCGCCCCCGCTATTAGCGAGCTCGAAAGCTTTTTTTTTCCCATCGTGTACATTGTGTGCACGGCTCAAAGCATTTTTTGCAGGCGAGTTGAAAGCCGCTACATCTCAAGAATTATTAATAAGGGTCATCGGCCACGCTGACACTGGATGACGTAGCGTAAGCCACAACTGAAAATGCACGCACTCATTAAATCCGCCGCCAGGCTGCATCAAAGTATTATGCAAATAGTTTTATATGCGAGCGGCGCACAGTGGATCGAGTCAATTGTAGAGGTCGGACATGGAATTTTTTAGTAAAACCTCAAATTTTGATGTTAATTTCGTCACAGTTAAAACTTTAAGGGGTGCTTCTGGCAGCAAATTTCACGAGGAAACCATTGAAACCTCTTTTAGGACCCCAAAATTGTGTTTAAACCGAGTTATAAGCGTTTAAAGTTTCAAAATTTTGTCCGACCTCTCCAATTGACTCGATCCACCGTGCGGCATGTCGTGGGGGCTAATAAGTGAAGTGTCTTGTTGTTGCACTCTCCTCTCCACCTTCCCCGGGCCGGCCTGCCCCCACCCTTTCTCCTTATTCTCCTCAGTTGTGCAAGAGACGAGGATCAGGATGCCAGCGAAGAGAAGCCAGTCGTTTACCCCTCTCGTGCGCCGCCGGTTTTTTCCCGGCAACCGTGAGATAGGGAGGAGGGGGAGGGGGCGAGCTAGGCACTTTGCAACCTCCTTTGAAAAACGATAAAAGTGATGCGGTCCCCCCACCCTGCTCCCTCCTCGCGAGCGCCGACCCGGTGTGGAGAGCTGCATCGAACGCGACAACCGCGGTGCATGTCAATTTACCTCTAATGTAGAAAGATTGCCTGACAATTTTTTCTATTTTTTTTTTATTTTTTATAGCCTGAATCACTAATTTGTCTATAGCGATTTAATTTTTCTTTTTTTTTACCATCGTCCGTGATGGGGAGGAGGAGGGGGAGAAGGCGAATCAGGCACTTTGCAACTGCCTTTGAAAAACGATAAAATATTATTTCTCATAATTTTTTACCATCGTCCGTGACAAAAAAATCGTTCGAAAAGGTCGAGTGTATTTGATCTTTACGTCTGTGCGCACGTTGCTCATGGGTTTGGTTTCCTTGAGTGCTGAATTGTACCCTCAAAATTGTATCCGCAAGTCACGCACAAGGGAGTGCGTAGAGTTTGTATTACGATGCGGGGAGTAGGAGGGGATGACTAAATGACACCTAATGCCCAAAAGTCAAAATTTGAGGGTTCCCTCTGTGGAGTTGCATGCAGTTGTGAAGAACTAAATGGGAGGGGAAAAGTTCAAATAAGAGTACTACAGAAGTTCTGGATTGTATTGCGTGTCCTTTTAAGAGAGTGGAAGTGCCCACACCAGAAAAATTTTGCACTTGAAAATTTTAAAATTTTAAGTACCTCACTTGAAACTTTTAATCCCTCTGATATGAACTAAATAAGGTACCTGGGTCGACAACGCAGTGATAGAGCTCAAAAATAAAAGCTTTCTCCATTGTCAGATATCAGTGAAGGGTCTTTATTCGACTCTAACCTCATGAATCCGGGTTGGGTACATGTAATTAAAGCGAATGTGCAGAAGTCATTGCGGGGCAGATCTCCTGCGGTGACGTGGGCAGTTTTTCTGTGGTCAGTTTGAGACGTTTGATTCGAATTCGACCAGTTAATCACTTTCGGAGAGTGTGTCACCGTCACTTCTGGCTGGCGGCGGCACAAATTCTGTCGTAAATACGCTCTCTTGCTTATTTCGGAAGCTAATTAGCGGCGTTGCCGGACTTCCGGGACACAACGCAGCCACTTTCACTTTTCAGTGAATACCATCACTGCGGTGCTAAGGAAAAACGCCGCATGAGCCTTCAAACATTGCCAAAACTCCTTCCACACAGCATTTATGTTTGGGAAAATTTGTAAATATAAATTCTTTCGACTCCTCAGAATTTTTTTCTTTCGGAATCTGACCTAAAACGCCTGGAAATTTCAAGGAAAAATATTTAGAACTTTCTTAAAAAATGCATATAACCCTAGGGAAATTTGGCAACATTCGAATGCTAAGCCGGTTTTTTACCTTAGCACGGCAGATGTCTCGTTATGAGCGTAATTTTGTTTTGAAGATAAAGGCACCTTTCTATCCCTTTCTTATGTTGGGCTCTGTGGAGCTTGCTGGACCCAAAAGCGTTGAGAAAGTTTAGTACGGCTCTAAATGGAGAAATAAAAGAAACTACAGGTCTTGTGATGACATTATCGAACATTTCGAGAGCTAAGGAACGGTGCTGACTAATTGACAAGGGCGAAAATGAATTAGCGACTTTGCTGCATCCTTCAGTACCTATTAAATACGCTAGCTGATGTTTTAAGTTTTATCCAGTTGCCCATAGAAGCGCTGCAAAGACGCTGCAATATATATGCAAAATAATTGCAAAAATTGCGAAGTTTCTTCTTTGCCCTGCATACTCGTCAGATTGCAGGTAGACGGTATTGCTCCAGTCATCGATTTGGAAAGTCATATTTTAGTTTACAGTGTCTTTAAACACAATGAAGTCGAAATTTGCGCTTCACTCAGCTTTCGCATTGTTTGTTTTGATGCTGAGTGGAGTATTTAGGGACATCAGCGATTTTGATACAACTCGTCCTAGACTCGTAAGTGTAACTTCCTCCATTTGATTTGACCTAATTGTTGGCATGCTTTCGTTTAGGAATCCACGACTTGAAACGCGGGAAACATGCTAACTCAATCAAAAATCGAAGATCATAAAACAAACAAGATACCTACTGTTTTCAGTGAATGTATCACAGGAGATTTTCCAGTAGTTACGCTATGAAATCCGAAGATATGCAGCCGGGCTTGTGTCATGGCGATATGTTTTTCTGCATGGAAACTCCTACGTTGGCTCATGATTTATACTACGATCTAAAATTTTACGTTTAAAATTACAAGATTAATTTTATTCCGGAGCTTTTTGATAAAAAACCTTCTTTGCCTGAGCTGAAACTGTAACCGAAAGATGTGACGTTAAAAGCACTTTTAAGTGTTTAACTTGTACGCATGGCTGTATGTGTCCTTCGGTGTGTCGGCTTCGTTCTTACGTACTTTGCTGTTGATTGGTTTAAAAAAAAAAAACTCTCGAGGTTAAGCGTGGCATCCATTTGCCTTGATCGGTTTGGTTATGCCTCGGATAAGTCACCTGTTTGATACCTCATACATAGGGTGGCGAACTAATTAAATACGAGAGGAAAATTATGAGAATGCACTGGAACGGAAAGCAATGGTGCCGGTGATGATTCAAAATACTCTACCATTCTTTTTATTTCTCTCGTAGCTTGTTGGTCTCATTGTTTGCGTGGGGGACTGGATATTTTGTCGTACAAATAGTGCACCATTACCTTTCCTCAGTAGACCGTGACGTACATATAGGCGATGGTTGTGAAAAAATGGGGGGGGGGGACACAAACAGGAGCACGAGACGGTGCGGTGTCAACCACCAATCACCATTCGTATTTATGGCCATAGAGCGGAAGCTAATTTAGACGATCTCCCACAATTATAGAGAACGAAAATCTGACGATGGATTTTCCGTGTACGTGTTAATTGTAAGCTCCGAAATTATTCAAAGCTCTAATGAAATAGGAGATTTACCTCAGACAGATAGATGCATACACTTAACACGTCCAGGAACCACACCCCCCTCCCTAGATTCCGGGTTCCTAGATTTCAGGTAAAACTTTTCGTGCTTTCTGATTTTGATTGAATAAATTCAAAATTCTAACAGGAGCCCCAAAGAACTTTGAGATTATGAAATTTGGGTTCCATGGAGACTATTTCCTATTCGTCCCCACGGTCCTGAACTTTGTCCGACCTAAAATAAACGAGAGAAAAGCCGGGTACGGTGAATCTGAGCCGAACTTTGTCCGACCTAAAATAAATGAGAGAAAAGCCGGGTACGGTGGATCTGAGCCACCCTGTTGAAGAACGTTCTTACATAAAAGTTTTGTTCCAGTGTAAAAGCGTACAAAAACTTACGGCGATTTTAATCAAACGATCTGATCTGACCATTACAACAACTATTAAAGTGAATCTGCACCGGGTAGGTATGATGAAACATCGTGAAATCAATTAAATGGTGCTGAAAGACTGTAAAATTCAAATTGTTTTCAACATATACGGACAGATAACCTATGGCATTGTGACACACTGTAAGGCATTTTAACACATCTCAACTTTCCTCCCGTTGCCCCTCAAAAAATATCAATTTTTAAAACCCTAAAATGAAACTGAAAGTATCCAAACGCGACCTACCTTATTCGATTAGTCAAATGGAACGACTACTTTTCGGATTCGAATATCTTCAGTTTTCACTCATGCTTATTTACAACGGAAATCGTTTGAAACGACAGTTAGAAAGTAGTTCTAGGTGTAATGAGGTCGTATTTTGCCAAACGTTTAAATCGCAGCTAGTATCTCAGCAAAATTTTCTCGATTTCGCCGTTTGCTTACTCCGGCAATAGATTCAACCTGAGGCCTTGTCTCCACGGGACGTTTTCATGGGATTTGTCCCAAGTTCGAATCGCAGGAATGAAACTTCGGGGATTTTTCCCAGTTACCGTCTCCACGAGACGGGGCTCATACAGTCCTGCGACTAGTTTGCGCGGGAAGATAAATTAGTTAAAGTCGAGTATTTAACCGGGATTAAAATAATAATTGCACCCAAATGACAATTAGACACATTTTTTAACTAAACAAACATTACCAATGTAGTAATGAATAAAATATCGCACGATTCGTTTCCACTTCTTCTTCTTCTCTCAGTGGATCCTAGGGGTACAAGTACCATACTTGGTACTGGGAAAAATATTGATTAACTCAATATTTCTCCCAACTTCGGAAGTGGGATTTTTCCCTGGGACAAATCTCGTGAAACGGCTCGTGGAGACAAGGCCCTACCCATCTGCAAGCTCTGTAAGTTCGACCGCGCATGCGCGAAGCAACCCAGAAATTGGCGCGCAGCAAAAGCTTACTCGCGGGCTCAAAGCTTATACTCTCTACTCGCGGTGGATTCGCGTCCCCGTTGAACCCTCGCTCATTGCATGGCAGAGCATGGCCTTGGAAATCAATTAAACAATTCAAGCTCCGGGCAAGATGCGTTGATCACGCCCGGATCTCCCCCTCGGACCCCTCGCCCCTCCCGCCTCCTTGAGGAGATTACGGCCGTGGGGGGGGGAGGGAGGGGTACGAGTTGCCACATCAATTCAACGAGATCCGGAGCAAATCCTTGAATTTCTACTGAAAAATCACAACATCGCGCAATGCTGCTGCGCTAATGAAAAACGCCGTATAATCATTCAAACGTTGCCAAGTCTTCCCAGATAAAATGTTTCATTTTCAAGATAGTCAAGAATATTTTTCCCTGAAATTTTCAGATATTTTAGATGAAATTCCGGATAATTCAGAGCCTAGTTACAAGGAAACCATCCCCCAGTATTCCGGAAAACTGCACTTTACCAGAGGAAGTTTGGCAACGTCTTGAAAGCTCATACGGCGTTCTTCCTTAGCATGACAGAAAACATTTGCATTGCCTCCCTCTTCTTTGAAGAAAAAGTAGTCTTGTGAAAAAATTTTGCGGTATTGGATGCATCAATAGAAGGTCTTTAAAATCACCTTCAATTTTGCTCCAGTGCACATCGCAATAATGCCCCCCTGAGTTGATGAGCAACATGTTGGATTTATCGATCTGAACATTGGTCAAGTTAGACGGCACGTTGTTAAGGATGACTGAAAACTGGCCGAATGCAACGCGATTGTCGGGAAACTGATACCTCTCGTTAGAATTTCTTCCCTTGGAAACGTGTTCAATTCCCTTATCATCTTTAGGTCCCTCCAAGTTACGCGGTCCATATCAAAATCCTGGAGAATTTACAATAGTAACAAAATATGCCCAAAATAAAGTATCTGGAAATATTCACGAATGACGCGTGAAATGACTTTTTGCCATTGATGCCGTCACATATACATTCTTAGTTTCGAAATTGTTGCTCATTTGTGACCTTGCACGAGAAAAGGAATTTGAATTGAACGTCGTAAAAATACTCAAACAGCAAATTGAAAAAAACGGTAGAAATCAAATGTCTAACAAATCCGAAGATGGGAATGGCTTGATCGGGCCTCGTTTTTTAACTTTTCTCCCGAATCCGAGCGATACCTTACAGGAAGCCTAGAGCGAAGCGTTGCGAGTTCACGCCTCGCGCCATCGCGCCTTCAATTTTGCAGACGCAACACGGACATCCATCAAGTACGAATAGTTGTATCTCTGCGCCGTCATCAACGCGCATTCTTTCCCGTACTTCATTACCGTGTTTTGTTGGGTCCGTTTGTTTTATTTGTAGTGTTGCTTCAAGAACTAAGTGAGCAACGCTGCCGAAGATAGAAGGGACATAATTAGGCCTCGTTCTTTAACTTGCCTCCTGCATGAGTCTGAGTGACACCTCACTAGCAGCATAGATCGGAGCATTGCGAGTTTACGTTCCGCGCCAGCGCGCCTTCAATTTTTCAGATACAACACGGACATCCATCAAGTACGTATAGTTGTATCTCTGCGCCGTCGTCAACGCGTTTGCTTTCCTTTGCTCTATTTCATGTTGTGTTGGTTCCCTTTGTCTTATTTGTAGTAGTATTCGTGTTAGTGTGACCTCACTCGACTGAATTTTCTTTGATGCTAAGAATGACGGGAATTTTATATTCTTTCAAAGAATATATTGATATTTTCTGTCGATATTTAATGTAGTAACTAACCATTTTGACTAATTTTATTATTTTCTATTGATCTATTTTCATCCTCAACCCCAATTCGATCACTAGCGTAACTGACTCGTGCCGCCTGCTCAATTTTTCTCACGCACTGAGTTGAAAAACGCATCTCACGGCCGTTCTGCCGTGCTCAGGAAAAACGCCGTATGAGCCTCTAGGCGTTGCCAAATTTCCTCTGATAAATCAAAAATTTATGGGAACATTTCTACAAAAAAATCCTCCAATTTTTCACAGAATTTCGTTTATAATTTGATTCAAACAATGTAAAAATCCCAAGGAAAAATATTGATGGCTATCCTCAAAAATAAACATTTTATCGGAGAGAATCTGTGAACTCTCGAATGTTCATACGGCGTTTTTTCCTGAGCACGGCAGATTCGTAGCTAGGTGTTAGGTTTACGTTGAGCCTTCTCACCAGAGGCGCGGCGTGGCGTGAATTGCGATATATCGATTGTTATGCCATTTAAACCTATGGTAAAGAATCGATTATTAAGGTGTTCGCTGCGACCCTGTTTTTCGATCCTTTTCCATAGGGTCAAATGGTCGATCAATCGATAAATCGCAAAGCACGCCACGCCACTGCTTCTCACAGTCGTAATTGGCTGCTCCGATGGGTGACATTTGTCCGAATCGACGGGGAAAAATGGCAACCGTGGCTAGGAACGATTGCTGCGATCAGTCACCGCAGACTCGGGTCATGTTGCCCGTCAACGGAGGCTGACGATGGCCCGGGGGGGGGAGGGGGGCAAAAGGTACAAACCTCATTTGACCCCCGTCCTCCCCGGGGTTTGTCATTTATTTTCCACCGATTCTATTTGCTTATCCACTTTATATTTTCACTATTACGGAGCTGTCTCCTGACTTGTCTGATTTATTCCAACGTCTAGTCCTCAAGTCGCCAAGTTGCAATGAATTTTCATACCTCGTTTCAGCCGCCCTAGAATTAAAAATACGACAGGGAGTTTCAACCCGTATCGTATCAAGGATCACTGAAAAAAAAATGTCTCGGCGTTTTTACCAAGGTCCGTTGGTACCTTTACCATCTCACTTTTTTTACTAATTATTGGTAATTTTACCAAAACAGACTGGTAAGCTTACCTAAAAACCGGTATTTTTACTGTTTTTTTAAAGTAAGAATACCACTTATATTGGTAATCAATTCCCGGTAACTTTGCCATTTTATCTCGGTAATTCTACCACAGTCATTAAAAAATATTGGCGTTTTTACCAAGGTCCAGTAAAATTACCGAGAAAGTTCAATAATTTTACCGAGATTTCTCGGTAAAATTGCCAATTCCATGAATGGTAATTTTACCAAGAAAAAACTGGGATCAAATAGAACCCTGAATTCTTGGTAATTTTACCCTTTTCTTAATAAATACACCAAGATTTTTTTTCAGTGATTGAGGGAAAACGAACGCATAGGATTACTAAGAAAAAATGCCGGCAGAATGGGAAATCAACGGATCAAGCTTGTAATTTTAGTCACTACTTTTTATTAAAGAAGAGACAATTGCGTCTGTACTCTTGGAAAGTAAAATCGTATGTATCAAATTACCTTAACTGACTCATATACTTACGTGTAGCAACGACACGGAAACTCAGGGAACTTTTATGGGAACGGAAGGTGTAGGGTAAGAGGAAACAAAAGTACAATTTTTTTGCTTAACCTCTCTTGGTTATCCCATCGCACACCCAAACATTCTTCGTATTTTTGGCAGGAACTTCGAATCCTAGATTACTAAGAGAAGCTAATTGTCAATCTTCGCACATTCTGCAGCAAATAATTTTCATCGTAAATTGCTTGTACATCAGAATTTGGTTGGTCATAATCCACCAAGATTTGACAAATCAAATTTTTGGGTATGGTTTTTGCCGAATCATGTCGATTTGTTAAAATTATGCCTCTCGAGGAACTTTTGCTTTCTTCCTCGGAATTCTCACTCTTTCGTTCCGAAAATAAGTGGGCTGGAATGACTCCAGTACAGGTCACTAGAAACTATGAAACTAGAACTAGAAACTATTTGTGGAGATGAAGACACACCACCGAGGTCTAGGGGACTTTAGCAGAGCTCCAAAAGGGGGTTCGGAGGGCTTTCCTCGGTTCCAAAGAGCCTCTCCAAGAACATTTCAAAACAATTCAATCGTCTCAAGAGACATTTTGACCTTTCCTCGTCGAATAGCTGATTGAAATACAAAGTGAGAGATGAGAGATACTCCACCCATTTATTTAGTAAAATCCACTACACCTTCTAGTGGAGACAATGTAGAATTCTTGGAGGAGGTGGGCAGGCCCCCTCCGGCTCCCCCCTAGTTCCGCTCATGGCATGGTGCAGGGCTGTTCGGCAGGCTGACTGTCAAAATTGGTAGACAAAACGTTAGACAAAGAAGACAACAAGTGTATGGAGGGATCCTTATGGCAGGTTGCGATGGACAAAGGAGGTAAGTAATATAGACTAGGGCAACCCATGAAAGATCCTGTAGTTATAGACCAGCATTTTCTCCCCTAGTCTATAAGAACCACCCATTTCAATTACCACTAGGATCGCTCTGTACTCCTTAAGTCTTCTTTGTCCATCGCTTTGTCTATCAATTTCAACAATCAGCCCGCTGGTGAAACAGAATGTCGAAACAGAATGTCAAAACAGTGCGGAAGCCTTACTTTTATCTTCATCACATGGCTCTGTGGGTTAACAAAACTAGCGTTAATAATTGGAGGCGCTGTTAAAGGTGTTAGCCCACAACTGGCGGATCCAACACGGAAACTCATGCGATAGATTCATGAATGAACCCAAGGGGAGGAGTTTGAAAAATCATCAATTGAAGTTCCACCGTGACATTACGCGCAAGGTTACTTACCTTTCAACTTGCCCCTCGTAGCACGCACCGGCATCGGTAGTGCAGCGGGTCGATTGTTGAATCGTTATCGAATGACCTTGATCGATAACTCCCTATCTTAGGAATGCTATATATCGATCAAGGTCATTCGATAACGATTCGATAATCGACCTGCAGCTCGATGGTATTATTTGACTAGCTGCGGCAATGGCTGCGACGTCACTCCTTTGTAACCTCCCTCAGCTTTCGACCCCTCGGTGACTCGAACCACTGCGTCCTTCCGGCTATATTTACTCTTCTTTGCTATGAATATGAGTCACCTGGCGCAAGTGCAAAGAGCAGGTGAAGGGAATGTTGCCAACATGTTTTGGAAACTTGTATTTACAAGTATGATAGTTCTTCCCTTCGATTAGACGGTTTTATCTGGCAATCTTAACCGACAACCTTAACCGACAACTTTGACGATGGGCCTCGAGACAGGCTATACAAAGTAGCATGTAACATGTATGTGTGCAGGGTAAAGCAGTATGTGACACGTATTCTCTTCAAAATTGCACGAGGAAAACGAATTTAATGACGAAAATTCTGGAACTAAACTCTGAAACAAGATATTAGGGTTTACAATTAACATTGGTGTAATGGAAAAAATAATTATGACGTCATTTGTACAGTCGAATTTCCATTTGATCTGTGTTAAAAACATTTGTTAATAAGTCGCTCAGGACCTCATATGAAATTTGTTTCATTTTTAGAGGCAATAGTTACCTGCAAAATGCTTTAGTGGACAACAATAGGAATGGCATGTTTAGAAGTGAATGACCTCTCATATTTGCCTATGTTTCCTCTAGGAAGAGCAGTCATGTTTTATATATATCGACGTCGAAACTCCCAAACCATTTGCGGTGTTTCAAAATCTCCCCTTTCGTTTTATTTATTTAAAGGAGAACAAATCAACATCATCCCTTGAAGTTTTCACAGGATCGCGTTAAAACAGAGACAAAAAAATCATGGAGGTTTTAAAAAATCGACGATGAGCGGTGCATTTTAAAAATAAAGTTTGACAGGAGGTGTGCAATGTCGCACGCCGAGAGCCGAGATACATATTGAAGGAAGGGAAGAAAAGTAAAATAAAGAGCAAAATGAGACGAAGAGAAGGAGAAAGAGTGGGTAAACGACTTGGCCTCAACAATGTATGAATACTTCGCATTTATGTAAGTGTTCCAATTGTACAAGAGTAATAGTCATGGCAAAGATCCAGGAGACTCTTGTTTCGCCCTACGCAATGCGTCAATTTCTACATCCTACACACGCTCTCCCTTCCAACTCAATGTTTACGCAAATAAGTTGAACGTCTTTCCACCAGGTAACTGCCCTCTGACCGCGTGTTCAACTCGGAACAATCAGCATCTATTTGCTTTTCATGCCCAGCTTTTTTATTTTTCTTTCCTCTTTTTTTTTCTTTTTCGCGCGCGTCAGGCACAAGAGCGCTCCCGGGTACTGAATTAATTCGTCGTTTATCTTGGTAGTGGGTCTGCGCGCTCTGCACTCGTGCATTATTAATGCTCCTCCTCCGAGAGTATGGAACCGGCCTGAGGAGTCAGTAACCATAAGGTTGCTTGGTCGCTGAAAGAAGCTGCATAGACCATCTCCGGATTCACGGACAGTAGGTCTATGAAAAAAAGGTCTACTCAAAAAATGTCTACATATTTTGGTCTACAGTCAAAAGTTCTACAATTAAAAAGTCTACGGTAAAAGTCTAAAAGTCTTATTGAAAGTCGAAGTAGTTTTAGAAGGCCTAAGAAAGTAAATGTCTAAATATAACGCGTCTATTGAAGGAAAATGAATACACGATGATTCTTCTCCATGGATACAATTAAAGAGGTAACTGATGTGAGTTCACTCTACCTATTCCATTCAGAAGTGAACTTTCTTAGTATGGACTTTTTTTTTAAGAAGACATTATTATGTGTGGACAGGACACTTTTGTAGTGGACTTTTTAGTTCTAGACATTGTAAATGTAGACTTACTGCTTGTGGACATTTTTGCTGTAGACCTTCTGTCTGCATACACATCTCCGTGGACATAGGGTGGATATTGCATTTGTTAAAAAAAAAAAAAAAAAAAAAAAAAAAAAAACCCGTATGGATGACGTCATGAATGTCGGGTAAGCTTGTCGTGGCTTTTTGCCTTTAGCTCTATCGCGATTGGTGAAGAACTGAGATTGTATGAAGAAATGAAAAACTAAGTTAATTCAATTAGAAGGTAGACATTGACGCTGTACACACAAAAAAAAATGTAAGTTGACTTAAAATTCTGGATGTAAAAAAGTGTGCGAGAACTCACAGATGCTGAATTACCTGCCACAGCAGTTAGTTTTGCGTCGTGACATTGCTAAAGTAACTGCTGTAGCGGTTAATTTAGGGATTTGTGCGTTCTCGCGCACTTTTTTTTTTACATCTAGAATGTTAAATCAACTTCACTTTTTTTTCTGTGTAAATTACGAAATGTACTGTCTTTTTAAATGACGAAAATTCCGTGAATATCCTACGTGAATAAGTTCTGAATGTTTGGACAGCTGGATGGGACGACTCCACCTACGGAAAGTAGGCAAGGGGAGCTTAAAAAAACCCCTATTTCTTAGCAGATTGTGGAGATGGGAGTGTATTTCAGCCTTCTCCGATGCGCTCATCGTGATTTTCGCGCCATTTTTCCATGATACAATTATTTTTCTTACTCTGGCTGCCGTCTGTAGCAGGCCCATCCGTACCTAGTGCCGCATGTCATCTTCGATAAATTCAGCTGATGCTGATCGTGCTTGAGCAGTTGGAACAGAGATGAAGACACCGATCCGACTCTATTGAATGAGTCCACTCAAGCTGTCCTCTACCGCGGCATCGCACCGTGGGACCAATATCAAAGGCACCTATGATCGGATCATAGCCAACTCTTTCTTTCAAGCCTTTGCAACCGAACCGGGTAAACAGATTAGTGGAGTCACCATTGTTTCCTCTGTTGAAAGATCCTCGAATCTGCGGCAGATCAGACGGAACTCCTCTCGGTTTGAGAGGAAAATCAGCTGTTTGGAACGTTGTCAATTTTACCGAATGACAAATTGTTTCTACGCTGAAAAGTAGCTCTTTTCAGATCACTTGAAACTTTGAGCAAAGACGTTTGCATTGCTCATGTCGATGGTGGAACTGCAAAACTATGTATCCCAGCGGTATTGCAAGGGAATATAATCAATTCCTAATTAATTGGTATTTGTTGATCTTCATCAATAGGCCAGTTGCGCCAGTCGTAAAATGGTGTTTTAATGGTTGAATTCCGTCGATCAGGAAACTATAATGAAATGTGTTGAAACGCCAAGTTGTGGCATCAAATTAATAGACAGAAGACTCGATCTCCAGAGCCACGAGCCAAACTCCACCGCGATTGTGCACATCGTAATTTTTTTTTTTAACTCCATTTCCCCAGCGACACACAGTGATGCAAGTTGTACTCGTGACTGATTCATGCATCCAAAGAAACAAAAATTCTTGTTGATGACGTCGATATTTGTAGTCTTCCGCGGGATATATCTATATCATCATACAACACAAAAAATTGAAGATTCGACCAGGTTCTGATCCTTTTTCGTAATCTATAAATTTCGACCAGTAAAACACCATTTTATGCTCATATTAAAACAAAAGGATTTAATTCAAACAGAAATACCCTTAAATTTGCAAGCACGGATATTTTCTTGATTGAAAAGATAAACCCTTAATATACAATTGAAAATATGCTTATTTTCATAAAGAAAGTTCCTCGTATCAAGCAAATGTAGCAAGTGTATTCTTGATTTAAGAGGAAAGCCTCTAAACGGCAACTTCAAGAGTACCTCTGCGTATATCCACCAAGGCACTGTTTTTCTAGTGATTGCAACAGACTGACAAACTAGTTCCTTCTCAAATTTTACAATCCGGAAATGGTTTACGTCTCATTCGATCTCACTCGGTCCACCTGGCAACAAGGCCCTGATTCATCTGTCGGCACTTTCGGTCCTATAATCTTTCGGTGGCTGTTGAAGTGATGTGTTTGGTAGCGGTGAGTCTGGCTAATTTTGTCAGGGGGCGAGGGGCGNGGGGGGGGGGGGGGGGGGGGGGGGGGGGGGGTAAAGCCGCCCCGGAGCAGCGGCTGCACGTTTGCTCTGCGGACAAGCGGCTGACCGCGACTTCCGTCCGGGCGGGTGTCTGCCCAGAGCGGAAAACCTAGAAGTGATTTCAACCACCCTTCGAAAATCCCCAAATCGATCGAATGGAGATGGATGTCGCATTATGCCACACACTAGAAAAAAACACATTGGATCTAGAGTCCAGACTCTTTAAAACATCGACAAGAGAAAATACTCTTGAATCAATCAGATCTAAGCTTAAATCAAGAACCAAGCCTCTTAATTTGAGCGGATTTCCTTTTGATTTAAGCTTAAATCTGATTTAATCAAGAGTCCTTTTTCTTGTCAAGAGTCTGGACCCTAGATCCAATGTGTGTGTGTTTTTTTTTTTTTTTTTTTTTTTTNTTTTTTTTTTTTTTTTCCAGTGCACAGTGTTCATGCGATGGGACCGATACTTCGATATTTTACCGGCTAACCATAAAGGGAACTCTTCACGGGGGAAAAAATGAATAAAATGAAAAAAAAAGCGAAGAAAGGAAAAAAAAAACATGGTAGTGGCTACTGGACTGTCCGGTTTTGACTTGTAGGGAATTTAGCAGTAGGGAGTCCAGCACCGACTAATTTTCCTTAAGATACACTGGGGAAAAAAAAACACATTGGATCTAGAGTCCAGACTCTTAAAAACATCGAAAAGAAAAAAAACTCTTGATTCAATCAGATTTAAGCTTAAATCAAGAACCAAGCCTCTTAATTTGAGCGGATTTCCTTTTGATTTAAGCTTAAATCTGATTGAATTAAGAGTCCTTATCTTGTCAATGTTTTCAAAAGTCTGGACTCTAGATCTAATGTGTTTTTTTTCCAGTGTAGAACACTATCGGAACTATATACTGGCTTCAATCAGTTATTCAAAAGTGCTTTAAAATGAATGCCACTATAATGGGGGTGACCTCGAGTTACGACTTAAACTTCATTATTTTACCAGTTTACCCTCAACATGTACCCTTCGCACAAAACTGAAGAAAAGAGGCGAAAACACTTTTTGTGGCTGTTAGACCTTTGGGTCTCTATTTTCTCCGGGAAATTTTTATAGTATAGCCATGTTATAATAGCCAAATACTAAATTCTAGTACTGACTACTAGATTTTTTTCAAGTTTTACTAGAATTTTACGGGGAAAAATAGTATATCAGCAATTTGATATCCTAGAGATCAACTGTATACGCACAGAATTTCTACCAGTCAATGCGAGGCTTTTAATCTGCGTATTTTGAAAAATTTTCGAATGTGAAGGCTCTTATGTAATTTCCACTTTTTTAAATCTCTTACTGATAACCAGTACCTATCATACTATTGATTAATCCTCAGTTAAGGGCAATAGATGTTCGCCTCTAACTAAGAGATTCCCAAAAGTGTGAAATGATTATAATATTTTGCCAGAATATCATTACATTAAACAGAAAATAGCCGAGGGAAATAACATTGGTTTTGATCAAGAGAATCGCGTTGAAAAATACTCGTAGAAATATCCCCAATCTTTATCGAGCACAAGTTGTCCACTGCGCCATGGAGAATAGCTCTGCGGGCTTATTATACAACTTCAATCGATAACTTATCAAGCGGCTTCAATCGCTAAGTAACATTTGAAAAAAGGGTTTATCTATCTGGGTCATTTGATAGAGGAGCAATTTGGACCAAATTGACCCGCAGCTGTCATAAGTTGGGGTTAAATAATTGGTTTATAAATGATTTCAAAATGACGCGACACCTTAAGGTCGGCATGTACAATCAACATGAGTCGTTCGATTGCATTGCTGGCCAATCAAATTGAGTAAATTTTAATGAATTGCTTTGCTTTAAGTATCGAATTTGATCGTGTATCATAAATGTTAATACCAGTGGCGTAGTGTGCTTTGCGATATATGGATTGTTACGCCATTTAAACCTATGAAAAAGGATCGATAAACAGGGTGTCCGCAGCGAACACCTTAATAATCGATTCTTTACTATAAGTTTAAATGTCATAACAATCGATACATCGCAATTCACGCCACTGAAGCTTGAAAGGTGCTCTTCACCAGAGCTACTTCTTTTCAATTGATTCTCGATCTTGTCTCAGATTTTCAGTTTTATGAAATTAACTGTAATTATTTTGATTTTTTGTCAGATAAATTCGCTTATTGCATCGAATTCTAATGCTCTGTTAATTGGGTTATTAGTCACTAGGGTGGTTTTTTAGTTGCAACTTCTTATGCTAATACCAAAATTTGATTGCGCCAAGCCGAAAAGATCTTTTCAGTATCAGGTTAAATCCTATTAGAACTCATTTATTTTCAAAACGAATTGAAAACCCCCGGTGAAATTTTCACCCGAACACAAACATGCTTTCACTCGTCAAAAAACGAACTCATTAATATTCATGCGATTTTTGCTTCATAAGCATCTGCAGTTTGCACATAATATTTGCATAATTTTAATTTATCCCGCACGCTCTCTCGTTCTCACGATAAATTGATTTTCCCCGAGTTGAACCGTTTCGGGAACGGTGGAATCAACTGTATCATGACCTTCCCAAACTAGGAGCCAGAAAGGGTGCGTCGGATAGGAAACGGACGTAGACGTGGGAAAAGGTCCATCATAAAGGAATATGACAAAAAATAATAATAACAGGGGGCCAGCCTTTGCGCATCGTCGGCGGGCGGGGGTGTGGAGGTCCATTATCACTTCCAGTGGGATCCCCGCAGGTTAAGAAAACACTGAAAGGGCCGGAGCCAGATTATGCCCGCAAAAAGGAAAACAACATGTGCTGGATCCGCAGGTACGAGTAATACAGGTACAGAGCCGTATTCACGGCAAGGTGGAAAGCAGGCCGCGCACACCGGTCGGGCAAAGATTACGGATCGGGCCCTCGGTTGGGTCTATGCGTGGGCAGAGGAGGGTTTCGGGTAATCTTTGGAGCCGAGGGGACCCCTAGCCGGAGAAAGAGATTTCGAATCGTCGGAAGGAAACGCAGCTGACTCCAGTCTCCAGAGTACACCTGGCTTGGCTCCGAGCAGCTGCGCCAGGCGTAAGGGTAGCACGGATTTCTTCAGATTCCCGCCAAAATGCACCTGTTGTCTGGCCAGGGCATCTGTGATTTCTCCGCGACTCGCGTGCACCGACTGGGTGAACGCCGTGTTCTGATAACAGCGAGTCGAATCAATCGTAACCATTGATTTTTAGTTCGACACGTTTACTTTACAAAATATGCCCATCTATATGAATCCTGGATTTTGAAAAAAAAAAAAAAAAATAATAAAAAATAAAAATGAAAATAAAAACACCTACCTGCAATCTGTTGCAATAAGACATGTGTTAGAAAGGAAAGCGTGCAATTTCAGGTGAGATATTACGACGATATGACCAGGCGAAAGTAAGGAGCACTCGGCGAAAACCACTCATGAAGCTCCAACTCATCACTACTTTGACATATGGGTGTATCCCTCTTTTGCATGAGCCCTAAAAGCATAGAGTTGTACGGAGAAGAGGGCTCACGTGGAAATTGAGATATGCCCTTACGTCAGAGGAGCGTCTAATTGACATCAATCATGGCGAAGAGTTACAACACAGGCGGATCCAAGGGGGAGGGAGGCGTAGGGGGCTTATGTCCCCCGTTCGCCCTAAAAAAAGGAATAAAAATGGGGAAAAGGAAGAAGGAAGAAATGAAGAAAAGAGGAGGAAAGGACGCTTGTATTCGGTAATTTTTCATGAGGAAAGTGACTCAAACTGTGTGTCAGATACTTTAAAATTTCGAAAATTTTCTGGGGAAAGCCCTCTAGACCCTCCCCCTTCCCCGTTCGAGGTTTCATGGCCTCAATGAAATAAATGGTTTTTTGGTGTTCCGTATCGACGATGTTAATCAGCTCAAAATAATACACTCTCTGTTGGATTACATTTTGCAATAAAGAGTCACTATCTCTGGCTCTTCTAGGAAAGCATCTTTCTACAAAAGGAAACCAATGTCATATGTTGTTTCTTAGATAAGCCGGAAATAGTGGTTCCTTATTGCAAAATGTGGTCCTCTTCACGTGATTTAATAGATTCTGCAGTCGCAGTTAAAAAGCTGGTGTTGAGCGTCAACTCCAATTTTCAAAATTTTAAAGTCACGATTTATCAAAGTTTTTGCGCCAGATTCTTCACCAAAATTGTCTCCGCACCAGGTAGCCTTGAGCCAGAGCACTGTGCCTACAATTTATCGAATCGTAAATAGTTTCGTACCTTCATCAAGTTGAGTTTTTACACGCAAACGGCATTGCGTGTCGTCATTTTGGTCTGGTTCCAGCTCCTCTGTTGGTCACGAATCACGCATAACGAATTCCTGATTTCCGAGATTACGCACTTCTCCCAACAATGATTCGTCTCGGAAGGTGATTGGAATCTTTATTATCGTTAATACCTTGTTAGCCGCACTATTACGGGGAGAACTAAAAGTTCTCTATTCGTGCTTGCTCCATTCCCGAGATAAATTACTTTGTTTAGGCCCAATAATTGGATGTAAATACTTGAGAATACTGCTCGATGGGGGTAAATAAATAATAGCTAGCTGACCGGAGTCGAGTGGAGTAAAGTATCCGATTTCGGGCTAGGTGTCTATCTGGAGTCTTCTAAGCATAAATTTTGAGAGAGGAAATATGTAAATTGGTTCGCCTACCACTTTTTTTGGAGACACTTATACGTTTTCACCGGGTGCCTAGAAAGCGGAGCTTTCGTCAGTTCAAACTAAGTTAAAACTATCTTATGGGAAGGTGGAAGGTGCTCTACAGTTCTGTAAATATAAGTTGCTAACCCCCCCCCCTTTAAAGTAAAAGATGTTCAGTCTGTTCACGTGAGGATGCCGCATCACGCTTGGGATCCAGATTTTTTTTCTATCCTCGCGTTCAAGTTTCCAATTATTTTCAGTAAAAGTTTTGAATCACTGCACAGAGAGAGTATTGAGTTTTTTCACTTTCAGGAAAAAACCTAAATGGATGTTACACTTTTTACGTTTTTATGAAGAAATAGCATTGACAATGTTTACTGTTTTGTTTATACTAAGATTTAAGGCTCAGTCCATTTTTCCGAGAGTCATTTAGGTTCAATGTAGCTATTTAGTCATTTCGCACTTTGTGCTAAAGTGATTATTGTGCATGCAAATTCCAATTTTCCTAACACACCTTCATTCTTTTTCTCCTTTCCTGATGCTGATTTTACTAATTTCCGTATTTCTTAAAAGATAAGAAAAAAAGTGTTTAGGGTTATCCCCTAAAATTGTGGCATTACCCCAATTTCTTTAATGCTATATGGGCACTTAAGTAACCGTGGTAGTATGCATTACCCCCAATTTCTTTAATGCTATATGGGCACTTAATTAACCGTGGTAGTATACCGCAACATTTGGGTTAGCAACCTAATTTATTGGAGTACTACCACGATTAATTTAATTAGAAATGCCCGTATAATCCAACAAGCCCTGCCTAATTTTTTGTAACTCTAGTAATATTTTTAAACTCTAAAAATGTTATTGCTCGGCCCACAAAAATGAGAGATTTTTGTGTGACTCAGTGAAACAATGTTGTAATAGTATGTCGGAATTTTTACGTGCGTTAAAAAATAGCATAAAACTGAAAATCTCAATACAGAAGGAAAAAGCTCATATGAGCACAATTTTCCCTCAAAGAGGTATGCTGTTTGGTGCAACACCAGTAAGGACCATTGATTTTGATTTGATTTGATTTTTTAACGATTATTGATTGATTTTCCACGCACGTTGGCTAAATTATTCCAACTTGCTGTCTTACGACCCATGCGTCTAGCGCAATTAGTTTGTGTAATGTTGAAATGGTTAGTTCAAAAAAAAGGTGTTAGATTTGAGTCCATCTCATACACATTCACGCCTCTCTCTGTTTATCTTTCTCTCCCGCCCTTTTTCTCCCTCTTTTTTCCACTGGTCAGTTTTCCGAGAGCGCAAACTTCCGCAAGACGTCAACATTTTTCGGCTTAACCGTTCTGCCACAGCGGAATTCAAGGCGGAAGGTTAATCGTGAGTTATCGAATCCCGGCCCGGGCGAAAATTTGGCGCCATTAGCGGGCTCCCCTCGTCAAATTCGTATGCAAATGTTATGCAAAGCACTCGTGTAGGCAAATTTTATTGACGCCTTGTACTCTAAATCATAGCCACGGTTTTAATAACTTAGACTCTGCCCGAGTAACATTTCCGTGGACGACATCCCAGCTTTTCTTTTTATTCGAAATTCCCTTATCTGTCAGATTTATCAAATCGTTTCGGGGATCATCGCTAGACCTGTCAGGTCGATTAATGAAGTTTGAATGGGCCATAGATTTTCACGTGCACCTCTGGTCTTCGCTCCGTCAACATTCAGCTGCTTTTTCACGATGGTTCCACCCGTGCTCGCGACACACAGTGGATCCAGTCAGTGAGATAGGGCGGACATGAAATTTTTCACTAAAACTGCAAATTTTGATGTTTATTTCGTCACGCTTTCACCTTTAAGGGGTGCCTCCAGAAGAAAATTTCACGAGGAAACCAACGGAACCACTTTTAGAACCTCAAAGTTTTATATTAACGGAGTTATAAGCGTTTAAAGTTCCCAGGTGTTGTCCTACTCCTCCTATTTATTCGGTCCAGTGTGCGACGTCCGGATCCAGAGCTCTATTAGGCGGTTTTATGGTCCCATTCTCCTACGTATATGGAGACGGGTGTTAGTTTAAACTTTTATATCGATTTGATTTCTTTTAAGCACCGAGGAGACGGTAACAAAATCCGAAAATCGCCGTTGATTGGTTTTCGATTCAAATGAAGCTCCTGAGCTTTGAGCCTCTATGGACAAATTTATCAAAAATTCTTCAATTTTATGAGGGAAGTTGAATGCCATACCTGATTTTGCTTGGAATTTTTCGAGGGATTTAGTGCAGAACGCTCACTCTTTAGGAAGTTTTCCATGCTAGAACCTACACGTGTACAAAATCACTCTCCTCTAATCCCATCCGTTGAAAATAGGAGAGAATAAATTCCTCAGCGCGATTTTTGTTTAAGCTTGCAATATTTAAAAGCTAGCTCGATTTGAATCTACGAAAATTATGACATTACGAAGAAGTTGTTTTCTAATCTCTTAAATCACAGATATTTTACTGTCTTCTTTTCTAGATAATATGCGGGTAGAGCTACCAAATGTTGAAGTGTGTTTCATTCTATTCAGATTTTTGAATGGTGAATTCGGCAAGAACGATGCGACTATTTCAACGCTTAGGATTGGATCTTGCCTAACCTTTCAAAATTAAGGAACATTTCACAACGATAGCCTTTGGTATTAGGCAATATTTTCATTCAATGGGGGCCATTAGGCAAATCTGCATTTATGTCTTGAATTGAGAAGACTGAATCAAGGATCGAACCGTATCCACCAAAACCTCGAGTTAGGTTAGATAGAAATAGAAAAGGAACGCCCTCATAAGTGAAAATGATCTAAAATATAATAAAAAAACGTATCAAATAAATTTCCAAATTTCATCAAAAATTTAAAAAAAAACCAGGAAGGTGCCCGTGAAAGTTTTTCTCCAAGCCGGCAACATAGCTGAAGGCTCCGATAATTTATCCTAGACGGAAAATGCTAGTAAATGAGCCGAATTACAAGCTGGCGTACATAGATCCACAAATGATAAGGAGCTCCGAAGAAGATTAATCGGATTTTTTGGATCCATAAATTTCGTGTCCCCGAGGCCCCAACTGAGTCGCGCTGGGCGAGCGTTCTTCGAAAGCCGGATCGTCTAGCTTTAATTAGTCAACGACGGAGATTCTCAAGCTTTGAGCTTACCATAAGGTAAGTTGGTGAGCTTGGGTAGATCAACTATGGGAAAAGGTTAGGAAAGGAAAAGAAACAGGGTTAAATGAAGAAATAGGTCAACCAGTATCTGCCGGACTTTAGTTCAGAAGAAAGGCTGCCAAAAAAGACGCTTGATTGGTTTCGCCCGGCTCAGGTCAAAACTAATTTTAACTAGTTTATTTGCATTTTAACGGCTTTCGGGTTTGGTTTCTGACATGTGCATAAATCGACCACGAGATTCAGATGAACACAAAATGTCGAACCTATGAGCTACTATGACTTCGATTTGCTTTAAGCTGAACAGTAGATGTATGTGACACAGCGCAGGGTAAATGCCTCGACGTGGAAATTCTAACTGTTCAGTTGCAGGGAAGAAAACAATTTGAAGTTGAATATTGTTCAGTATTCGATACTAAACACCCCCAAAAACGTTAAAAAACGGTCCATGTTTCAAGCCGGTGTTCTTTTTAATCCTGCATACGCCACCTGATATCACTCCAAAAACTTCCCCGACGTTCAAGAATTCCACTCTGGCTAATTGCAAAGAGGAGCGAGGCAAATTTGCTCCTTTGAAGTACCTCGCCCGACAACAAGCCGAAAATCGGCTGTCGACAATCTTGCAGTTTCCTCATTTCAAGGTCACGACAGCGCAGTCTCAGCCATCTTGGACGTCAATGCACCCAAGCGCAATCCACATCGGTTTCGGCAACAAAAGAGGGGCCGACGCCCCCTCTCACACCCCCCTCCGCCGGGGGACTGGTTTGATGACGATTGATGATGGGCGAGACTGCAATGATGAATGAGGACCGACGAAAAATCGCAAGCCCGAAAATCTCCCCCCCCCTCACCATACTGCGGTCAGCAATGCAGCTCGATCAGTTAATGAACGCGGTTTCGGGGTTGGTGGGGGAGATCGCAAGTGGGGAGGGGGAGGAGGCTGTAATAAATTCGTGGATCAAAAGATGAGTCTCACGGGAAACCGAGCCGATTTAATGAGCACGAGGCGGAGGGGGGAGGGGGAGGGGGGGGGAGATTGAAAACCAAGTAAAATAAATAAGCCAAGTCGGGGAAAGTGTCTGAGGTATGAGCCCTTGATGACTTTAATTCCGAATACGGTTTGATGGATGCTGAGATGTCGGATTGATTTCGCAAGGGAGGATCTCTGCCCTGCTGAAGAAGAACGCCGTATGAGCCCTCAGACGTTGCCAAATTTCCTTTGACAGATCATGAATTTCCGGGGAGATTTGTAAATATTTTTCTGGCAGTTTTTCAGAGATTTTTCTTCAAAATTTGATCTGAATAATTGTCTAGAAATTTCAAGGAAAAATATTCATGACTTTTCTCAGGGATAAATATTTTCTGGGAGAAAATTTGGCAACATTCGACTGCTTATACTCCTTCCGTTCCCTTAGCATGGTTGATCTCATCATTAAACGAGCGTAAATCCATCAGAACTCCCGAATCTAATCATATTCAAAAATTGGAGAAATGTTGACATGGATTTCTCTCCACTGGAGATGACCTCTTTTTAAAAAAAACAACAACCTTTTGCCTTTTAATTGAACATTATCATGGCACTTGATAACCAACCGATAAATTAAAATTTTAATAACCGCATGTAAAAACTGTTAAAATACCTTGAACGAAGAATTTGTCAGATGGTTCAATTTCAAATCTACAAAAGAGCTAATTTCTCCATTTGCTCCATTTGATTTACTTGAAATGCTCAAATATGCATATTTTGAGCCGCGCATTTCTGTTAGTGGTAAACACAATCAATTGATTGAGTTTGATGTACTCTTTTTAACTACTTTACTCAACGAATTTTGTTCAATAGCCCAAAAGTCCTCATTCCTTGTGTTTTCGTCCATGAGTAAAAAGCATATGTTACGCACAGATCGTGTAATTGCCCAGTTCATGAATTGGGCAGATTTTTGCTCATTTCATGAAATGGGCAATGTTGTTGCCCAAATTGTGAAATGGCACCAAAATTGCCCATTTCATGAATTGGGGCGGGAAAAAATCGCCCAATTCACGCATTGGGCAAATAATGAAAAAATGAAAAAATACATTTGAAAATACGTAATATACGAGAGCCATGAATAAGCCAACTTGCTGCTAATAATGGGACTAGAACAACCCAAAAATGCTTGATATTTACAGATAAACTTTCAATGGAGTTTTCAAAATAAAACAAAAAACACCATAATTAGATATGAGTAAAAACATAATTCCATCAAAAATACATCCCATAAATTGTTCACGCATATGTTTATTTACGTTCGATGCATCGAACCAGCAAATACCATTTTTATGGCCGTTGAATGTCGTAATTTTACGAGAGCCGATGGTACATTTGCCAGTCAATAAATGAAAACGCACCATTACTTTCAACTCCATCTCTATGCCATTCTACCGTGATAAGGGTGATTACTGCCAATTAGTCCTCTTCTCACATGTACCGTATTCGTATAATCGAGCTGAAACGACGCATTAACACATTCGATACTCATGCACATACTTCGATACGCATGTTACTTTCATGCATGCATATACTCACTTACTCGGTGATTCGTGAGACGACGGGCCCGTGTCATGCAAAAAACGTGCAAATCTCATTAAAACCTTACGTAGATATGCTGTTAATGCTGAGGGGCAGGGCCTGCATGGAGACTTGAACGCAGAGTAGAAAAGTAGTCGCAACGAATTTTCCCACCGCTCTTTGCTCGGGCTTTTTAAATTCTGCAAACACCTGCAGTGCGGAGACGGAGTAAAACAACTTTTCGAACCTTCCACAGGTCAATTAAAAACTAATTAATTGACCTATTGGGGAACGGTTTAGCGCTGTTTCTCACGTTATACGCGTTCCCTGTGCGCAAGGAGGAATAAATAAACAAACACACTACTCACACCGTTCAATTTGGCTCCTATTTTTCAACTCATTTCACCTTTATTGCTTTTTCCATTAATGTGGCTACCTGCAAAATGTAGTCAAGTCGAGGGTGATGGCCAATATATTTTAAGATCTATAAATGTCATCGTGTTAACTGATCGGCAGGATGTGCACATACGCACATTAAAGGAAAAATGAAAAACTCACCAAGATTAAATATTGCTTCCTTGTTGAGACTTAAATTTATGACTACGGTGATGGAATGCAATTATACAGAAATTAGAGGAAAAGAGCACTGTGGAATGGTGTTTACGCTACACAAAGAGAGATATTCATAAATTGATAAATTTCATGAAATTAAAATGGCAAGTACGTCACATTGTCACTACTTGGACGACATAGATACATTGCAATAATGACGTTTCAAAAGTTGCATTATAAACATTTGTTTTCGACAGGAACCCTAACTAATATTTTTGGATTGATAAAGAACATGAAGTTAAATACGTAAAGAAAAATGTAAAAACTCCACAAAGTACTGCAAGAAAACTGATTGGCTTTTCTCAATTCTTGAGGCCTAAATATCACACAGAGGAGGCGTGATTTATGTTCCTATTCTTTTATTTATTCCATTACAATCAATCCAATGAAAGTTAAATATACTAGGACTATCATGTGGACATTTTTTTTATCACGAGAAAAATATTGTGCCATCAACCATTGCACCAAGTTCGTGACTCAGTCCCCGCATGGTTACAAGAACCAAACATTCTCATTATCTTTTTATACAAATATCAAGTTGGAAGACGATTGTATAGTTCTAAATGAGGCATGTCAAATTGAAAGAGACAAGAAAGAACATAAATGAGAACATAGAAAAAATTAATAAACGAAACAATGTACGAACCATAAAATAATACGACCACTTGCCCTCATATTTGCTGCCTCAAAATTCCAACCACTTTGAGATTTTTGTTCCTCCTCACTCTCTTCTTCAGTGTACAGGAAAATACGAAATACTTCCGGGTTGACACACCTGGCTTTTGTACCAGACGTATTATTCAGTGACCTTAATTTTTTATCGTCCCGAAAGGAGAGAGGCAGGGCAGCAACAGGCGTAGATGAATCGGAACTGAAAAAAGTACGAGAGAGGACAAGAAAGGAGAGAGAAAAAAAACTTACGTGAATGGACCTAGAAAAAAGGAATAAATAGAGAAATGAGTTATAGAATACGGCCATTCATTCCAAAAGAATTATTTGCAGATGCGGACTACCTGAGCACTCTGGAACGACCCGGAGAAACTGATGCTGATTCAATTCACTCGGTGCCTCGTCCGTTAACTTACACCCACACTCCTTTCATCTGATTGTTATTCTTACTCTGAGTCATATTCAGCACGGAGTTAGGGGTGTCGCCTAATAAAGTGCCACCTCCTAAATCATGTGATGCAATTGTCACAAATTGACATCACGGTGAACAGAATACATTCGCATGGGAGAACAAGGGTCAAGACTCTATGACGATCTCTCCTCTTAGGCAGGTTTGTAAGATTGAACCAGGAACCTCCATATTTTAAGCATGTTCTACGAAGGAGGAGAGTAAAAAGGAAGAGTCAGATTAAAAGTTGAATTATGTGCACCGTATTACCGCGAGTTATTACTTTAATCTGAAAGGATGGCTCTCAGCTTTCTATGGGTTGCTCGGTGATGTCGCTATGCGATATATGATTGCGTCCACTTGGATTAAAAACGTCCAAAACCTGCGTAACTTACATTCTCGTAATTAGTATCAAGATTGAAACTGATTCTTTCGGTTGAATACCTCATAGTTTGCCATCTAGAGCGGCCGATCATCAGCAAAATTTAGATCAAGAACATTTTAAATTTTGAAAGCTGCTGAAATTACGGAGAATTGTGGTATGAAATTGAAAAGACTCTCTGTTGAAGTGACTTATGACGCGCTCTCATTTATATGACTTAAATTGCCGGTATTCAACCGGTTTACCATTTTATGGTACATATGATCCGCATCAGTTTTTCGCAAATCTAATGGTGCCATTTCGTCCAAATTCTACTTTCAAGCATCTCAAGAGCTTTTAAAGTTGAGGCTATAATGATTATGGATTCCTAAATTTTTCAGATGTTTCTCCTCCATGATTTTTTAAAGTTTCTACTAAAAAATATTGTTGAACGCACAACTGTACATTTGGATCAGATGAAGCAAAAGTCATATCGGAATTGTAAGGTAGGATAATCGTATCAGTCGATTAACATCCGCAAGAATATTCTACAGCATATGCGCACGAATTTCAGGTATACCTGTCAAGTTGGCTACACCCTCGCCCTTAAGAACATAAATTAGGCGAAAGAATCGGGTCTTTCTTTGCGATTCGCAAATGCTACTGGTGAATAGAGCGGTGCCAACTCTTAATGCGTTTATTATAGTGTTTACATTCGGGTTCACCTCAAAAACCCGGGGTATTGTGTTTTTAGCTCAGCGATTTTCCTTTATGCGTACTTATCGAGCGTGTTCACATTGTGAATGCAAAATGGTTTAAATATCAACTGAAAAAATTTTGTTCGCGGGTTTTTGCAAAAATCTTGTTTTGTTGGAGAGCTGTTTAAATAATCTTTTAAAAGGAGGTGAGAGTTTTATCCGCAAAACGTATCTTGTTCGGCGACCCATTTTGACCATCAACGGACTTTACTTTGACGTAGTAATATATAAAGAACTATTCGATTCGGCTCTTAGCTACTTTGAGGTTCAGCCACTGTTTAACATCTCTCACTTTTTAGCATGTCAATTTTGAAGTAGGGTTTCACTGTATTTATCATCGGCGAAAAAAAGCTAAAAGAACTCTTAGGGAGAATAGTACATGTACCCAACGGGGTGACATTTTGTTGGTACATCGTTCAGAAAAATGTCTCTGGTAATTTTTTTCTCTATCCTCTTTTTGATTTCCTCTAAATATGTAAGTAAGTAAGTAAGTAAGTAAGTAAGGCCGGGCTGGCCGGCGAGGCGCCCTCAAGGGGCCAAGGCAACTGGCAACTGCCGTCGTGCACCCCGAAGTTGGACCGTACTCCTTAACATATCTTCGTACTATTGACACATTGAGTATCATCTATATTTCCGCAAGGCTCAGCGGCCGTCTGATAGCCAACGGAAGGTCTTATCAAAGACTGTGGCAGACGCTGCAGAGCACGGACTTTCCGAGCACGGCCATGCCTCCACCGAGTTGGACTGTGTTGATGCAATCTACACTGATAGGTAGCGCTGGCAGTCGCGCACACTACGAGTGATTACCGATTTTTCACAACCCAGTCGAACAGTGCAGACGGATTACTTACTGGGTGACTATGTCCCTCCCGCACCCTGTAACCTCAAAGGGTCAGGGTATTGGAGTGGCATAGTCATCCACAGTCACGATGACTGATATTTGAGTGTCCTCAAATGTCAGTCACCTCCGGGGATTGAGCCCGGGACCTCAGTGTTGGCAGCGAACTGCCTTGACCACTACACCACTGAGGCTGACTCCTCTAAATATGTTTGACAGTGAATCCAAAACAATGCGAAACTTTTTCCAAAAATGTTCATAAGTTAATACAATAAATATTCTGAAATAATAAACAAATAAAGAAATAAAATAAACTATAAATAAATAATGTATAATTTTATAAATATATACAATAAATAATCATCTTCCGAATGTTGAAATTCATTCTTTGCATTTTGTTGACTCCCACCATTGTACCCACAACATTAAAAATCGTTTATTAAAAAACGCTTTTTTCCAAGACCATATAGCAAAAAAAGTAAAGATAAATCATGATATTTCTCCCAAAGGATTTTCCACTAAGACGACTCTTCAATTCAGAAGCCAGAAGTAATGAAGAAAAGGAAAGGCTAACAGAATTAGAGACAGGTATTTAAATGTCAAATTAATGCTCAATCTCTCATACGCGTGTACGATTGTAATTCTAATAATTCTACCTTTCAAGAAAAAAAAATATACTTTCCTAATCTCTTCATACTCAACGGATTAGCTGAATTCTTCTTCTCTGCAGCGAGTCTACCTCATCGCAATGAGAAATAACTCTTCTCCAACCATTTTCAACGATCACCATACCCACAGTTACAATAGGTGTGGCCATCACTTATGGTCAATCTGCGTGAAAAATATCAAATATAAACGCTCGTAACATTTGTATACAGTCATAAATTGCTCACTGGGAACTTGCGGTCACATTGCATTCAGTGGCGAGGCGTGTATGATCGATTATCGATATTTCTCCACTTGAGGCTACAAAGAATCGATTATCAAGGTGTTCGCTGCGAACACCCTGTCTATCGATCCTTTCCCATAGGTTTAAATGGCAAATCAATCGATGTATCGCAAAGCACGTTACGAGCCAAGTTGTTGCTAACGTGACAGCTGGTGCGTCTTGCACTTACCTCCGTACTGTGTTCATTGCTCAACTCTGCCAGTTTTATACTAAAATGTCTACAATTAATCAATTTTGAAAAAGTTAGGCGTTGGACTGGTATATTTTTTTTTTCAAAAATAAAGTGATCGATTTTTCGCATTTCTTACTTAATTGAAACGAATTAGTCGAATTACACAATAAACTTTAACAGAGAATAGTATTAACTGTTGAAGCATACACTGGGAAAAAAACCACATCGTATCTAGAGTCCTGCAGACTCTTGAAAACATTGACAAGAAAAAATACTCGTGATTCAATCAAATTTTTGCTTAAATAAAAAGGAAATCCGCTCAAATTAAGAGACTTGGTTCTTGATTTAAGCAAAAATCCGATTGAATCAAGTGCATTTTTTCTTGTCGGTGTTTTTAAGAGTCTGGACTCTAGTAGATCCAATGTGTTTTTTTTCCCAGTGTAATTCAGTTTCAACAGTTTATACTGACGGACAAATCACCATTTGAAAAATGTATAGTTGTGCCTCCTGCATGGGGAATTATAAACACTGGTAAAAAAAACCTCTTGGACCAATGCCGCGGTGCATTGACTTAAGAGTGCAGTTTCTTGTCACCGGATTTAAAAGTCTTGAACTCTTGTTTTAAGCGGATTTTGCATTGATTCAAGCGGATTTTGCATTGAAACAAGAGCCCAGACTCTTAAATCCGGCGACAAGAAACTGCACTCTTGGACCAAAAGGTTTTTTTTTACCAGTGAATGGTACATGCAACACACTGAAACTTCCGAGATCATGTATAACCTAACTAAGAATCTTAGAGGATCCTATTCTGCCTATTTAGGTATAAGGCTATACCTGTTTTCAATGTTGGTACGGTATCGCGGTAGAGACCTTAACAATAGTAAGTAAATTATCCAGCCACGTGCATAAAACGACATGATTGTAATCGGGAAGAAATGGAACAAGAGAGTCGTAAATTAAAGAATTGAAATAATTGCTGATCGCTGCCCAGCATAATTTACACCCCTAACCTGTGTACACCATTCATTTCTTTTTATTATTTCAATAATTTATGTTCTTACGTGGTGAGGGGAGAGGAAGAGATAGCACAGTGGGAGGGAGGAGTTTAAATGTTAGTGGTGGTTTGCCCACCTCCTCAGAGGTGCGTAAAGACCTGTGTTGCCCCCTGCGACCACGCTTTCTTCCCGCAGTGTGTTGATTTCATAACTCAAATCACCTGAACTTGAGATTTTTTCAAAGTTTTAAATTTCAACTTTATTTACGCAAGAGAAATTTTTACCGATGAGTTTGCTGGCGAATAAATAATTAAGTAAATCAAGTAAATATGGAGTTGTTCAGGATGTTCCATATTCGTACAAATACTCGTCGTGAAATTAGAATTGTTTTCACCGCATTGATCTGATTCGAGAATGTTTTTATATTAACTTTATATCAATGACCGAAGTGTGAGACCACATATCGCCGATTGTAACGTTGTTGTAGACTTCCTATCATACTTTATTTTTTCTTCGGGAAACTGGTGTACGTAATTTCTTTAAATTTTCCTTAAATTTTCTTCACTGTTGACAAACTATTCTAGGTCAATTTAAAGGTAAATGGTTTGAATGGTATATGGCTTGTTTTTCTCGCAAGAAATAAAAGAGGGAGCGGAAATTTTGAAACACTGCGACAACAACTAGGAAAACGAACAACTAACAGCTAGGAGAAGAAAAAATGTACAGCATTTTTTCACTCAATCTCGATATTTCACGCGTTATCTCAAACCTAAATGTTCCGAAAAAATTAGCAGAAGTAATGAATATTGATGAACAGTCCGGAGTTCAAAGATACACGATTTGGGATTGGAAGAAACCATAATAGCGCCTTCAAAAAATTTGATACAACACTACCTGCCGGTTGGCAAGTCTACCCAATAGAACGTTGAACGACGACATGGCAGAGAACGCACGTAAACCGTAGACGCTCGCATTTGCTCTTTTTTCTATACCTGCGTTAAAGTCTCTTGAGCATCTGTTTTTAATTCTTTGTGATTCGTCTTTCTTACTTTGACGCCTGTTTAAATAATTCTTGTAAATTTCATGAATGTTATAAAGATTTGACAATAAATCGAAGTTCCTCGGAAGAAAGAACGTAATTCATCCATTTTAAGGTTGCACAATCGACTAAAAATTCAATTTTTTCCAAGATCATACCTGCGTAATTTGTGTTAAAAAATTTTCTGATTTCTGCATGAGCTTAGAAGAAATGTAGGTAGAAATCTCAGCTAGAAGTTGCTTAGACTCTTCTGGTAAAAATAGAATTAGTGCGGGAAAATTTGGGAACATTGACATGTAGTTAAGTTCCTTCGTGAGGGAAATTATGAATATACTGCGCTGATAGAGGTACATTCACGAAAATCTCAAATAAAGTTTCCCGGGGGTTGTCAGTAATGAAAATTTAATTTTCCTATTTTGTCCTATTTTTTCCCTATTTTTTCCTGCTGATAAATGGACCACGTTTAAGGAAACCAAGCACAGATATTGACATCAGATACATCAGATATTGCCAAAACCTGAGCTATTTAATGTCTCACAAGAGAACGTTTGTGCGGATTCCTTCGAACATTTTATGGAATTTGTCTCGTACCATTCAGACATTTCAATGAATTTTGTACAAAAACCCGCACAACAGTTTTCATATAAAACATTAAATTGCCCAATTAAATTCGGCGATAGCTGATGCGGCTTGGTTCCTCTCTGCTTAACGCGGTCCTTATGATGCTATACCAAAACCCAATACACTGATTAGCGCTGTCTCCACTCGTCAAAATGGCATCAAAATGAAAGCTCAAAATGAATCGATTTCAACGACAAGTGGCTCTAAGTCGGGACTGGATGCGATTGATGAGTGTTGCAACTCAAAATAGAGCGGCACGAATCTATTTTAATCAACAATCGCGAACAGATCGTATTAATCGATTCATTTTGAGCTTCCATTTTGACGCCATTTTGACAAGTGGACACAGGGCTATAAAGCACGCATAACGCATCGCCGCTACGATCCGAAGACGTTGAGCGGTTTTTTCCCACTTGGAACGGGTAATTGTATTCAATAACGCACGAAAAAGACAGTCTTCAGATCCGCCGCTGATGCTGGATACGGTCAACCAGTGCTAAAAGACGTTGTCGCAGCACTGCCTTGCCCTGGCCGACTGCAGCAGCGAACAAACGGTAGCCGTTCTCCACCACCACCACTCTCCGCCGACCTGCAAGATTAACTCTTCTGAGTCGCCCGGCTCCGTGGACCAGAGATGCTGCACCACCTCACCACCGTTGCCTCTCTGGCGAGCTACCCACTCCCAACCTGCCGTCCACGAACAAACACCAGATCCACACGCATTTCCAGTCGGAGGTAGGTGGTTGTTGGTGGCGCCGGATTTATATCCACAACCTGCACCCCTGGCAGACAGTCGACAGTCGCCACGAGACCCGAACTGGTTGAAACTTGTCCGGCCGATCCCCTCCCCCTCCCCCGTCTCTTCTTTTTACCCCCTGCCCTTTTAGGTTTTTTTTCTCGCTCTTCGCTGCGCCGAGGAGCTGGCTCCTTTCACTCAACCTTTCTAGTTCTTGTGTCAGCCCTGGACGCCTTTTCTCCTCGTGATTCCTTCTCCGGTTCTTTGCGCGAGCGTCAAATGGACCATGGAAGCTACCTCCGCCGCGGTTGGGCACGTGCAGATGACCTGCGGATATTCGAAACGCGATCTTTTTTTCTTCCCGCATCTGGAGTTCGCCTGCTCGCGAAAGGACCAAAATTTTGAACGGAGGTTACCCCGCGTGCGGATATCCCATAATTTCATTACATAGCCATGAAAACAAAGAGGATTAAAATATCAACACATTCACGCATAATTGCGAAGATTTGCGGCAATATGGTAAACCAGGAGAACAGTTTTATGCTGATAAGTAATTCCAGAGCCCTGTCTGATTGAACCACAAATTTCAGTCAACAACAGAGGCGTGGCGTGAATTGCGAGACATCGATTGTTATGCCATTTAAACCTGTGGTAAAGAATCGATTACTAAGGTGTTCGCTGCGAACACCCTGTTTATCGATCCTTTTCCATAGGTTTAAATGGCAAAACAATCGATATATCGCAAAGCACGCCACGCCACTGGTCAACAACTGACTACAGATTTTGATGGATTGGGGTTTCAGACTCCAATGGAGTGGGATTTCAAACGCTGATGGATCGGAGTTTCAAACGCCGATGGATTTGGGTTTCAAACGCCGATGGATTTGGGTTTCAGACTCCAGTGGTTTGGGGTTTCAAACTCCGATGGATTGGGGTTCCAAACTCCGATGGATTGGGGTTTCTGACTCCGATGGATTGGGGTTTCAGACTCCGATGAATTGGGGTTTCAAATTCTGATGGATATTGGGGTATGAGCGAATTAGTTTGACACCATCATAGGCAAGACACAAAAAAACCTAAAAAAACTGAATCATCTACTAGTCGGTAATTTCTGGATACCACCACATATTAGCAGTCAAGGTTCTGTTGGTAAAAAATAATTGGAAAAACCTATACGTAGAGAACGGAAAGCTGCTAGTGCCTTTTGAATATTTTTCAAATCTTTCAAAACTAAAGGCAGTTAAGAATTCAGGAAACGAATAGTTCTATTGATTTGTTGGTCTGATTTACATTTTTGAGACAAATGTGTGCGCCTCAGGGCTGGTAGGAATGGAATTGGATCGGTTTCTATTGCGCGTATATCGATAATTGTTCATCGATAGTAAACCAAAAAAGGGCGGAGGAGGAATAATTTTTTAGTTAAAAGATATTACCTTACTGTGCCTTCCTAATTTTATCTCTTTAAGAGAAAAAATCATTCCGCAGACCTTTTCAAAAAGATCATCAGCTTATGCCTACGCTGCGATCCTAAAAGACGAAAACCAAATGAGCACCCGAACGTTGCCAAATGTCTTCCTATACAAATTTCATTTTTAAGGAAATTCGTGAACATTTTCCCAGGAAATTTTTGATTGGATTCGATTGAGTCGCAATTAAAACTCTCAGTGGGGTTCAAAGCAAAATTTCCCTAAAATTTTCAGAAAACTCGCATATTGTTAGAGGGAACAGGGCAACTTCAAAATATTAAAAGGGGTATTTTACCTCAGCACGGCAGTGGGAAGTCATGGAGGCGATGGAAATGACTGGATGGAACGGACCAAACCAGTTTTACAATCAAGGCTCCCAGTCACACAATTAATAAAAAATATTAATAATAAAAAGATGGACACACGCTACTGGAACCGAGTGATTGAGTTGTATTTAATTGGGAGAAATGCCCCGGGCCTGAGGTTAGGGTCAGGGGTGAAGGGGGAGGGGGGCTGAATTTCGATGCCTAGACCTGAAATTTGAAGAATGACTCTCCGAACGGGTTATCAGTCCGATCAAAATGTAAATTGGGAGAGATGAAGGTGGCAGGAGGCAGGTCGGACGGTAGAGATTTTGGTCTCTGGAGTCAGCCTTCGAAGAGAGTAGAGTTCAGAGAAAACACTCTATGGACTCTTTAAGATGAGCCTTAGCACGGTGTATACAATCACACAATTTAAGACTCATTTTTCAAATTTACATAGTCTTTTTCAACTGGACGCTATCACAATCCGTGTTCAGTTCATCAGCGGTATCGTGCTCTCACGAGTGTTGTAAGTTTCTCACAGATCCAAAGGTCTTTCTTCGCCTGTTGTATTTTCAGACCCACGCTGAGTAAAAGAGAAAATTGACGACATAAAATATAACATGTAGAGAAGAAATTGAGTTTTTATATCGACGGAAAACGGAACGGACGACGGTTTTCGGGGAAGAACTGTATAAATAACTCTCGAACCAGCCGCACTTACTGCCAACCTCACTATGTCCAATATAATATTTCTCGAGAATATCACACGATTAGCTGCAGCAGCAGTGTTTACATAGTTTTATATGTAAAATTATGTTAAAACGTCGTAATAATTGTGTTACATAATATAGTGTAGTAGTGTTTAGTGTGTAGTAGTGTAGTAGTGTTACATGTAAATCTATGTAAACACGTCGTAATAATACTTTTGAGTAAAGTGCCCGGTGCGATATGCAAATAAAACTATACATTTTAAATAATTTTATATTTACATTTGCTCACAACGGCCCGCCATTTTTGGGCCCTAAGATCTCCATGAATAAGCTCAAGATAGAGAAGCCAATCGAAAGTGTTAGCCACAATCCACGCGTCGATCCTCTCTTTTCAAGTTACTCTATAGGTGGTGCTTTTGACGATGAAGTGAGAAAAGAACAATGCAAAAAAAGTATCACAATTTATCCATACTCTTGGCTAATTTTGGCGCCAGACAAAAGAGTAGTTGCACTAGCCAGAGGTATAGTTGACCTAACCACACTTCCGGGTGATTCAACTGTACCTCTGACTGGCGCCAAAATCAGCCAGAAGTATAGCAGGAATTGTGATCCTTATTTTCCGTGAAGAAGAAAAGAAGGAACAAAGAATAATTACTCGGATTCTTATAGCACCACAATCTCTTTTCCTCGCATATATTCCTAATTTCTTGAGGCTTAAAAAACACTAATTTTTTAATCTTCTAAGCTCTCCCTGATTTCCTCCTTTCTTGCTCCACAGAAACCTAGGCACGAATCCCAAAGCTCTTAATTTGGCGGCACCGCCACGAGAAGCCCGTAGAGGGCTCTAGTGCATCGCATGCACCGCGGTTGAACCATCAAGGCTCCCTCTGCCTTGCTCGGCCAAACCACTTATCAACCCCGAGTATCGGCCGGACTTAGGCGGTTTTCGGTGTGTTGGCTGCGGTCATGCAGATTCGCGCTGGCTCCGACCCGGCCCAGGTGCCCAGGTGGGTGGTCCCGTCCGGCAAACTCATTGCTATCGTCCACGTTGTAAATGTAATATTTACATACGCCCCCCTCGCCCCCCCCCCCCCGGGACGTCGACCGCTGACGCCAAGCTACTTACTCATGCAGCGCTGCATCGCCGCCGCGGAACACGAATTTCCGCTCGGGCGCCGCTAAGCGCCGGCCCATTTCAAACATCCCTTAAATCTCATCAAAGTTTCCTTCGCCGCGAATAAACTGGCGCACATTGATACATTGATGTACACATCATACAACCTTTATTTAAAAAAAGATACACGCCATGCCCGCCACATCTAATTAAGCTTCGATGTCCTATGCTAGGTTGCCTGGCTAAGAAAAAACGCCGTATGAACGTTCGAGAGTTGCCAAATTTCCTCCGATAAAATGTTCATTTGTGAAAAAAGTTATAAATATTTTTCCTTGAAATTTTTACACTATTTGGATCAGATTACGAGCGTGATTTTCTGAAAAATCGAAAGAAAAAGGTTTATATACCTGTAAAGTCCTGATTTATCAAAGGAAATTTGGCAACGTCTGAAGGCTCATACGACGTTTTTCCTTAGCACGGCAGCAGGGGCCTCCGCAAAGATGAACACCCCCCCCCTCCCTTCAGAAAAAAATATAATATTAACATGATACACGTTGATAATTGAATGCATCAAAAGGTAAGAGAATGTATCTGCTTTGGAATTCTTGAACAATAACATGAGTGAAATAATTTAAGATTGTTAATATATGTTGCAGAAGGATACGAATGAGATCAGAAACAAGGGTGCTGCGACAATATGCAAGATGAATCCTAAGGTTCAATTTTACGGCCCTCATATCTAAATTTTTGGTATCTTCCAATTAAACCATGCGTAAATTGAATGACAGATATTGTCTACTTGAGGTGAGATTCACCTTCAATTTTGCTGTATAGGCCACAAATATGCCGGGGAGCGTTTAAAGAGTTATCTAATCGAAAAAATCTTTACAGCCTGCCAACAGTTCCTGGCATCTCCCCTATGGGGGCACTTAAACGATCTTGAACCGGGTAAAACAGTTCCGTAATCACGGAAGAACCATCCCCTAAAATTGTGGTAATACCCTAATTTGTTGGATGAAATGGACATTTCCAATTTATTGTGGTAGTACAACTCAAATTGGGGTAGTTCCGCGACATTAGTGTTAGTGACTTAAGTTATTGGGGTACTGCTAAAATTTATGGGTGCACTATCACAATTAATTAGAAATGTTCATATCATCCAGCAAACCCGTGCTCTTTTTTTGCGTAATACATCACTGCACGAGGTCTGGACTCTGTTTTGCCCGCAATTTACTCTATTTTGGACCAATCTCAAGAGCGTCACTCATGAATCTCTTATGAACAAGTATCACCTTTTAAAATAGCACCCACAGAAGAAGCTGACTTTTTTTCTTCTAGCACGAGTGACATTTTCCAATCAATCCTGCGTCCACCCTCGGTTATGGGTTCTGATCGACCCCAACTTTAATTTTCAGTAAGAGACCAATCTGAGTGATGACGAACTATTCAAGACTTATAACGGCAGGAATTATCTTTCAGGATAGCATCAGCAGTGTTATATTTTGGTCAACCTTCTCTTTTTACAATATTGACCTAATCGTGTACCTATTCAGCTGGCGCACACGAACATTTCTAGATCTTGCGGAAGATCTAACATTAAGATTGTTATGGTCTTTATTTAAAATTATCTCCTCTGCAGATGGATCAATATCTGCAGGCTCGGCTCAAATCAGTCATGGTGCCCAGAAAACGCAGCTGGTCGGCTCTTTTTTATTGGTGGCGCACGAGGCTAGAAGAAAAAGAAAAGAAAAGAAAACCTGCGGTACTGGCGTCTTGATTGGCTCGTGCGTGACGAAGAAAAATAATATTTCGCGGTGACATCAAAAGAGGCTTCTGTTTTCTGCGCAAACCTAAAATACAGTAGACTCTGGATTATCCGGGTTTGTATTATCCGGACTCTGGATTGTCCGGATCGATTTTGCAACCATGTAACTACGTACGCATTCCGATAAGTGAGCGGATCCGCGGAGAAGCGGTCGCAAGGCATATTGGCGCCTGCAAGGCTGCTAGAAGACGCATAGGGCGCCCAATGAGAGGTTGGAGGGAAGGGATTGAAGCGGAAATGTTAAGGTGCTCAATCCCCCATGATTTGTGGTTTGAAAGAGAGCAGTGGAGGTTAGGAGTCGTAGAGCGCGAGGGAGTGCTGTAAAGCGACTTATGTGTATGTAAAATTGCTTACGTTGCAATAGCAGAATCCAAGTTTGTCGTGACACCGTGACTGATTAGACTAAGTTCAGCAGAAAAAACCAAGTACCTAGATACGTTTGAAACATGTAACGGAGAAGTTTAGTTTGTACATTGTGGTTTGTACATTGTTTAGTATCCCATTGTGACTTTTTCCAATCAAGCTGGTACCCTTTTTCAATTTTAAATCCTGACCTGCCCGTGGTTTGTTCTCCTCTTTTCAGAGAGCGACCAATCAGGACACTCATGAATCGCTCATAACTTACCTTTAACAGGGATTAACCTTTAGACCAGCACCCTGGGAAGAATCTGGGCTGACCTTTACGCGGAGCAATCGTGACTCACACCAATTCAGCTGGCACCCACCTCGAACGCGAGTCCACCTTTTTATGTATTCACCACGAGGTCCCAAGCTGAGACGTATGGACAAGGAGTATCACAAGACACGTCCACTTGTTTACAGCCCTGACTAGGTTCGTGGCCGGGCGAATCGTCTGAAAACCAGAAGGAGCAGCGAAGAGGAGTACAAATAGTGTCGAGAGTCCGTGGACCGGGCAGTGCCACGAGTGTGCAGAGTACCCACTAGCCAGGCCACGGATTCAAGTGGTAATTCAAGTAGCTTGGTTCTGTTTAAAATATGCATACATAATTAGTTACAAGCGGGCTACAACTATTGTGCTTCGTGCTCCGTGCTCCGGGCGAGGCTCCACTCGCCTCTGTACTACGCGCTAACTACAGAGTGTTCCTCCTGCTGTGATCCATGCCATTCGAAGATTCAACGCAAAATATTCTACATGCCGTAAGATAAAGTAACAGAGATTCAGAGTTAATATGGGAAGTAGAACATAAAGTAACCTAAACGGGCGGTTAATATTTTTTGGTTAATTTTTAATTGGGCTACATTGACCACATCTTTGGGTTGAACATTTGCAACGTCGTTATAGACCAGCCAGGCGCGAGGTGCCAGGATCGAAACTGGATCGCATTGGAGACAATCCAGTGTGATAGTACAGTGTGACAGTCACTCGCAAGTCGCAACCTCTACGTGACATTGAGAGAAAGAAGAGTATATGGGCTCAGCAAGACTATTTCTAAATTCGCAGATGTCTCAGAGTAATGTGTGGTTTCGGCCGATTTAACCAAAACCTTGGTCGATTAACCCAGTCTTTTCGGTTTATCTGACTGAAAAAAAAGTAGTTTAATGTGACCGAAAGTAACCAGAAGCACAGAATTTTTAACTGTGCACTGACAAAAGGGAAAAGAAAAGAAAAAAAGTTATTTTTTGAAGCGCAAGCGCCTTCAACTTTTGGCCATGCAACTAGGGTATCGAGGGCTGACAAACAATACCGTCTAACTGACAATTTTGGTAAAAATGAGTTAGCGGCTTTGCCGTAGTCTACAGTATAAAGTACGCAAGCTGATAATTTTAGTTTTTTCCCAATTATGTAGGGGAGCGCTGCGATTTATAAAACAATTGTAAATCTAACCTTAAAATTACAAAAATGGCGAAGATTTCTCTTTGCGTTGTGCAAAATCGTCAGTTTGCAGATAAGCGGTATTGTTCGTTAGCCATCGATATCCATCAAGTCCAAATAGTTGTATCAAGGCGTTTAAACTAACTGCGCGGTGTAATTTCGCGTTGTTGGCGTGAACTAAGCGTAAGCGCCTTCAATTTTTGACTATGCAATATGGACATCCATCAAGTACGAATAGTTGTATCACAGCATCGCATTATCAGCAGGATAACTTCTTCATCCTCAGATGTCTCAGAGTGACCTGCGGTCTTGGTCGATTTAACCAAAAATTTGATCGATCAACACAGTTTTTTCGGTTGATCTGGCAGAAAAAAAGGAGCTCAAAGTAACCCTAGAAGTAACCATAGAGAGAGAAAACTCAAACTGTGAAAATTTTGCATTTCCGTTCTGGTAAACGTCAACATCTGATGATAAATTGAAGTCGAAGTCAAAAACTTTCGAAATCACAACCTTCGCTAGGTGTTGAAGTTTTTGGGGATTAATGGATCAATTCCAAAATAAAAAGTAAATAGTTAACGCAAGAGGTCTTTATCTTTGGATACTTTTTATAACGTCTTGCAAGGATAGTCTGAGACACCCTGTATTACTGCACTTTCGGATAATGTGCATCTGTACATTAGTTGAAACGTTTGTTGCGTCCGCAAATAAATTTCGAGCCATCCCTGATGGTCTAAGTATCAGTTGGATAATTTTTATCTAGATGGTTTCTTTCGCTGCAGAGCGGAGTGTATTTTTTTGTGCACACGCCATAAAAATCCCCGCGGCGTTTTCCAACAACACTAGCCTCCCGAAACGCCCCCCGAGTTAAAACGATCGAAAAGACGTTGCTACCGGGAATTCATTCCCGTTCTCCTTTCCAAAGCAAATTTGCTTTCATTTCTTCATTCTAGGCAACGCTGCGATTAAAAGTCTTCTTTTCATACTTCATCATAACAAGTGCCGAGAGCAAGCACTCTTAGCAAATGTTATTACTGGAAGCCAATTAAAAAGGTGTGACCATTAGATCAGACATGAAACCCGACCCCATGGCCCATCGAGACTTTGACAGCCCTCCATTACTTTTAACTTATGTCCCCCTCCCCCTCTTCGCCCGTTTTTGCAAGGCTGCATTTGTCTCGAATAAATCTTGGAATCATGGGGGCTCCTGCTACTGTGCACGGTCTTACAGTGGGACGAAAGCCGCATATTTGTAGTTCACAGTGGCGAGGCGTGCTTTGCGATCTATCGATATTTCCCCATTTGAAGCTGTGGTAAATAATCGATTTTAAGGTGTTCGCTGCGAACACACTGTTTATCGATACTTTTCCATAGGTTTAAATGGCAGATAAATCGATCTATCACAAAGCACGCCACACCACTGAGAGTTCACTCTTAGGCTTCATGCGATACAAGAAAAATCCAGAGAAATTCAGCGGATAAGGGCCCAAGACCGTTGAATTTTCCTTAGAAAAGCCTACTCAAAAACATAAGAGGGAGGAGAAAAGTATATAGGAAAATAAAACCAGTGGAAGAAACATTGAAAATACCTTTCCCTCACTATTTTTCCGCAAGTACTTATTTCCGAGAAATTCTTCTTTTAATTTCAACGTGAAATCCCCTTAAATAGAACTGTGACATTCGAATTAGTAGGCAATACTTGAATGGGCACTAGTTTTAGCTTTGACTTGCATATAAGTTGAAATCATATCAATTTATGACACCATTAGTTACATGAGCCTCGGCTCAAAATATATTAAAAACTCTTTATACTTATAAAAAAGTAACCCTTATCTGAACACTAATTGTGGTGCGAGGTTCCTTAAAGTCGTAAAATAACGAGTTGAAAAATTGAGAAAACAAATCTACCCGCTTAGAATCAAATGCTGCGAAGCTGTAATTGCTGCAGTTTTATTGTATAATCGATGATGTGGTGAGAAATTCAATTCCAAAAGACACCTACAGTAAGTTTTGCAATGAGACACTACTACAAGTATTTTTAGCCCGGTACAGAAATAGCGCGTATGCCATTAAATTCCCTATGCAAATAAGTGCATTACAAATGAGGTAGAAACAGTAGTTGCTAATTGCAAAATGGAGTCCAACAGGCAAATTAAATAGCTTCAATCATTCGACTTCCTCAAAATGCAAGAAGCCAGGCTACAAAATAAAATTGAATTTGAGAAAGCATGCGCTGCATTAGTTTTAGGATGCAAGCAAAAGTAACCCACTGTGCCGTTCAATGACTTGTTTCAGCCGCAACTGGAAAAATTAATCTGAAAGGCGGGTTTAGCCGGAGGGGGCCAGGTAAAAGATACAAAAAGAAACCGATTTACATTTATCTCCGTGCAAAATCTAGGGATTTCATTCCTCCTGTCTGGCATCTTTGTTTTCACCTGGCAGTCAGTAGCCACCAATAAGCCCTCTTACTTGATTGCCTTAAGCCCGCAACAGGCAGATTCCCGAATTGGACTGCAATTGAGATCGCAGATAAGGATCAGGATGGTAACTTATACTGCGTTGAAGTGGTCTGTTGAAACAAACCCGTAAAAATCTTAAATCTTCAACCTAATCCTCTGACTGCAAGCCATTCGTTAAAATAAGACAAGGTAAGGCCCAACATTTCGCGGTAAATTTGTCTTCGCCACCCCGGCAGACAGCAACGAACAAACCCATCGACTCTTCAGACTTTTTAGACTCTTTACGACCGAATACCAAGCAACTTATTGGACGTTGGTTTATATTCTTGAGATAATTGTGTTGGTCGATTTTTTATTCTTAATCTTACTGAGGTCTTATAATGATTAAACAGATGTTTTGGGATGTTGGAAAATGGTATTATTTTCATCTAAAAGCTGAAAAAATTTCTGAGAACCACGTGTATTAATAATCAGTTCAATGGCTACTTCTTTTTTATAAATGATCGCTTGTAGAAATTTTCATGTCAATATTGTGCTCAGCGTTGTAATTGCACGTCTCATCGTTGATTACGATCTATTTACATAGGACGATATAAACTGAGTATCTAAAAGAAGCAGTGTAGTTATACATGCAACCAGGGGAAAACGACACTCCCAAGGAGGTGATTACATAATTAGAAAACTCACACTTCGTTTTCGATGTAAGAAACTCATAACCACATTTTCTTAATGTAAGAATATCCGCACCTAGTTTTACTCAAACCAAATCTAAAAATATTTACTCTCTAAATATTTGATGGAAAAATGTGAATTAATAGTTTTCTTCAGAAACAAAAATTAAGCGTGGATATTATGCAACAATGCAAACGAGACAAATTTTTGTCTAGTTTTAATGGCGAAGTATAATGATATTGAAATTCGGAACTAGAGATTCTACCTACAAGACATATTTTTATTTTTAAGAAAAATTGAGCGTAGATTCACGAACATAGATGAACGGATTGTGGTCGGGTCGCACAGTCAAAGGACAATCAAAAGTAAAATATGGGCAATATTTAGCTCAAGAGGAAGATTCACTCAGACGTTTATGATGTGAGTTATTTTCTCACATTTCTCACCAGTCGCTCGCCAGGGCCACGTTTAATCAAACGTCTTTTGCTACTCAGCTTTGATATCATCTTGAGATTAATTTATTTCCCGAAAATTTTCCCGCGCGATTCGGACAGAGAATAAATGTAGGAAATATAGCACGGCAGTAAAGAAAGCGGGGGGAGTTTGAATTTTTAACTTCGCCATGGAGACCCTTGTACTTAACCTTTCTATTGTACACAAAATATAAAAGATAAAGTATAATACGTGATTAAAAATCTATAAACAATGTTGGCCATTTTTGCAGGCGTTCTTGAAGCATGTTCCTGATGAAAAATGAATTTTTAAGAAAATTTTTTCTGAACCCTTTCATAAGAAAATTGTATATTTCAAGTCTGTGGCAGTGGTATATGGGATAATCCACCACAAGAAACATTGGTTTCTTAAAACGCCCTTTGGAGGCATCAATATCCATCTGAACAGCAAGCTTCCCAAGTACGCTGTGAACTATAGTTTCTCCTACTATGGACATAGGAAAGCTTGTAAAATATTTCCTTTCTTAATTTTGAATATCAATTGATAGAAAAAAAAAAGAAAAACATTCTGAAATCATTACAGACATTTTGTAGTGGAAATTCTCTTAACATTTTAAAGGAAAGTTATTTTTCATCCATCTTTATGAGACCTACCGTATATGACGTCCAGTAGTTTAGGGACTCTTAGACTAACCTTTCAGGAAGGGTGAGGGAAGAAGGACGTAGAAAAAAGGAAGGAATCACGGGTAAAAATATCGGCAAAAGCGTCATTTATGAACGGCCAAAATATGACGGGGACGTATTATATTTTAATGTCAGCAAGGAGCCAATCTATCTCCATACCGTGGTCCGCGGTGGCATCAATGACCGAGCTTACGGCTTTCAGTCGAAGCAAACAATCGTAAGACCCGATCAAAATATAAAGGTATCGCAGTACATCTCAGTCGGAGCGTCTTGCGAGAGCGCCTGATTTCGCAGCCGATACCACCCGGCGAACGCACCGCCCCTTGACCATTGACCCGCACGAGGACGGGTCCCACGAATTTTTGGACGGGAAGAAAAATAGGCAATTTATTTACGCGAAGATTTGTTATTTTTATTGGCCCGTATTACACGACAGCTCGGATACTACGGGGACTAATAGACCTAGCCGCTGCCTCCTTATGATGAATGGCGGCCGCCTCAGGATTTTCGCTCATTTGCATGCCGGTTGATGAATCCCCGGGCTATTCATTTCGCGGTCATTGTGACGCAGCAGATAATCTTCATTAGCCTTTATACGTAATACATATATAAGCCGGGAGTGTTCGCAAATGCGTGGCATTAGTTTCAATCCCGGATTAATGACTTGCTCACGGGAAGCATTCGATTAATCTCGCAGAGGCCTTGCCAAAATTAGAATACGCTCCTCCTTCCTGCCTCTTTCCGCAGATATCTCAAGGAGTAATATATGGACGTGTTCCATTATTGTGGGTGGATCTGGAATTCTATGAATTAAGATATGAACGTGGGTTGTTTTGGCACGGGACGCCATTCGAGAATTAGGGAACGTACTTCGCAAGTTTTTTGACCTCACGCCATTAAAACGCACACGCAACGCAGTCTTTTGGCTTTACTTGCGGATTATTCAACGGCTCCTCCCCATTTCATCGGAAAACTGATGTGAGGATTATATTCTCCATCCCCGGATCATTAATTTTAATACGAAACTTCTCTGAAAATTTTTAAAAGAGCTCTTGGGCTCTAAGTCAACCCCTCTTTATTTTGGATTGATTTGAACTGCATCCTCTTCTCTTTCCTCTTTTGCTTTTAAGCGATTTTCAAGATTTTGCAACACTAAGTGACACCGATAGCACAGCTTGCTCTTTAAATTGAGCCTACTAACTCTACCGTCCTTCGTGGTTTTCCGTTGGTTAGTCTATCACTTACTTTCTTTGGTCATTGCAAGTTGTAACCACCCCTTTCCACTGATACGATCGCCCTATTTTCTCCTTGTTTCCTTTGTCTATCGCTGTTTCTATCTATTTGTGTAATCAACAAATTGGCATGAATTAGTCTGTCTGCATGACTGTATTTTAGACCTGCAGGTTCCACAGTTCCAACTTATCTTATTTTGAGGGCACATTTTCGCGTCAATCCGATCGATTCGTCATAGATCTAACGAAATCGCTGACATCGGCGCCATAAGTGAGGTTACCCCTACTCATCGGTCAGTACGGGCCAATCACAGAGCTTCCCGCGCCAAATCCAACACAGACGATGTTTCGCGCGTGGATTTGGTCGACTTTTTCAGCCAGTTCGGAAAGGTTGCAAAGCAAAGGAGGAAAACGTTGTGCTGAATTCAAGAACAAATACAGTTGCTCGATGAATTTTGGCCACCATTTCCATCCAACCACTTTTCAACCAACCTCGGGAGCTGGGTCAAGAATTTTGGATGTGGTCGTCATTACTGCCAGCATGAAAACCAAATGTTGTCTGGGCACTGTCGCTCCGTCTGCGGGGAACTTTGTTTTATGGTAACGGAGGTTGGCAGTGCGTTATATATTTCAACCAAAACCACTTGTAAAAATTCGTCTAAAGTCCCTTGTATTTCACGAGGCACAGGTTGGCCCCAAAGATGACTACGGTGAACACCAACCATCCGTTTGGTGAGCCCCAGAAACGAAGATCGAGTTCAGGCGAAAATATGGATTCACCGGATTAGATTCAAACGATCCATTCGACCCAACGCAAAAATACGCTCTAAAACCCCGGGTCAAAGCCCTCGCGTTGCTCTCATCGAGAACCAACCAATGTCAGCGTGAGGACACAGCATCAGGCGTGTCGCGAATCCCAATGGCAGAGCAATTAGATAAATGAGTCCCGACTCTTAAGCCGAGCTCATTTCCATGGCTTTTGAAGACACGGCGTGGGCGAGATGTAGTGGGGGGGGGGGGGCAGCCTCAGCTCCAGAGCGAGGGAGGGCGTCCGCGTTCGTGAAGACAAGCCCAAGCTCAACCCCTTTGAGGTCGGTCCGAGCCTGGAGCCCGGAGCTTACTTCGGCCACGGCCGTATCGTATTCATTAGCGCTGCTCCGAGCTCAATTGATGAGTCGGAAAGTCCGTCGCTCGGACGTGTAGCTGTACCCCCGCCCCCGAGGAGGCTGCGCTAATGGCCCTGTTGCCGCGCCCCGCGGAAAAGCTCGGCAAAAGTAACGACTTGAATCTTGGTTTATGGACTTCGCCGAAAAAAAAGGATGCTGCTTTAACATTCTGGGTGTAAAAAAGTGTGTGACAACTCACAAAATGCTGAAGTAACTGCTACAATTACTTTAGCCATGCCAAGATGTAAAACTAACTGCTGTGGCGGTTAATTCAGCGTTCTGTGATTTGTCACACACTTTTTTACGTCCAGAATGTAAAATCAGTATCTTTTTTTTGAGTGTTGGATCAAGACCCCTAATACATGAAAAATGAAAATTCAAAACCTCGTCGACGATTGCGCGTCTTGTTCGGAGGAAGAGGGAAAATACTTCTCTTTGTATTTCTTTCCTCTTTTCTCCGTTCTGTGTATGCTTTTCTTCCTCTCTTTCTACTAATCTTCATCAAAGGGAATGGCTCTATGCAACGAAGGTAGCAGCCACTAATTTTAAGTTATACCCGAAGGTGTTTCGAAAGACGAACTATCCTATTTAGGCAAGAGAACGTGGAATAACCCCCCCCCCCCCCNACGGAAAATCTGATGGATTAGGTCAGCTTTTGATCGAGCGGCGGATTCGAATATGGCGAAGAAGTGTCTGCTTTTGATGGTTTTGAGTGCAACTTCTTCAGCGAAAATGAGCGTAAATTACTTTATTGAAAAGTTTACACAAAGAAAAGTAAAATCTACATTGATGTGCCATCCAAATGGTTATGGTGGGCTACAGAAAAAATGACGCCCAGTATACAGTAAGAATGTGCTGACGACCTTCGCCGGCTGTGCCCAAGTGTCCATAAAGGAATGTTGGAGCAAAATTACCACCCGCTAATGGCTCAGATTCTGGTAGGGATCACCACGTTCTTATATCTCTCAGTGTACATGGAGTGAAAGTTGTGACATTATTGAAAATACTACAAGTCTCATGATTTTTATGTGGCCGAGGAATTCTTACAGGGCAGAGTCCAAACAAAAGATGCCCAAAAATCACGAAAAGAGACCTTTTTCCTAAGAACTGAAGTTCAAATTTTAGGCTGAAAAGTTCAAAAATTTGTAAAATTTCCTGAATTTTCTAAGGTTTAGAAATGAGAATGAGGAATTTCGGTATCACTTTACTGGGGAAATTTCAGCCGGCAACAGAGGTCCATCCCACAGAAAACGACGGGCCTGCCCGGCCGCCCACACAGAACACAGGGAAGCGATGCGTCGCGTCGCATGAATTTGAAAACCGAGTGGCGCGCGCCCTCATGATGAATATTCAAGACTTGCTTCTTTTTCTTCCTCAAAAAACGCTCTTCATCTTTCGTCCAGCGTCCTCATGTCCGCCCCGCCGTCCAGCAACCCCTTTCAACACACTTGACACGTTAGCTCCAGAAATATGCCTTTAGAGATATGCAGTGAAATATTAGATTTTAGGTGCGGTGCCTGAGGTGCATTGATCTTGAGAAAGAAAATTATGAATTTAATGAATATGATTCGTATGTGTTTCATAGCGGAGCCATAGAATTTCACGCTGTTTAACCCCGTCTGTGTCCGTAGATTTGTAGAACTACACAAAATAAATTGATCGGAAACTCTCCAAAAAACTTAGGCGTCAGATATGATTATTCGAGAAAAACTGTTTTAACCGACTCGTTCTAAATCTCGAAGGTCGGAAAAATGAATAAGTGAGAATATTCAATTTAAAATCGGATTGTCGTTTTTCAGAAATTGTCTCACAATTTGAACGGATAAATTAAAAAAAAAAAAAACAAATTGGTGCTGAGTTTTTTTTTGAGAGTGAAAATAATTAAAACTAATGACCACTTTTTAAAATGAAAACGGAATTTATTTTTATTTCTCCAGGAAGTATATTCTAACCACGTTATGTGTTGTAATCGCCGGATTGTTTACATGCGTTAAATGGTGTTTACATTCGCGGCGCTATTCGGATTGGACTCTATCAACTGGGTTAGATAACGATTTGATATCATCCGGCTTATATCTCTAGTTACTGAAAAAGCAAGTCGCGCAGTGGCGTGGTGTGCTTTGCGATACATCGATTACTCTGTCCTTGAAACGTATGGAAAAGGATCGATAGACGGGTGTTCGCAGCGAAATCCTCAATAATCGATTCTTTAGCACGGCTCCAAATGGAGAAATATCGAAAGTCGATCACTCGCACCTCGCCACAGAAGTCGCGGATAGGCCCGGATGAATTTCAAGCCTCCCAGCTATGAATCATGGAAACTATGGGGTAAGATAGACCCAGCCATACGTTGAACTTTGCAATGCACTCAAGCTGCAGTGCGATATGCGCCTGTGGCGTGGAATCTAAGAAGGCATTTTGCATAAAACTGCAATCCCCCTTTTCCTGTTGCATCTTGTTCATTTCAGCGTTGCCATGATTTGACGCGTATAATCTTTCAATTAATGAAGGTAATCACGGGTACCTCCCGTACAGAGTTGCAATGCAAAAAGCGCATCATGCATCACTGGAAAAAAGAAACACATTGGATCTAGAGTCCAGACTCTTTAAAAAATCGACAAGAAAAAATACTCTTGATTCAATCAGATTTAAGCTTAAATCAAGAACCAATATTAAGCCTCTTAATTTGAGCAGATTTCCTTTTGAATTAAGCTTAAATCTGATTGAATCAAGAGTCCTTTTTCTTGTCAATGTTTTCAAGAGTCTGGACTCTAGATCCAATGCGGTTTTTTTTTCCAGTGATGTTTAATTTCCAACAAAGTTACCTCGGGAAGAATTGCATCCGTCGTTGTTTCTCAAGAACAGTTTGTTACTCTTTTCGGAATGGGCAATCGCTAAAAATCCACCAAAGATCATGGAATACTTGCATCGTTTTGCGATTAACTCCTTTGCTCATTTAACTTAATTCACGATTACTGAATTAACTGTGATTAAGTCAACGTAATATGCCCATCAAGCTATTTATTTATTTATTCATTTCTTTACGTATGTATCATGTCAGGGGTAATATCAGGTCACTCGCCCCCCCCCCCCCCCNTAGGGTTTTGATAAAATGACGTTACCAGCTAACCCGCTCCCAATTTATTTTTTAGGATGCTGTGGAGAGTTTCCTGTTCGTCGGAAACTCGGAAATGGATTTCTCAACACAATTCAACAAAAATCGATTTACTAAAAATTGAAGTAGTATATCCTTTTCCGTGGACGGGTACAACTGAATTGCACTATCTCCGATGGTTGCAGTGCTTATGACTAATTTTGTGTAAGAAGCGGCAACGCTGCGTTGCACCGAGTAATTTGCATTAAACAGTGAAAACAGTCGAAGATTTTTGTGCCGCGACTTCTAATTTACCTCAACGCCGCGGCACGCAAACTTTGATCTGAAAGCCGCTTCCATCCGCGTTTGCCAGAATACTTATATAATTTCCAGGATTTCCCACAGTAATTTCCCACTTAAATCGTCGCCCGGCTGACGAAAGGGCGTAACTGAATGCATTGATGAGCCCGGAAAAGCATTGAATTGTGCGGATGACACGGTTCATTGCAGAAAGTGGCTACGCCCTCATATCAAGAGGGCAACGAAATTTCCCTTGAAATTATAAACTTGATCGATGACTATATTTGACCGTGGTTTTCCAAAGGTTATACATTTATGATTCAGATGACGATTTGTGCATTTGCGTAAGAAATGGATTACATTTTGCACGGGTTAAGCCAAGGATGACGGAATTGACGGGACCTTCCCGAAGGCAAAAAGGCTGAAAACGCGTGCTTGAAATTTGACCATACATCTACTGATATTTATCGATTTTCTATGTTTTTCTCCAAAAAAGGGGAAGACCACAACATATCGATGAAAGAAATTAATCATGCTCCTGACGCTGCAATCTACGGATTTTTATCGAGTTTCTACGTTTTTCCTCCGAAAAAGGGGGAGGGGTACGCGAAGTATGACGTAAGTTTTGGGGGGCTTAGCAGGGGATAACGGTTGGATACGGTGAGGGAGGGAGGGGTCGAAAAATTGAAAAAAACTTAGTGACGTAACATATGGATGGCCCCTAATTGCATACACTGGTAAAAAAAACCTCTTGGTTCAAGAGTGCAGTTTCTTGTCGCCGGATGTAAGAGTCTGGACTCTTGTTTCAATGCAAAATCAGCTTGAATCAATGCAAAATCCGCTTGAAACAAGAGTTCAAGACTCTTAAATCCGGTGACAAGAAACTGCACTTAAATCAATTCAATGCGGCATTGGTCCAAGAGGTTTTTTTTACCAGTGTATAAAATGTGTATGCAATGTGGGTATTACAGTTAGATATTCATAGCATCACCTTAATCAACCACGTATAATAATTACATTATCATCGGAGATAATTATGATATTTGTGCCCAATTTGGCAATATCGGAGGGAGGATAGGTCGGCAAGTGCCGATCAAGCGCTTCATCGGCGGATCTGCTTTTGCGAGCTATCTCCGGCCTCTGTCGGCGAGTCCATTAGACAGCGCGGCTTCGCACATCGGCACATCGTAGCTCTCACCTGTAAATTATTATTAATTTTTTGCAATCATGCATTCATGCACTCGTGACTCTCGCTTTTCCCTACGTGCCGGCCTCGTCGACGCAGCGCAACGCTATGCTCGTCTAGTCATAGTCGTGAGCATCCAAGATACTCCGCTCCAGTGCCGAGGCGTGAATTATCCACTATCGATGTTTTTCCATTTGAGACTATGGTAACAAATCGATTACTAAGGTGTCCCTTGCGAACACTATGATGGTCGATCCTTTCCCTTAGGATTAAATAGTAGGATAGATGAGTCGATACATCGTAAAGCACGCAGCGTCACTGCATGGATCAGCTCATCCCAGAATTCCCACAATACAACGCGTCAATATTAGAGTGGCTATACTGCTGTTTTACTGGAGAAAAAGTTATGAGAACATTTATTTTTCCTGGCTGTCTCCTCCAAAATTTCCTTCAGAACGCTAAGTACCTACACTTAACCATATCCAAGGTGTTGCAATAGTTGCGTAGATCTGCCCTCTGTTTTAAACGGTACGGCGAAATGGATACAAATAAACGTGCTCCTAGGTCAAGAAATTGCCTACTCGTGAAAATTGAAGGCGTTTTTCGCGGTCAAACGTGTAACGCGACAAACGCGTTGACATGTACGCTCTTATTTTGAGGTATCGATTCGCGAACAGAATGTTTTCATGGAAATAGCAAATTTCTTTTTACTTGATGAATCTAAATGTTGATGAAGAGTAGTGAAAGCGAAGAAATTTGGGTCACTTTCTAGGAAATAGCAGTAGGTCCACCTCGTTCTCAAACAAATGGAGCTTGACAATATCATACGATGAACTTGGACATCCGTTCTACAGGCAAAACGGCACGGCGAAATGGATACAAATAAACGTGCTCCTAGGTCAAGAAATTGCCTACTCGAGAAAATTGAAGGCGTTTTACGCGGTCAAGCGTGTAACGCGACAAACGCGTTGACATGTATGCTCTTATTTTGAGGTATCGATTCGCGAACAGAATTTTTTCATGGAAAGCGCAAATTTCACCGTACTTGATGAACCCAAAGGTTGTTGAGGAGCAGTGGGGGTTAATTTCGGATCATTTCCCAGGAAATAGCGAGAGGTCTACTTTGTCCTCAAACGTGGAGCTTGACACCATCATACAATGAAATTGGACATTCGTTCTACAGGCGAAACGGCAGGGTGAAATGGATACAAATCAACGTGCCCCTAGGTCAAGAAATTGCATACCTGCTGAAATTGAAGGCGTTTTAAAGTATCGATTCTCAAACAATATCATTTCTTCAAAAGAGCAAATTTCACCGCGCTTGACGAATCCAAAGGTTGTCGAAAAGCAGAGAAAGCGCAGAAATCGGGGTTAGAAAATAGGAGAAGTAATGCCAATTTCCTGTCGCAATACAATTTCAAAGTAATGAATATTAGTAGGAAATTACTTCAAAAGTCAAGTTTCCTACACGTATGGGTATGGTGAGACTTTCCTCTTATATTAAGCACAGTGTCTTAATTGCACAACCTTCCCTCACAATTTTTTTAATTAGAAGAAGGCAAAGTATAAGATTCTTACTTCACCACACCTCCGAAATACATAGTGGTTTCCTCATCTCTTTCCTTTCTTCCTTTCTTTTTGCCTCATGGATAGAGTTTCACGCACGGGAATCGTTCACCTCACAGGCGTCTTCCTCCCATCCGGAACCATAATTCACCTCAGAGTTGAGAACTTGTGATCTATGCCCTGCCCAGCCTCGTAGCTTCGCAGCTCAGGTATACCCGGTCCTAGACAGCTAGACCACGATCAGTCTAATTACTGGAGATAATCCAGATTAATCGTTTTTCGCATTGTTGCCAAAACCAAGGGATCCTTAGACTTATTCTGCCGTCCTACAGAAAAACACCCTATGAACATTTGCGAATTGCCAAATTTCCTTCGATAAAATGTTTATTTTTAAGGAAAGCTACGAACATTTTTTCTTGAAATGTACAGGAACTTCGGATAAAATGCGAACAAAATTATCTGGAAAATTGTAAGAAAAATATTCACAAATCCTCTCGAGAATTCATGATTTATCAAAGGAAATTAGGCAACGTCTGGAAGCTCATGCGGTGTTCTTCCTCAACGTGGCAGTATTTTGCACTGCAATTTTAAGTTTAGGGGTACGTAATCTCTTACAGTCGTATCGTTCTCCATCTGGCATAAGATATGGTAAATTTAAACTCACAACGTGGAACCATCCTGTCCCAGGTCCAGATTTTGTTGGCTGCAGCTTCTTTCGCATCGTTAAGCGTATACCCTCAACGTCAGCTAATCAGAGAGCGAGGTCTGATCTCACGGACGGCTCCTATCTGCAAACCACACGAACCTCAACAAAAGGCCGGAAAACATAATTCGGAGCCTTATCATCAGCCTCGTGACACAGAATTGCGATCTGTGTGAGGAGGCAACCATTATCAGCTACAGTTCGTGGGAATAATGCCGTGATTCTCGAAAATTATGTTTTTAATATTGAGACTCATGTATTGTATTATATATGCAAACCCTGATGAATGCTAAAAAAAAAAAGAAATGCACAAGTGGGTCAGTTGCGCTAGTTTTAGAATCGTATTTTGATGGTTGAAGCTTTTGGAACAAGTGTCTTTTGGAGACTCAAACGCAAGGTAAGAAAAGTATAAGCCAGCCGCTCTTAAGGTAGCTCTTCCCTTGCAGTGTAAGAATAAATATACATTAGGATTGACTTTGATAACAGTTCTGTCTTTCTATTTGAGTCTCTATACTGTACCGAAAAACATAAGTTTTGGCTTGTCATAGCTGGACCGTTACCACTGAGGTCCAATTAACCACAATTTATAAGACTGAATAAAATTCCATCTCTAATTTATTGGGGATGGGTCTTAACTCAAGTTGTGGCTTGACGGCCATTAACTGTGACTGGGTGTCTTCGTTTCCGGCTGAATCCCAATACATTAGAGCTCCAGCCTTGATTAATTAAGAATGACCATTTCATACACTAGACGACTACCACTATCTCTGTTTTCAGTGTCGATAGTATGTAAAATGTGAAAATAATATCCTCGAGGTGGCAGTGATTTTCTAACGTATGTGCAGAAAACGACATCAGACCAGTACATCGTTTTTCATTTATCATACTGAACTGCATTTTGCGATAAGGAAGTACTATCTGTACTGCCGTGCTAAGGAAGAACGCCGTATGAGCCTTCAGACGTTGCCAAGTTTCCTCCGATAAAAACCGAATTTATCAGGAAAATTGCGAATATTAATTTCCAAAGTTTTCAGACAATTATGCACACAATTTAATCTAAAATATCTGAAAATTCCAAGGAAAAATATGCACAAATGCTGTCAAAAATACGTGTTTTATTGAGGAAAATGTTGCAACTCTCGAATGTTCATACGGCGTTCTTCCTTAGCATGGCAATGTAGCTCACACTTACCCACTAAAGCACTTGCCTGCATGGAGAAACTAATAACGCATCTGCTGTTGCTAAAATGAGCCAAAAGTAGTAGTTCCTCATTACGAAATGTTGTCCACCCCGTTTTGAGCACCTCCGACCAACTCTTCACCTAAAAACCAAAAATCGAGTTTACTGTGATTTTCCATTGCATGAAAGAGCTACGGCCCCGGCAGCGCAGGCCGAAATTCACCAGCTTTAATTGCTCAACCCCCAAACCCCTAATCGGGGACCCAACGGCGGAGGACCGTTGGCCCGATCGCTTGGAGCCAGAAAGGGTTCGAGCCTCCCGTGCGCTGGAACCATTTACACGCTACCATCAATTATTCTCGGGGCCTGTTTTGATTTATGGCCCTTTACCAACACGTGGTATTTTCTGCTTTTAATGACCCTGCGCCCTGCGCTCCTCGCTCCGGAGAGCCCTGGCCCATCACAGATGTTCCGGACCAATCTTCCACGTCCCTGCGTGGTTCAGTCACGGATTTTATTGCCCCAACGCCCCGGTAGAATAAATAAATTGCCCTCTGAACTCGGCGTCGCCATATGGAACCGACTTGCCGGGAAAGTTCGACGCTGATCGAGTGGAAAATTGCTCCTGGGTGTTCAATTATTCGCCAAATAGGAACGCGTTGTGTTACCAATAAGTTTAAATCATAGGTTTAAGTAAAAACCGCTGTACTCGACGCAACCATATAGACCCGACTTGGTAAAAATTTGGACGCCGGAGATGTGGCTATTTGTCTCCAAGTGCACGATTTTCGTCAGGAAGAAGCGTATGTTCAAGTAGTTTGGATGGCGTTTTGGGTGAAATTTTTTAGAATAAATTTGAATGAACCCTTTTGCTTTTTTGAATACATCACTCCTCATCCTTAGTGCAAGATGTTTTATTCTAGAAACAATTTACACGCCATGACTATAATAATAAGGTGTAATCTTGAAGTAAAATAAATTAAACCAAAAAATTCGTCAATGTGCATCATAAAATTTCATGGCATGGTAAATAAGTGCAACAGGACAACCAGGGAGGATTTTTCTTTCTTATCAATGACAATGATACATAGGCTGAAGGTGTTTAAAAAAAACAACTTTTAAAGAAAGTTAATGAAGGGTGTTGGACTAAATATGATCATTGTTTTTCACCCCTGGTAGGTACCTCATCTTTCCATCTTTCGTCACGGAAAAATTCGCTTACCTAAGGTTATCTCTTTTCATTTTTCCTCTTAATCATTCAAAAATAAATATTCGAAGTACGGTAAATTACTTTCAATGAAACATTTTTTTAAACATGAATTCATTTTTCTTTTCTTTCCTTTCTTTTCATCATCATTATATGAGTTTGAATAGAGTCTCAATTTTTCTGAGTTTTATTTTAATTAGGCTTTGACGTGAGATATTGTTTCATCGAGGATAGAATATAATAATTAACGCTTTTCTCGCCGCCAAGATGTGCGGATCGGTTGATCTGCCCAGCGGGCTGATTGTTGGAATTGATGGACAAAGCTATAGACAAAGAAGACAGAGGGAGTTTGAAGCGATGCTATTGATTGAAATAGATGGTTCCTATAGGGAAAAAATGATGATTAACTATAGCTTCTTTAGTGGGTTGCCGTTAGTTAGTCTATTACTCACCTCTTTTGTCCATTGCAAGCACCCGCACCAAAAGGATCTCTCCATATCCCTTTTGTCTTCTTTGTATATAGCTTTGTCTGTCAATTTCAAAAATCAGCCCGCAGCCACCTTGCCACTCGAAGAGTAACAAGTGAAGAACCTCACTCGTGAAAGTAGTAAAGTTGCCTCAACTGGCAACGTAGTAGTGCTGAGAGTACAAGTTGTCTTTAGAGAGCGGTCATTAAATCACAATGCATGTCCGCGATGATAATTTTACAGCTATTAAGCTCCACTTTATAACGATGCTTGGATGCAGTGCACCCATTAGAGCCAGGTATAATCTTGGCTTGTGGCACTGGAATTATATCATTTCGTGAAACATTATACATTCACGTTTCACGCTGAGTTCAGACTCCGATACCGCTCGTAGATTCAGGGTCGAAATACGTAAATTTACCAGTTTTTCAGTTTATCTCTCGCACAGGTATGGGTGGAGAGTAATTGGGTACGGAGGATTATTAATCAAGTAAAATGTGTGGCGAGTACTCACATGAACACGGAAAAAGCAATTTAGCACTGAGCCCTAACACATTAGATCAAATGGAGCCAACTCAAGGCAGTATAGTGCTGAGCCCTATAACTTTAGGGTCCAACTCTACAGCCTTATAGGGCCCAGCCTTACAGACTGTAGGGCTCAGCCCTGCTGCCTTTAGTTGGCTCCATTTGATCTAAAGTGATAGGGCTCAGCGCTAAGTTGTTTTTTCCGTGAAGTAAACGCTTGGATTTTCTCTGCATTTTTATATTATAATAACAATAAATTTTATCGCCCACATACACACCGACGAAATATGGAATTCATATCCTTTTTTCATCTGACTAAAAATATTTTTCATGATGTCACTTCAAAAATTTCCGTCACCGGAAAAATTACATCAAGCTAAAATTGCATTGATCATAAATACGTTTATTATTGGAATAACCTTGACTCCTCCTCCTCTATTCTTTTGTGAAAAAAAATGTTTTTCTCAACATCAAACAATTATTTGCATGCACAAAAAAATGAAATGGCTCCATTTTCCAGTGCATATGTTTACATTTTCGCGAAAAATTGACTGCTTTTTCCAGTACTTTACCGAGATTTGAACAAAAGGACGAGGCATTAGCAACAAAAATGTAGCAGGCTGGTGGAAGCAATTAGAAACTGAGTATAATGTATCGTAAAAGCTTGTACATTTACGTGTTTAAATGTTTACCTCAGGGTTTTTACCTCTTGATTTTTATCACTACAATTCATCAAATTTACGCCGTAGCATTAAAATTTGTTGTTGTTATTTTGTCGGTATGGTTGAACAGATTATTCTGTGGATTCTGACTTGATAAATACTTTTTCTAGTGTGATTGAATTTTCGTTTTACGCATTAAATAATTGCATGGGAAAAAATTGGCCGATAACTGCCGAAAATGTGCGGCCTGTTGACTCTCAACGCGCTTTTGATAAGCTAATCGTAAGACCTCAATATTGTACATGTATTTTAATGAGATGAGATTGGTCCTGAAGTAGGGCGCACTCTACTGCAAGAATGATCGAAAAATCAAACATAGCCTCCTCGAAACATCCATTTCTGCATCAAATTTGTCAACTTCGTCCGCTCCAATCGGCCTCGCTTATCGGACAAGTAGACTTGTTCCGCTAACCTACTTAGAAATTTGAGAAATTACGTCTGACGATAATATAGTCTCCCCCACTTTCCGGAAGTTGTCGGCTCCACCAATGGAAAGTTTTCCATCGGTCTGACGGTAAATATTTAGTTTTTTTACTTCTAGAGTAAAATCTTTCCGACACCACTCATTAGCTTAATTAAGTAATTTATCAAATAGAGTGTCCTACTTAAATATTGGGAAAAAAAAAAAACAGTTTTCGACGTTTTAAGATCACGTACAGCAGCAGCAAGTAATTGCAATAGAAATACAAGAAACTCTTGATAATGAAAAACTTCTTCATCACACTTAGTGAACCATGAAGAAGATGGAGATCGAAAAGTTCATTTAAGTTGAAAAAATTAGACTTTTATTATCGTTCTATAGTTTTGATAAAATTTTAAAAATCTTGATTTTAAGATTTTTTTCCGTAAAATTCTTCCGGGAAGGTTTGTACAAAAGGATGAGATTTTCTTTTTCCTTATAAGAGGTAAGACTTTTGGGCATGTACCAGAACACATGGGAAAACTCATGGCTGATTGCAGGATGATATTTCAAGGATCATAAAAAAAAAAAACAAAAAAATTAATTACACGGATTCAAATCTATAAGTATGGAAATTTCGTATAAATTGACCAGTGGGACTTTGTGATTCCAATACAATCAAACAGTGGTTTGAGAATCCAAATACCTATGCATCAGTTAATTCTCGCATAACATAAAATAAAGCAATTATTTCTGCACCGAAAAACCATCTCCAGGACTAGCTTCTATAATGGCAACACATTTATTTTGGATGGAAACAGTCCTAGAATTGCAGGACTAAAACGGCAGAACAGAGCTTGTCCCCCCAAAATCTAGGTTATGCCCTGTATCAGCTATACCAATTTAGGCAGGGACATTAACTTAGTAAAAAGTCTGTGTACACTCAGCGATTCGAAACGTCTCACCTATGCACCGAAAAAAAAGTGATGCTGATTTAACATTCTGAATGTAAAAAAGTGTGCGAGAACTCAAAAAACGCTGAATAAACCGATACAGCAGTTTCTCTAGCAAATGGCAAGATGTTAAACTAACTGTTGTGGCGCTTAATTCAGTGTCCTGTGAGTTTACATCATGAATGTTATAAATCAGCATCACTTTTTTTTCGGTGTGGTTATAGTTTGCAAATATGGGTGGTAATAAATTGTTTCTGAACAACTAAAATCGTCCTATTGAAGTGTATGTTTTGTTAATTGTTCCTCTTCTTTTTTGCTTTAAAAAACTGTAAAATTTAACATTAGACGTTTTCACACCGGCTCACCTAGAGGAAGCCCATGCTGATTCAATAAACCAATACCGATTGCCTGACTCGCACAATTAGTCCGATTCAACTTGGGAGATAGATGAAAAACGGGGGAAAGGTTAACTTAATTATAGGTTTAAATAGTGAAGAGCAGAGATAGAAATATGAAACGAGAGATTTATGACTACTTTTTGAACGGGTTATAATTAGTGGTTCCCGTCTTTTGTTTTCTGTTAGAGTTAATTTGCTTTCGAGTTTAATTGCTCTTTCCGAATCAGGGTTGCCAGAATCTTGGGAAACAATTGAATTCACGGCATCCAATCACGGAGGAAATGATACGATATTGCATCCTCTGAGACCTCTAATTCGGCGTAAATATAATTTCGATGCCACCAGTCGAAGATGGTGCTGGATTAGCCCTACGCCTACCGTTTTATGTGCGTCTGCCCTGTCATAAAGATAATGGTCATTCAGCGGAAATATTAAGCTTGATTAGATTAGCGACGGCTAATCCAGATTTGGCAAAGGAACGCCCTCTATATTTTCCAGCTAGTTCAATTCCGTCGTAACCCACTGATCAAAAAAGTTAATTTTTTGCTTCGATATTGTGGTATTTTTTTTTTTTTTTTTTTTTTTTTTTTTTTTAATTTAAAAAGTACCAGACTAGGTCAACAGTTAAAATGAAAATAAAATTTAAAACTCACTAGTCAGCGGAAAATTACGAAAACCGTCCAACGCGCGTTTCGACCCGTTGGATCATCATCAGGGCGCGACCCTATAGATATTGTGGTGGTTTGAAACATTTTGCGATAAGGCACTGATTTTATTTTCATTTAGAAATATTTTAAATTAACTTTCTTTCTCTTGGTTTATATCTCCTCACAAATTATTCGTGCAGATAATTTCAAGATGGAACGATATGGCAAATTGTAAGATACACAAATGACCACTCATAAATTCCTAATGCCAGAGAGGCCGAAAACTCTCAATTAATATTATTCCTAATTTATGGATACGGTTTTAACTGGATTTACAGGATTGTTCCTACTCTCTGAAATGTTTGCTAACAATATGGTCCAGTCCTTGGATCTTGCTAGGGGGGGGGGGGGGGGTGCACCCCTGACCGCATCGCAGTCCAACCCTCCCCCCGCCCGAAGCGCTTCGCGCCTCAGGGTTGTGTATAATCCGTTGTGTGTTTCCTCCGTAGATTTCTCTTAATTTTCACTATTTTTTGCTTTATACCAATGAATAAATCTTTTCGGATTCATATTATCTTTCTGTTATACTTTTCTATGCTGGTAAAACCAAATGCAAAAATACGAAAGTCAGCAATTTTGTTTAAAATCAGTTTGCAACTTTCCTTTGAGAGATTCTTCCTCTCCAAAAATATTTTAATCGAAGACGCACAGTACTTTTTTTTCTAATCAAAACACCAGTATAAAATCAAACACTTTTCAATTTTATGCACGAAACGGCAACAGATTAGAGAAGGAAACACCAAAGTGATATTTTAAAATTGAAGAGGTAAAAAATGCGAAAATGAATCGACACTGCTGTGAGAGAGATCCTGCCTGTTCTCTTGTAAATTAGTGGAACAGAAAATAAACTCAGGAGAGATTTTTATGTTGATTAACTATTGGAAAAACGAGGACAACGATCGTCACCGACATTTTCGTCCCTTTCGGATGCGTTGTGTCAAACTTTTTTTTTCTCTTTCTTGTGCAAGAAATGCGGTTTTAATCAATAAAAGATGGGAGGAGAAATCCAATATTTGAGCTGACATTGCAGTGAGTGAGCTTTTGCCAGTACTCTTGCAAATCATTGAAACAGCAAATAAATTTGGATGGAATTTTTAAGTTTATGTTGATTAACGATTTAACCAGGATTAACTAAGACAACGATCGACACCGATTTCTTCGTCCCTTTTCGTGCGTGGTGTTAAGCACCTTGTGGGGGGGGAGGGGGGTACGATACGTTTGTAAGAGTGCTGCGAGGAGAAACCCAAGATTTCCACCTGTGCCGAACGTGTTGAAACTTGAACACCAATGCCAACCCCGTGGCCGCGGAGTCTTGGCGGCAAAAAATCCTGGGGCGGCGAAATCAGAGTAGGCAAGGAGTTGCGACCAGATTCGGGAGCACAGGTGAACTACATCATAATAGTAGCCAACTCTTGTGTCAATTGTCTTCCAACTGCAACACAGGCCTCACAAAAGACAAAACGAGGACAATAGCACGAAGAAGACGCTTTGTATTCCTCGCAGGTCGGATCAGGGGAGGGAGCGGGGGCTGCAAAGCAAGTGCAGGACCACAAAGGAACATTTGGGCTGTCGGGGTGCAGGAGGAGGGGTAGGAAGAAAAAAATAAACGAAGGGGATACACATGCAGACGCGAGGGTGAGACGAAAAGGACCGCGTCATGTTGTACCCACCTACCTGCACCCCAAACATGAACCCTGAAATGCATTATACATATGGGGGACAGAGCTTGTGTAGGATTTCAGGAACGTCCTGCCTGCAGGAGCGCAGTGAAAAGAGACGAATAATGGACCAATCACGGGAGAAAGAGAGCGAGGTTTAATTTCTAGTGACCTGCAGTCTATTTTTTCTCCAAAATTGAATCCACCCGGGCACAAAAAGGGTCCGGATTAAGGGTCGGGGATGGCCAGGCTCGGGGCTGGAGCGAACATCTTACTACTCGTGACTCACCTCGCTTGTGGGGCTACGATTTGGTGGGAGGAGGAGTGAGGGGGCGGCGGGGGAGGGAGACGAAATACTACGAGCGAGTGTCGAGCGGCGTGTAGTATTACTACCCGACGCGCTCCTCAGATTTGGCGGGAAACGCCGAGGTAACTGTCCTTCGACCAGCGCCCGGTTGCCTGATGGACAGCGCGTCCAGCACGGCTGTTTCCTCGCGCGGTGTATAAATTAGCACATTGTGAGACTATTAAGTGAGGTCAGTTTACTTGCGATCGTTTGAGAGCACCAGTGTAGTTATACGCATTGGTGACAAAATCTGTTCTCTGGAAAAAACGTATGGTAGCATCCACTATAATCTACTTGATTATTTAAACAATGATACTGTTTTGTGAGAATAACCAGAATTATAGTATTTTTCACCAGAACTCTGGTGATATTTACCAAATTATAGTAATTGCTACCATAGAGTCTGGTGTTTATTACCGTACTCCGCGCGGGGGGCGCCACCGCTGCGTTTTGATTTCGAGGGTCGCACCATTAGAGTTCGTACAGCTTGACAGGAGTCCTCGAGCTCATATGGAAATTGAAGGAATTGATGTTAAAATCCAAGAGTCATAAGCTCTAGCTATGACATATTCTTCTTCCTTATGACACTATAACAGATTTGAGAAGTAATTTCTCAAACTTTATAACTTGATCCCAGCAATAAGTAGGGAAATCATGAGTGATCTCTGCAGATATCTCTCTCCTACCATTAACTACCCTTAATGCGTGTTATTCGAGTAGATAACTATTCGCGCTTCCCGGTAAGTTTGTTGCCTACTCGCCAAAATTGAAGGCAACTCAAGTTGACACATTTTGCCAATATGCTTACTCTAGTCTATAAAATCTATCGAAGAAATAGAGCGATACTTATACTTGTGCGTTTCGAATGTATACAATTATTTGCGCTCCTCAGTACGTTATTTGCCTATATGTGGCGAAACTGAAGTCGAACTTCAAATATACAATATCTGCCAACAGATTTACGCATTCTTAAACTGGTTTATCGGTGTTCATGTAACGACATATACGTAGGTTTTTACATCAAATGTTTGCTACTCAGGACGACTTGAAATGGCGCATGGAATTCATTTAGTCACATAGTTGGAATGGTTTCAGGAAGGTATCGCGTCTTAAAATTTCTCCGATCCAGGGCAAATATTTGAAAATTCTAATAGAACTGAAACCATAAAACTTATTAGCTCAATATACTAAAAGGAGATGCGTAAGATACAGGGGTCGTTATCCCATCCGTCAGGGCTGGATTAAGGGTGGCGCATCAGGGGCGGCTGCACCAGGCGCCGTGAAAACAAGGGCGCTGAAATGAGAGAGGAGATAAAATAAAGATGAGGAAGAGGAGGTGAAAATTAATGGAAATAGGGTAGGCGGGAGAGCGGAAAAATCCGAAAAAGAGCTTAAAGTTGGAAAAAACGCCAGTTTGAAATAAGTTGACAAACACATTTATCTCTCTTCATGAATATCGTCGAAGCCGATAGACAATGCGTAAACCTACTGGCAAACACCGACAATTTGATGAACGCCTTCAATTTCACCATATAGGCAACAATACCGAGTGGTCATCTACTCGAAAATCCTACGTATGTCGTTGCATAAACATCGATAAACCTATTTAAAAATATGCGTAAATCTGTTGGCAGCTGTTTTATACTTGAAGTTCGCCTTCAATTTCGCTACGTATAGGCAACAAACAATACTGAAAATCGTAACTAGTTGCTGTTCGAAACACACAGGTATAAATCGCTCCATTTTTCCAATTAATTTCATAGACGAGAGTAAACATATTAGCAAAATTTGTAAACTTGGGGCTCGCCTTCAATTTCGGCGTATAGGCAACAAAAACATACCGGGTAGCGCGAATAGCTATCTACTCGAATAACACGCATTAATCCCGCTCCTTCAGCTTGGATACTTTGATTGAACAGAACTGTAAACTTTTCATCTTCAATGCAACTGCATAAGGAATTTCATTGTAATTTATGAGTATAACCAAATATTAAACTGAAATTTATAATAAATCATTCGTTTTTAGGCGAGAGTACCTCAGAATAATAATGAATTATTATTTTTGTTTTTTTTTCTTCAGTTTATTGAAAACACATGTTGGACGGCAAGCTGCGTTCTTAATCATTAGTTCTTAATAATAAGATTTTAATGTCAAATTGACCCGGAGTTATGGCAGTTTAAAGTCTGCGGTTCAAACAACGTAGTTTCGAGAAAGAGCGATTTATTAAAGTTGTATCTCAGTTTGGAGAATTCAGGGAACGAAATTGTTGAAATATAAGGCACCATAGTCATTTATTGCCGCAAAAATGAACTACGTCGATGCTCACTCTTCAGGACACTGAAGAGTGATCTCTGTAAAAACTTTGAAATCCAATCCTTCGGTTTAACTTGACAAAAACCACTCCACTGAAAGTCGTTCATTGTAAACGCGATGCTTAAAGTTTAGAAGGTTCTGTTTTAACCGCGGGTGCGTTACGAGAGAGGAGGATGAAGTCCAGCACTCCACCAACGGGTCGAGGCGCCAATTTGAGGTCGAAAAGTGGGGTACGTCAGTAAAGTCAGCAAATGTAGACCTGTGTTGAAGGTGCGTTACGGGAGGCGGNGGGGGGGGGGGTTAGCGGAGGATAGGATAATTCGGGTTTCATCAATTAATCTTTTTTAAATGGTCCCCAAGGTCTGAGCTACCAACTTCACAATAATAGAATACATTTTAAAAAAATAAAAACTGAAAAAAAAAGAAAAAAACAACATCGGAATACATGCGGCAACACAGCCGTCGAGAGAGCTAAAATTGGCGAGATACGAGCTTTGAGTAACGAATACGAGGCTGCCCTTCACCTCCTCACCCCACTCCCCCCCCCCTACAGACCGGCGGGG
>NW_017547177.1:6369974-6451613 GCF_001854935.1 Bemisia tabaci
GGGGGGGGGGGGGATGCAGGGGGGCTTTGGAGGGGGGGATATTGGCGCGGCCGGCGTCGTCCGTACGCGAGGTCCGTCGACCTCTGCAACGAGTGCGCGAACTTGACTTCCACTCCCCGCGCCGCCCCGCGAGTGCGCGCAAACTTGACGGTAGTACGACGCATGTTGCTGCCCAATCGCGTGGTCGCCACTCAAACGACTCGCTCGCGCCTGGAGACGCATTTAAAGACCGCATCCACCTGGATGTATCCATCCGAAATAAAAATAACCGGAATCTTGAGTTTATCGGCAGATGCGATTTTTAGATGTGCGCATAGGAGGCACTGAATTACTGATTTCCCCTAGAGGAGAGAATTGCTATTTTTTTAAATGCATTTTTTATCAATCGTAGACTAGAGTAGATAAATAGAATTCGCATAAAAACCGTCGGTCAGGTTGAGTTGCAGTGGCGTGTTGTGCTTCGATATATATCGATATTTCCCAATTTGAAGCTATGGTAAAGAATCGATTATTAAGGCGTTCGTTGCGAACACCCTGTTTATCGATCCTTTTCCACAGGTTCAAATGGCAGAACAATCGATACATCGCAAAGTACGCCACGCCACTGTTGAGTTGTGTTGTGGGCGGTCAGAGTTGGAGTCTAGATTCACACGCAATACTCAACACGAGGCACAAATATGAAGAAATAGATAGTCGCGAGGAGGATGTTTTTTGGCCTAAGTCGAGAATTGAAGGGTAAATTGCACTTTGCGTATAATCTTCACTCCCCTTTCGCCTTTGAGTCAATAATCCTGCTGTCTTCTGGTCGAGAAGCGCCATTGTTCGTAACAGAACCTTATCTCGATTGTAGGGGTAAAAAATGATGATATTTGTCTGAAATAGAAAGTGAAAAAAAAGGGAACGGCACTTTCGATGTTGAGTATCTACCTAACTAATCTGTTTGATTAATTGAACTTTTTGTCAATTACAAAACACAAACACAATTCAGTAACAAGTGCAGTCTTCCAATCTGAGGTCATCTATGAAAGTGCAGACTGAAGTTGAAACTTATTCTTCTTATTTTTCATTTAACTCTTTCAAACCGTGAAGAATCAAAACGAAATTAGCAAAAGAGTAAGAGAAAATTTCGCAAGAATCATATGGTTGTATGGAACTTAAGTACCTGTTTATATTTTGATGCTCACTCAACTTTTACTTTTTTCAGGTTGATCAACGACTCTTGATATACCTGCATATATCAAAGTCCGCTGTCTTATTGAAGCTGTTGTCATTGGGGAAACTTATGCTTTCATAAGTAAACAGTTTTTCCCGTGAATACGAAAAAACCACCAGAGACACAACGTTGGAATGAAATTCATATTTTTAAAATTGCAACGGAAGAATATAATAATTAATTTTTTACAAACGATGCATCACGTAGGATTATAGTTTTGATTTTTAACGTCCTTTATCTTTGAATCGTAGGCCAAATTTTGAGGAAATGACACACGAAGTGTTCGCTAGTGTCAGAACTCTGTATCGATGATGGCTCGGCCTCAGTTTCCGTTGAGCCCAAGATCGCCTTCATCTATGAGTGATACCTAAAGCTAAACACCAAAGGATGCGGTGCGCGAGAAGCTAGACATGACTCAATATCGAGTGGTACAAGGAAGAACACTCTAATATACCATCACTCTAATCCTTCATCATCTTTTTATTTCCCTTCAACATAATTTCCCTCTCCGTCTTTCTTCTTCTCTCACGCCTTCTTCTACTTCTATTTCTCTGTCTCCCTCTTTCTTTTACTCAGCCTTTTTTGCCTCTTTTCCGTCTCCATTTCCTCTTTCTTTTAATCTTCCTCCTCTCTCTCTCTTTCTCATCAAGTTTTTTTCTTCTTCTTTCCCTTTCTATTCTCTTTTTCTTCTAATGAATAAGGGACAATTTGGTCTATCTGTATCAAATAAATGATTTGTGCGTTATTATAACAAGCGCTTCAGAGTGAATTATAATCACTTCATAACTATCCACTTGTCGGATTATTACTTTCAAGAGTGGTCTTAGGATTTTACACGTGCTTCACACGTGTTTAAATAACGGCCGAGGAAAAAATCGTAAAAACTCGTGATGGTCTGACAGAAATTTTTAACTGTAAGTGTTGATAAAATTCAAGAATACGACCGTCGTAATATGCGCATGATTACATATAAGTACGATGCAGAATTCTTTTGTAACTGCGACTCTAAAAATTTTGAACTATGAATTTAAGTAAAGCTAACAGATATATATTTCAATTTTCAGAATAATGCAGGCATATAACTTACATTATTTTTGTTTAAAATTTCAATAGCAATTTTCGCTTTCTATTCTTGAAAAATTTTACGTGACGTTTATCAATTCAAAGAACAGAAACTTACAAGGAAAAAAATCAATTTTTTTCTGTGTTTCCTCATTTCAGTTGAACTTTAAGATTGAACAGATATAGTTCTTAGAGAGGCTTCGTCGCAAAGGACGGTCGAAGTAAACGTTTTAAAACGAACCAACTTCCCTACGAGAAAAATCGGTCATTTCTCGCGGTCTACCAGTCAAAATTAAGAGCAGAAATAGTCATTAAAAGTTTCTAAAAGTTCCCGACTAGCTTGTCGCTGACTTAGTTCAAAAGTCTGAAGCACTCATTCCTTACATCACAGAGCGGTGCGTTACCTCATGACGACGACGTGGAGTAACAGTGATCAGTATGCAAAATCTGAAATTTTTTCCACGTTAACAAGACGCACCAATGTTGCCAGATTTTCGAAGTATCCCATGCTGGCGTGTTCAAAAATGCAACTTTTTCCCACGAAGTGATAGACCTGGATTGGGATCGCAAACAACCTGGGACATTTAACCGTACAATTACGCAAGAGGCTCCGTTTATCAGGTCGTTGGATGCCCTAGCGATAACCTCACCGAAACCATAAATACGAGCAGTAAAGGAGTAAAATACTTAAGATTCAACGGTGTAATTGATTGGCGGCTCTGTGCAATTTGCCCGCAGTAGCACATAGGTCATTAGCTTAATCACGCACTTCTAAAGCTAGTGAAAGTAAAAGAGCCGATGTATGAAAACAAAGTGAAATGAAGATTACACCGGTCGCACTTATATAACAAGTAGGTTGCAGACTTGTTGACTACAAATCGTTGCAATTTTACTACTGTTCGAAACTCACCTTTTTTTCAGGGGCCATGTGGCTCCTGAAAGCTCCTGGCCCATCAAGCTCGATTTTTAGGGGCCATTGAAGATTTTTTAGGGTCAAATTGACTGTTTGCCTATATATCACGACGCATTCAGTGAAAAGTTAGAATCCGGTGTCGTGCATCGAAATTTCAGAAAATCACCAAACAGAAAAATTAGGAGATTTTTCGAGGGGGGAGGGCAATTTTTAGGGGCCACGTTGCTGCATAGAGTCTTCATTTTTTAGGCGCCATTACCGATTTTTTGGGCGCCTTTGGCGCGTTGGCGTAATGTCGAATTGAATAATATACCAGTATTTTCAAAAATTTCACCTATGCAAAAACCTTTTCACCTTTCACCAAAAATACGCTCAAGGGCTCAAGTGTTTGAAAATTAAACCCTGGGGTAAAGTCTTATTCAAAATACGAACTAATATATCAGTCTTTTTAAAGGATTTACCTAAATCCTTCGAGCATGATACCCATGAAATCCAAAATTTCCTGTCTTTATTAAACCATTCTTATAAGGTCTTGCTCAGTGCATAAAAAACGCCACCTCAACTTCTTAGCACAAAAGGCACTGAGAATGTGCAGCAATGAGTCACGGTATGAGTGCGTTGTGCAATAGGTACAACGCAGCTGCATGTGCAATGGATTGCTTCCTCGAGACGGAAGAAAAGAAGTGTTTGACATGCCTCTGTGTAAAGTCACCCCGTGTTCTATTTTCGACAGTCAAATTGAATGACTTGATCGAGTAAGAGCGTAAGTCTCATAGGGTCCCTTAAGCTCTTGCGTTGTTTTTCAAAAAGAGCTTCGAGGGGGAAGGCGAATGCCACTCTGTCGAAATTGAATTGCGGTGCAAGTGTGACGCAAGAGATATGCCGTATCGAGAATTCGAGAGGGATTAGTAGCGCAGTGAAAATCATATGCGGAGCGCCCCTCAGAACCCCCCCCCCCCCTACCCGATCCCCTTGTTATAATTTTAAAGATGCCTCGTGCTACGTGAACGCGTGCGTATTTTATTCAAAACCGGGTCGTAGTTCTCCTCGGGGTGACAATAAGGTTAAGGTTGCGCCATAAGGTGAGCTCGATTTTGTAAGATCAGGGTTAAGTTCTTGCGGAGGAAAGGACATGCATGAAGAAAGGGTTGAATGTTGAATGTGAGGGTAAGTGCAGCGTGGCTTTTGAATGACGAAATGTTATTACCACTGTAAGGCTATTCTCAAATGGATCGTATTCGTTAGTGGTTCACTGTATATCGTTGGTTCATAGAACGACAGAACGTAACCTCAAACAAAAACTGTGGGAACTAAGTTAGAAAAGCTGAAAAAGAGGACATTTCTAACGATGTCATTTTTCATTGCTATGTAGCACTCATAAGAATCAAAAGTCAATTATAAAAATCCGTTCCCTTATATTACTCAATTGACTCTTAAGGCTATGCTTCTATGTTGAACGCCCGAGATCAGAAGAAAAATAAGGGAAGTTTTCCGTTCGAAATGCCCGAGATTTCCTCGGTACAAATTGAGTTTGCGAGAAAAAGCTTCGCAGCCTTGAGACGTTGTTACATTTTTTCAGGAAGTAAACGACACTCGAATTAAATCCTATCGCATTTAGAGTCCAGACTCTTAAAAAAATTAACACGGAAAAATTCTCTTGATTCAATAGGATTGTTGCTTGAATCGAAACCCAACGCCTCTTAATCTAAGAAGATTTCCTTTTGATTCAAGCAAAAATCCTATAGAATCAAGAGTATTTTTTCTTGTCGAATTTGTATAGTCTGGAGTCTGGATCCAAGAGACTTTTTTCCAGTGCGTCGTCTCTTTTACAAAAAAAACGTAACTATATATCCAGACTGCCGAGCTCCCCTCAGAATTTAAATTTGTACTGGAAAAATCTCGGCATTTCTAACTGAAAACTTCCCTCATTTTTCTTTTCCCTGGTAAAAATTGGCGATAAGAGCTGCGTTTCAAAATACCACAGGAATTCTTGTAGCCGGCTGAAGAGGGCTACAGAAAATCATATAGCTGGCTGTAGAATGCGGAGAAAATCACACGGCCGGGCTATACGAAGCGATAAAAAATTATGCAGCCGAGCTTTAGTTCCTATAGCCGGGCTTTACACTTTATCGCCTGACTGTTGTTTTTTCGCCATCGATTATAAAAGGCTATAAAAATTGTGTAGAAATTCGTGTGCTTAGTTGGAAATCATTAAGTTGGCTACGGAACCACCTTAATATTTACACAATACACAATATATTTTCCTTTAATACATATTTTTTTTCATCAATTAAAACGAGATTAATCCATACAGGATGTGCAAACATTTCAAAATCATGAGTTGAATAACGCTGACTCCGCCAGATTAAATATTAGAGCCTAACACAAAGCGGAGCGGCGACGCACTGGCGCCTACAAACCTAACAGGGTTACTTCACGCATTGCGCAACGCGTGAAGTATCCCTGTTAGGTTTGTAGGCGCCATTGCGCGTTTCGCGCTGGCTGCCCGCCTGCCGCGCCGCATCGTGCCACGCCACGGCGCTTAAAGCAACTATTTCACACCAGAGGTATTGCACAGTATCATACGAAACTGAAGGCGCTCTAATATATTAGGAATGGCAGGCATCCATCAAAAGTACGGAGCTTTCCTCGCAAAATAAATCAAGATACTGCGGCCCAAAAAGAGAGCAGTNTGGCGAAAAAGCAACAGCCAGGCGATAAAGTGTAAAGCCCGACGACAGGAACTATAGCCCGGCTGTTTAATTTTTTATCGCTTCGTATAGCCCGGCCGTATGATTTTCTCCGCATTCTACAGCCAGCTATATGATTTTCTGTAGCCTTCTTTAGCCGGCTATAAGAATTCGTATGGTATTTTGAAACGCAGCTCTTATCGCCAATTTTTACCCGGCAAAATGAGGGAAGTTTTCCGTTCGCCGAGAGAAAGCTTTGCAGCCTTGAGACGTTGTTACGTTTTTTCGGGAAATTAACGACACTCGAATAAAATCCTATTGCATCTAGAGTTCAGACTCTTAAAAAAATTAACACGGAAAAATTCTCTCGACTCAATCGGATTTCTGCTTGAATCGAAAGCCAAAGCCTCTTAATCTAAGAAGATTTCCTTTAGATTCAAGCAAAAATCCGATAGAATCACGAGTATTTGTTATTGTCGAATTTGTATAAAGTCTGGAGTCTGGATCAGTCATGGATGATGGTCAGACAAATGTCTGGGAAAAATTGCACTGGTACATTCCCGTAAGAAATTGAATTGTTCGAGTGAATTTCGCAACATCGGAATTGAGTTACGTTCCTTCAGTGGATGCTTTCAGCGAAAAAATGAGATGAGGTGAAAAGAGGAGGAGTGCTATACTGCCGTGCTAAGGAAGAAAGCCGCATGAGCATTCAAGAGTTGCCGAATTTTCCTCCATAAAATGTTTATTTTTTTGGAAAGTTATGAATATTTTCCCTTGCAATTTTCAGGAACTTTAGGTGAAATTGCGCACAAAATTATCTTAAAAAATGGAAGGAAAATATTCATAAGTTTACCAGGGAATTCGTGTTTTACCCAAGGAAATTTGGCAACGCTTGAAGGCTCATACGGCGTTTTTCCTTAGCATGGCAGTATATATGAAGACCCAAAGGAAAACGGCTCGCAACTTTATCCCAGGTCACCAGCGACTGCAGCCTAGAATCAGGCGAAGATGGCACCAGGAACCCGGGCTAATTCGAGGCAAAGGACGAGGACAGGAGAAAAGGGGAGGAGGCGTGAAGGAAAGGGGAGAGAGTAAATTGATGGGAGCAGGAACAGAGTGGAGTGCCGAGGTGAGTGACCCAGGATGAGCTGGACGACCCGCTCCGCTCGCGTTGCCGATGCTAACCTCATTCCCAAGCTCGAGGGTGGCTCCGGCTCCTCGCCGGGGTTTTCGGCCAAGTTTGGTGGCCGCGAGACCAGGCCTCACGTCCAAGCTCGCGGCCTAAACCTCCAACCTCCACTCGCCAGGATTCGCTTTCCTGTCCTGTTTGTTTCCATCGCTTAGCGCTCTCTCTGCATCCACGCTCTTCATCTCGGATTGAGACGTCGCACACTTTCTCAATCCACGCGTTCAACTTGATTGCTTGCACTGCCGGGCTAAGGAAAAACGCCTTACGAGCCTTCAGACGTTTTCAAAAATCACCAATTTTTGGGCAAAATGTTGAGTCTTTTACATGCCCGTGAACGTAGCCTTCCCCCCCCCCCCCCCCCCCCCCCCCCCCCCCNTACCATCCCGAAAAAAAAAAATATTCACCGTCGAGAAATTGCTCAAAATTTGCTCAGGTGAAAAAACAACTTTTTAGCAATTGCTCACCCCCCTCCCCAAATTTCAATTCAAAATTCCCTATGGAACCCCAAAAATGCCAGCCCCCGTGACATCGTCGGATCGACTTTAAACCGGGGTCAAACAATTGCTCACGAATTGCTCAGAATTGCTTATTAAAAATTAGGAATTGTTCACCCACCACTTCCCCCAAAATGAAGGTACCCCTAAGGTAACCTGCTACCCCCAAAAATGCTAGTCCCCCGACATCTTTCGATCGACATCAAACCGGTGTCAAATAATTGCTCACGAACTGCTCAGAATTGCTCACCAAAAATTAGGAATTGCACACCCACCATTTCCCCCCAAAATGAGGGTACCACCCGTTTCCCCAAAAATATCAGCCCCCCTGGCATCGTACTAATTTTTAGTGAGCAATTCTGATCAATTCATGAGCAACAGTTGTTTGACACCCGTTTGAAGTCGATCGGACGATGTTGGGGGGCTGGCATTTTTGGGGGTACCAGGTGGCACCCTTATTTTGGAGGGAAATGGTGGGTAAGAAATTCCTAATTTTTCTCTCTCATTTTCCCCCCTCAATATTCAAGGTAAAAAACTCATGGACATTCCTTTGAACGTTGATAGCATCATGCGCTCAACCGCTGACCTGACCTCATCAATAAACACATTATGAACAACCTTATCATGATCACGCGTATAGGTGTTATTATTATTCAGCTACTAAGAGCTAATGAGATAGAGTGTTCTTGGAATAAAGTTGTACAACTTGATTCCAGGCAACATTTCACGCCACGCCGCCAGTTCCCGCTCTCTGAAAAGCAATTTGTCGCAATTTGACTACATTTTGCAATTAGAAAATATGATATCTGGCTCAATTTAGAGACGACTTATGTGTCATTAGTTTCATGTATGAGCTAGAAATTGTAGTTCCTTATTGTAAAATGTGTCCACTTCTCTAATTTTTTTAACTCTCGGTTCTGGGAGATTGATTTGCAGATTTAAGATTAAAGTGCGAATTCTGTTGAAAACAGGTAGATTCGTCTATCAAGAGCTCTCACGATAGGGATTTTCCATCCCACAGTGGTTACAAGAGCCGAAAATTTCAGTATATGGAGGCTTTTTGGTTTGGTGGACTGAGCTCTTACCTGAGCGAACCGCTAGCTTCAGTTGAAAAATTGAACTTCAATTCAGTTAATCAAAGGTTCAATTCAACGAGGCGAAGTCTCAGTTCACTAAACCTAAAACTTCGGTCGATAAGAAGCATTTGCTATGTTAACCAAAATTTTCCGGTTCAAAGAAACTGAAGCTCAAATCTGTCTGCGCTGGAAAAAATACATCGGATCTATAGAGTCCAGACTCTTAAAAACATCGACAAGAAAAAGTATGTACTCTTGATTCAATCAGAATCTAGCTTAAATCAAGAACCAAGCCTCTTAATTTAAGCGGATTTCGTTTTGATTCAAGCAAAAATCCGATTGAATCAGGAATATTTTTTCTTGTCAATGTTTTCAAGAGTCTGGACTCTAGATCCAATGTGTTTTTTTTTTTTCTAGTGTACCGAAGCGGTTAGTTTGCTCCCCAGTAGGCGCAGTACTGCATATAGTGCAAAAAGTGCCTGCAGCTAAAGAAGTTAGAAAAGACCGGGTTTTTTCTATGTACACAGAAAGATTCGATCATTCCGAGTTCAATCATCCGCAACCACTCTGCGAATCCTGAAGTGTCCAAGCGTGTTGACGATGCCAATTAACGTCCGCAAAAAATCAGCAAGTTACGAGGTTTAATTATTCGTAGAACAAGTAATAGGACTCTGCCTAGGTTGATTCTATCAGGGCAGAGGGCTAATTAGGCCGAATGGTAGATCAGTAACGTCGAAGCGCGCTTGGGGTAGAGCGCGCTATGCTAGAAATGTCTTTAACGAGGAGCGCGTAAATTCAGGAGTCGTTCGTGAATCCAGTCCAGACCTAGGTGAAATTTTTCCTCCTCGAATTTTTTCGTGCTTCGCCTAGCAATGCTGCCGTTTTGCCACCTGTCTTTCGCACATCAATCTTGATTTTTCGCTATTCAGATTATTATCTAAGATGGTTTCTCAGCACTTTGCAGAACAGTCGATCGATCAATTGATAGTTTCGTGTTTTAGAACTTTCTTGAGAACTTCCGAGCACCATATCACGCTAGCTGTAGTACGGTAGACGGTAGGTATTTGTAAACAAAATTTGACTAGATCACAATTTGTATTAGCTTTGTAAGTACGCCCAGAGTGAATATTGCAAATCGAAAAGCAAAACGATCTGCAATGTTCCCTCGGGACGTATATTGGGAGTTATTTGGACCACATTTAACAACAAGGAATTACTCTCCTGGCTTACTGTAGAAACAGCATATGTGCCGTTAGTTTCCTCATGCAGATGGGTAATTTCGTGGATAAGTTAGAAATAGTGATTCCTGATTGCAAAATGTAGCCCATTTCTTAGTGTTTTTTGGTCAAATTTTGTGTGCAAATACCTGACGTTCTACATCTTGGAAAATCTTGAAAAATGTCCTAAAATTCAGACATTTTCAATTGATCCATCGGCAGGTGGAACATCATCCAAAGCGTGGAAGCTCCTTTCTTAAAACTTTTGCTGATTCTTTAAAAGCTTTAATGCAACATGTGCGTAACGTAGCTTTTTACAAAAGATTTCCCTCCTCATGGCAGAACTCATGTACCTATTTCTGCTATGTTAGGCAGGGGCGGATCCAGCAATTTGACACCACAGGATTTCTTCCATTTAAATCAAATAATCGATTTTTGGCCCTTCAAGACCTGACCCTTTCAAGAATCGATGCATTTCCATAGGTTAAAACGGAGAAAAAGCAATGTTGCCAATTTGCTGGATCCGCCAATGGTGTAAGGTCTGTCTGAGTAATACTGGAAACAGACAGTAGCAAAGTGGATGTATGTAGCTATTTAATTTACTTCATTTTCACATAAATCCTTTCAGCGTAATTACGTATAATATTACTTACCGACAAGCTTTAAATGCGTATCCCTCAACTTCGACACTGTGCTCTTGTCTTAACTAAGTTGCCCTTCGGAAGCGCAAAATAAGACCGGTAAATATTTGACGGGATTGAAATTCTTTGGCGTAGTATGTTATTAGCCGAGCCGTAACTCTATTGCCTACTCCTTGTATTCTTAGAATTTTCATTGCGGATCCTCTTCAGGATGCGTCTTGTCGTGGCTGAGTCACAGTCGTCGTTGGTCATCGTAGTAAAATCCAGTGCACTGCCCCTTCACGAATGGATCAATAACCTTGACGTCTCTCCGACGTCTGCAGTAATGTACCGAAACGTAACATCTTCAAATCTATCCTTGTCGAAATATGCTATTGTGATAGGTTGACAACCCCCGTCTACTCCCAGCAACACTCCTTCTTTCGTGTGCTGTGATATCAGGAAGAGGAAAGAGTGAGTTCCAACACACATGACAAATGAAGAACGAGAATAGGGGAAGTTATGGTCATCATGGGAGTTTGTTACTTTACACAGTGGGAGAGAATGATTTCTTCTTCACCTGTCATCGTGAGACTAAAATATAATGACTGATTTAACTATGTTTGACAAGACTAAAATTGGATACAATGTGATTTGGTCAAAAAATATACTTATGTCCAAACGCCAAATTACTCGAGGATTAATGTCCAAATGTCAAATGATCCCAAGTTTTCAGCCCAAAAATCAAACTGTCCGTGATTTTTGTCGAACGCTCGAAGGAAAGCGCACGTAAAGGCCCAACAGCATCAATTAATCAATGAAAAATAAATGTCCCAGCTATCAAGCATTTCTGTTTAGGTGGACTCATAGCGCTTCCATGCTTACGCGATTTTGTTTATGTCGTTGTCAATGAATTTTAAAGAAACTTTTTTGATTACCTACTGGAGTATTGGACACTTTTTTCTTCTATTTTTGTCGCTAATAAGCCAGCATCCAAAAGACACTGTCAACAGTTCTCTTGAAGCGAATGCATTTTATGGCTAAACTCAATCACGTGGAGACTTAAACGCTGCATAAGAAAGTAAGACAGTCTCGTATTGCAAAATTATTCTCACCATGGATATGTTTGTGCGGGTGCCTTGCATGCGTTTCCTCTTGAAAGCAGATTAGAAATCCCCGGAGACTTAAACGCCAACATAAGAAAGGAGAGAGCCTTAAGTTTAAAGGTTCCTACTGTGTTCCGGCATATATTTTCATGGCGTTCACCTACGAGGTGTATGCTTAACTCTAACGTGCAACTTAGACGCTGCTGTGCTAATGAAAAACGTCGTATAAACACTTGGATATTGCCAAATTTCCCTTTGAAAACATTCATTCTTAAAGGCGGTCATGTATATTCAACTCTGAAATTGGATACCGTAGAATTAAATTCTCTGAAAAATGTCCAAAAGTCCCCCTAGAAATGCGTGCTTTATTGCAGGAAATTTGGCAACACTTGTAGGTCCATACGATGTTTTTCCTTAGCGCGGCAGAACATACCGTGACTGCAGACGATGCCCGGTGAAAGACCCGACGAAAAACTCGAGAGGCGGACAAGCACACGAGGATGCGTTTCCCGTCGTAAGTTTTTGTGCACTCCAGGCACGGACTCCGAACTGCGCCTGCAAAACTCCGGGGGGAGGGACTGCGGGGGAGGGGGAGTCCGCGAATCCCCTCCCCGGAGGAAGTTGAGCCCGACCAAAGAGGAGGATCGAAAAGTGAAGTTATAAAATGTAAACACCATTAAAAACTTCGACTTTATAAAGTGGTCGATGCGCGTATGTGTACGCGAGCGAGGGAAGGGAGGGCGGGAGGGGGGAGGAAAAGAGAATGGGAGGAGGAGGAGGAGGAGGAGGATGAAAACACTGATGGAGCGGGAAACAGGAATCCCGGGTCCAACGTTGATCGGTGAGGCGTGGAGTCGATGACCCGGCCGCAAGTACGTTGGCTCCTCGGTTCTTCGGGATCTCCTCTTCCTACCATTCTTCCGAGGCGAGCCCGGGCAACTTGCAGGCTTCCAGCTCCCATGTACAGGGTCCACATAAAGCTGGCTGCTTCTCTGAGAAAGCTCCACCAGAACAGAGTTCTTCTCCAAGCTCAAATAATATCGACGGTCACCATCAAGCCTTGTCTCACGATAGATGATGAACAACGATTTGTGAGCTTTTTGTTTGATAAACAAGTTGAGGTAGTTTGACAAACGGTACTGATAAGTGGACCGAGTTTATCAGAAAGAAACCAACCCACATCAAGTTGAAACTGAGGAATATAGGTTTTAAGTTTTATTCCTCCATGAGACTCAATGTAGAGAGTAAACACTAACTCCTCTTTTTACGAACTAAATTTTTTTCCAACTTTGAATTTTTGGCTGGTCAATTTGTTTGAAAATGTGGGCTGGTTCCTTTCTGATGAACTCGGTCCAAGTGATGATGAAATGTTACTTTTTATCACCGAAAAATATTTACCTCTCGGAAACCAGAAATCTTAATGTGCAATCTTGACCTTAATCGTAGAATGTGAATATTAATGCCGATCACAAAAATTTCAGAGTCAAATATTCTTGTTTTAGTGGGGAAATTTTACGATACTTGGAGCGCACGTCAAAAATCGAAAGCTTTGATACTTCACAGGAATTTCGAAACACGGTTGAAAAAGATCCAAGGTGTGAATGTGAATGCCATCCAGGATGGATTTCTCATGATAGATGGTGATCATTAGTCACCAATCAATCGATGAGAGAATTTGATGTCGGAGCCTTTACATCACTTAAAAATCCCAAGTAATGTGAATGTGAGACGAAAACGGCATGGCACCATGAAAGCGCATGACACCCTGCAAAGAGAATAGATGCCACTCCGCAATAGTATGAGTCATTCCGTGAAGGTCCAGTTACACGATCAAATTGAACCATCAAATTGGGCCTCTCATTGATTGCACATGAGACTGCGACTGCGGGCCGCAGTCATACCACCTCGGTTTTTGGGCGCTATACAGACCCCGGCACAGAATTTCACTTAAAAATTGTTACCAAAGTGGGATTTTCCTCGTAGTTTTGGTGGCAACACAATACCTGCAGATTAACTAAAACACCTTTGATCACTGCATTTCAAGGAGGAAGATGGGCTTTCAGAGTAATGTATTAAATAATCGAAAAAAAGGATCTGATTAGAAAAAAATGAGACATCCCCAACTAATAAAATAAGCCCGAAGAAACTACAAGCTTTGCAGTTGAAAAACGGCTCATTTCGAGAGAAATATCCTCGTTGCCGTAAAAGGTGCGTGGTGGTGGGCAGGACACCGGGGTTTGAACTCGGGACTCCTGGCAAGAAGCCAAGAGCACTGACCGGGAACCGGGCTCGCTGGTCGTTCAGCTTGCAGCCCAGGTTCAAGCTTGAAAAGCTGCAAGCTGAACGGAGGGCAGAACCGGCCGGAGAGGGGGCGGGGGGGATTAGTCACCACCGAGCTCAAACGACTTTCATGAAAACAAACTTGACCTTGAGGGAGCGTGCGCATACAGGGTGTCCGATAACCCCACTCGCTGCCTCCGATTTTCCGGCATTTGCTGCAGTGCAACTGCACTTGGAACGATTCGTGATTTTCCACAAGTTTGCCGCTGATTTCCTCCGTTCAAATCGAGAGAAAAAAAAACATACACTGGAAAGAAAAGAATCTTAAATTTGCCGCCAAGAAGTATTTCTTCTAAAATCAAGAATTTTTCTGGTTAATATAAGCTACTTTTTGGCTTAACCCAAGCATTATTTTGCTTGTATCAAGAAAAGGTCAGCTTAAAGCAAGAAAAAAAAATTTCTTGGCGGCAAATTCAAGAATCATCATGCTTGATCCAAGCTACTTTTTTTTCAGTGTAGAGAAAAAAAGGAGGTGTTTGCATCTGTGTACCCTGTGACGTAGTTCGGTGCAACCTGGTCAGGAAAATCCGGAATTCGAAATATGAAAAACGGACTTTAACGTCCGATTTTTTTGCTTAAACCAACTCATGATATAATTTCAAAAACTTTATGTAATATGCACTTTTTCCATACACTACACCATTTCCAAGAAAATCGATGATAAACATCGCCGCACCGACCTACGTCATCAAAAAACTTCCAAGATGCCCGAAATGCAAACACCTCCTTTTTTTTCTCTATATGAGAAAAAAAATCAACTTGATTTGAGCTACTCAACGATTACTCGATTTTATTGTGGTATGAAAAAATTCATCTTGAATGGGTTCCTTAACAACTTCACGGGAAAAAAAAGTATCACAATTCCAACTGTACTCCTGGCTGATTTTGGTGCCAGATATAAGAGTAGTTGAACTAGTCAAAGGTATGGTTGAGTCTCCCGAAAGTATGGTTGGATGCAACTACTCATTATATCTGGAACCTAAATCAGCCAGGAGTATAGTTGGTATTGTGATACTTTTTTTTCAGTATTCTAAACTATTGAAAAACGTCGAATCTATGGCTATGGTGGAGAACAACGTACCTTCAGTGCGGTGTTTCAAAGTAGCTGCTCCTCTTTATTTTTTTGAAGGGAAACAAGTCAACTGTATAACTTAAAATTTCTACTAAATATTCTGTTAAGAAAGAAGAATAATCAAGGAAGATTATATGGAATTAAGGTGACTATTTTCAAATAAAAAAAAATAAAAAAATATATGAAAGGAAATTCACACGGTGCAAATAGAGATACGTGGTATCGCACTTTGTCCATCGAAATATTTTCACTTCATATCTTATAAAGAAAACATAGCGACAGATTAGAACACCTCGTTATAGTCTGACAATACTAACTTCAATTGTTCCATGCCCAAGGGTTTCATGTGTGATTTTTCAACTATAAACATCTTTCTTTCGGAGTTACAAACATGTCAGAGTACAATAAATGTCAATTAATCTGGCATTCGCCCAGGGTGTAAATTCCTTCATGTCCCTGCCTGAATGTGCGATCTGATACAGACGTTCTCATCGCATTGCAACCTCCTTTCTTTAACCGTTTCAACCCCGAGGAAAAAGCAAGGCTCCTGCATCGATTAATCTTAGGAAGCTCTCCAAAAATTTGAATTCGACAAGCGAAGACGTCAAAACTGAACAGAGGTATCCCGAGCCAAGATTCGTATCTGCAGGTGGCACGTTGGTCTAATTAAAACCAAAATCCAACACACGGCCATGCAGGGGGAGTGACGAGGGTCGATAAAATATTAAAAAAGGCTGATTTCCAGTAGGTATGTTTATTTTTCGAATATTTAGATGACAATATGAGATGAATGATGCTCGCGTTGCGAGGATAGAAATCACGGTCTCGAGAGCGCAGATACCCCGATAAGATCAGGATATTTTGACGTTTAAACTTCTCCTCTTCCCTCTCGTATTCAGCAAAAACCGCGTATAAGTGTGGGGTTGTCGTTGGCGTTAGGAGGTTCTGGCTCGAAGGGTCAGTTCTCTCTTCTTATTCCTTCGTCCCGGCTGGCATGGAGTTGGATCCTTCGATGGTGCCCCGTAATTATGAGTATACCTTCTTTATCGTGCGTTTCGATCTCTTGCGTGCGGCTCAGTGACGAGACGTTTAGTGTCACAGTTGCCACGTCTGGTGACATTTCGCCCCGAGATGCAATTTTCCGGTCGCTTGCCGAGGACCTGTAACTCTATCGTCCGCACCCTTTTCGACCGTCGAGATGATCGACGCCGATTTTTGGCCTGGGTCTCTGATGGGGATATCTTCGCGAATGTTTCAATTCGGTTCGACAGTGAGAGAACGATAAACATGTCGGAAATCCCTAACAAGTTTTACGCAACGAATTGAAGTGTTTTTCTCGAAAAAGTGCCGATTCTGCGCGGAAAAAAATTAAATGTTGATTTAGCATTTATACTTTTTAAAAAATGTACGACGGGTATCGAATGCTGATTTTACATTAAAATAGTGCTAACTCAACGTTGAATTTGTTCATTTTACCGTGGACGAAGTTAACAAAGTTTTCTTTTTTTATTATAAAATCAACAGTTATATACTTTCCACATTTTTTTGACATTATTGCAAACATACATTTTTGCATTTTTTTGTTGCGAAAGTAACATTCAATTTTTTCCCGTGTGAAAACAAAATTGTGCAGGAGACAAGAACAAGTGGGAAAGCTCTGATACGTTCGTATTAAAGAAGTGCTCAGCTTTTTTCGTTGTAGGCGCGTTTTTATTCTCCGAAGAGGATGCAGAACCGGGGGGAAAAGGAGCACCGTTGAGATGAAAGAATTCGCTTACCAAAATTTCAACTATCAAAATTAAGAAAAGTACACTTTCGCTGAAAAAATAAATTATAATAAAAAAAGAAAACTATGACATCGGAAGCACTAAATAAAGCTATCACAGATTAATCTATTCTAAATATGTTAGGCCCATCTTGCCATCATCATCTCCGCCATCTTGTTGTTGAGCTGGTGCGCCATTTGAACGCATTGCTGCCTGCTGACGGAGCAAATATACATTTTAGGTTTAGGAGACATGAAAAACGACACAGGTGGCGGAAAAATTTACACAGTGAAAATGCTCCCGGTGTTAAAGTTCGATCGTCGGGAGGATTTGCCGGCGCAAAAGTTACAGGACGTCTGCCGTCCTTTCTCCTGTAAAAATTGGATTTTAAATCTTCAGAATTGGTGCCATCTCGAAATAAAAGAAATCGAGGCACTGAAGTTTTGTCAAAAATTGAGAAAATAGCCAATGCATGCATTAATGATGTTTATTCCTTTAAGAAAATTTTGAATACATCAACTAATTATACAAAAAAGCTTGAATAAATATCAAACTAGTCCAGTTAGTGTAAAAAAATCTCCAAAAAAAACTTTCAACTTTTTTTTTATTTAGGTATATGTTTTTTTTTTTTTTTTTTTTTTTTTTTTTTTTTAAAAAAATTAAAACCTCAACTTCTGAAAAAATTCGACCTTTTTCAATTCTAATTTCAATTAGAATGAGTTGAATACTACTTTGATTATACAGACAGATTTTTGGTTCACACGAAAGTTTTTCGTTCAGATAACCGAATTTTTTGGTTCAAATGACTAAAGTTTTCAGGAAAGGGGAAGAAAAGTTTTCAGAAATACTAGTCTTGCGTGGTACATCTGACAAAACTATGCCTGATCTTCCATATGAACTGCGAATTTTGATTTCTCCTCTATGTGTGCATCAAGGCAATTTTCTCAAAAACTCACGCACTTGGTATCATAAAATAAATTAACAGCACCTTAACTCATCACCGGAAACGTTGAATCTCTCCATGCAATGCCGTTGATAAAAATCAAAGTTGGTGAAATGAAAGTAAAACAACACAAATTCTATAATGTGTACTAATTTTGTTGTAAAATTCATAGCAATAATGAGCTGTAACCTCAAAGAGGGTTTCGTGAACCCCTAAAAAATTATCCTCAGACCACGAGCTTCCCTCACAATCGCGCAACGTGAGGTTTTTTTTCCTCCAACACCAACAAGGCTGTTGCTACCCGGATTGATGGGTCTGGTCTAGGCTAGGAGCAGCTAACTACAACTAGCGTCCAACGCTCAGGTTTCCAATATTCGATATTTTGTCCGCCCCCAGGCGAGGAGAGGATAGAATATCCCGGTATCCATCCTCCGATGAAACTTAAACTTGCCGAGGGCAAAGCCATGGGGTGGAACGAACAAAAGGCAACAATGAAGCCTATCTTAGATGGTAAGATCAAGGAGCAGTATATTTCACAGAGTTAAGCTTACACGTTTTCAAGTCATTACACGGCATGGCTCAACAATGCAACAGTCTCGCGGATCATAGAATCGTGATCAAATCTGAAAGTTAAAGAGAGGATGGGTAAGATATTCTATTCAAACGTTTAGTTTCTAATTTAGCTACGAACAAATTTGTGACTCTCTGCACTCTTAGTTTGAAAAGTATTTTTATTTGCATTTTTAACACTCACTGGAAACAAAACACATTGGATCGAGAGTCCAGACTCTTGAAAACATTGACAAGAAAATGGACTCTTGATTTAATCAGATTTAAGCTTAAATCAAAAGGAAATCCGCTCAAATTACGAGGCGTGGTTTTTGATTTAAGCTTAAATCTGATTGAATCAAGAGTATTTTTTTCTTGTCGATGTTTTTAAGAGTCTGGACTTTAGATCCAATGTGTTTTTTTCCGGTGTTGTCAATATTTCGTTTCCTGGGAGTTTCACAATCAGGCTGATGAAAGCCAATTTTAACAATTAATAATAATAAAACGCAAGTGATTTACATAATCTAACAGTTGTTAATTTTTGGAGTTCACGCATCAGCCCAATAAAGTCATGATAGAAGAATAAGATAAAGTACTTAGTTATATCTTAATCAAAAGTTCGATTTCTGGCTGATATGGAAAAATCCGTACAAAAATCCACGGCTGATATCTCAGAAAAAACCATTATATCTGAACATTCATTCCTAACCGATGGGTCAGTTTTTTTTACATCCATGGCGGCGTATCGTCTTTTTCATTATCTTCTCACAAAAATTGCTGAGATGCATCCGAAAGTCCAACTTTTCGTAAGTATTGCATCTCTCGAGGAGTATTATGATGTACTCTGTACCAGAAAAAGGTTGCAGGGACCAGGATCATAATGTTTGCACATCAGAAATCCAAAAAATTCTGAAATTAAGGGAGAAATTGATGAAAAAAAGTTTTAGAAATAGGTATGCAACATTTTCCTCATTGAACTGAAACGCAAGAACGAACACTGAAAAAAATATGGTAGATATTACTATACTCTAACACTGGGTTCCAAGTATGGTAATTAACACCAGACTATATGGTAGCATTTACCTTATCGTGGCAAGTATCATCAGAATTCTGGCAAACACTACTATAACTCTGGATTTTTTCACTAAAACCATATCACCGTGTAAAAAATCGAGTACCTAGACTTACAGTAGATGTTACCATATTTTTTTTCAGTGAATCTGCTGAAACGTATATTTGCAATTAAAAAGAAAAACGATTGTCACGTTGGAGAACTTAAATTGGCACAAATCCCTACATTTGCAACAATCGAGGGTGGAGCCTCACATTAATATTCGAATGTCGGGCTTGTAAAAATACAATGCGAAGTCATCGCGTTTTTCGTCGTTTGAATGCATAAAATGTAGGTTGCGTGCTAGGTTTATTTTCCGTGCGACCCGTTAGCAGAGGGTATGTGAGAGGAAAAGAAGGAGAGAGAACGAGTTTTCTGTGGTATCCATAACCGGATTGGCATGCGAAATACGTTCGGAACCGTTATTTGGATGGGCCCTAACCTTATTTTATTCGAAGATTGAGATTGAAATCGCATTTCGTTTACTCCGAGAATTCTGTGTTTCAATCCAATCTTTTACACCAACCGAAGTTATTGGGCTCGATTTCTAAGTTATCAGCATTCCTTCCCGAGTTTTCTCTTTTTTCGAGTCGAAATTCAAGATTCTACTTATTTTTAGTGATACCTTTTGGATGATAGGAATGGGTGGTTGCATAATCCACTAAATAAATAAACGCGTGCAAATAGAAGAACTAACGACTCAAGAGAAAAGCACGGGGCAGCTCTGTGGCTTGTGTGAGAGTATAATGTTTATGCTTCATCTTGGCTGCATGAAAAATGACCTTTTATGCAGAAGCACATATAAATAGGATGCTCTTGGATTTGAAGGGAGGGTCAAGTCATTCACCTATAATTATGATCAATTTTTTTCTCAATTTTGTTGGGGAACCATTGTTAAAATTGAGCTCACCATTTAATTTTAAGCGCTCAGTCAATAGGGTGCGCTTTTTGATTTCCAATTGCGTGGAATTCTAGTATACTAGAGGCATTGCGTTCAAGTGGCGCATCGGCTCAACAGCAAGATGGGGGACAGGGACCCGACTTATTTAGAATAGATTTATCTGTTATACCTTTATGTACTGCTTCTGTTATCAAAGAGCGGAGGACGATAATCATTTTTCTGCAATTTATTTTCTTAATGGTAGTCTATTTTTCTCAAAATTGATAGTTGAATTAACGTAAAAACGCGCCGACATAGAAAACAACGCACCGCCTCTCAAATACAAACGTCTCAGATCTTTCCCAGTTTTTTTTATTTTGTTGTAACCTCGGATCAGAGGAGGAAGTGCTTCCAGTGATCAGTATCACTACCAGCCCATTTCAATCGGAAATATGACAGTAGATTTATTCAAGCTTTTCTTCAAAAATTCAACCTGAACTGAATTCAGACACAGGAAAAACATGAACAAATTTACGAAAAACTGAAAACTGCAATTGCAAACAATATTATCCATCAATATTGAAAAACTACCTGGCGATACTAGTCAACGACACAAACAGAGTAGACACTAGATCATTTTTTTTTTCTTTTTTTGTAATTAATGTCTTAGGGGGTCGTTGAATCCCCTACATCTTCAGGAGCTCAATGAAGATAAATATCGTCAGTAAATTCAAAGTGTCTCTACGCAGGCCCCCCGCATTGCGGGCCTCGAGGCCCCTTCATTACGCCACTAGGCCCGCGCAAAACTCACCGCAGAATTTTAAAACATTTTCCCTCATAGTTCATTAATCCCCCGCGCTAGCCATTACGTGACAAGCTGCCGGGGCGCACCTACCTCGCCTAGTATTCTGTCGAACCCGAATTTTCGGCAACTTAATGAGAGAGCGGATCATAGTTGCGGTATTATCGGCATGAAAAATAACGTCGGGGTGGCTGAACTCGCCCGATGGACTGACAGCTCGCGGAGTAGATTAGCTAGGAAGACACGGAGCCTTCGATGGTCGGGAAGAGAAGGGTTACCGGGACGTTGACGGAGATGGCATGGCCGCCTGCCTATCTCATCTTTCCGCCCATTTCGCCTTTGCGCCTATCGCCGGACACGTTATGACAGCCTCCGTCATAATTGAGCGACATGACACGGCCGAAATCTGCGAGGTTCCACAACAATAGACTCGCCAGGGTAGCCACGTGGCTGTCCAATTCGGAGCTTCCTGGAATTCCGATCACCGGGAAATTAACTTGCTTATATAGAGAGGGAGGACTTGAAGTCATTTTTTACAGGTATCAAAGATATGAGCTTAGCGGCTTTTTTCTTCTTACTCGTCATAGTTTATTTGAGAGAGCCAATTTTCACGATTTGTTTGGTGATTGGCAATGACGAACCTCTGAATGAGCCAATTTTCTCCTTATTAAAAAATGGTCTGGTAAGCGTTCAACAGTTGGACGGTTTAGTGGCTAGGGAGCATCCTTACTACATACTGGAATAAGTCTCAAACCCGGTTCATGTTCGCGCTTCTAGAGAGTATTAAGATTTTCTCCTCAAAATCTCTTCCTAGGCAGTGAAGAAGATTCCTATGACGCTTCATATGTCCAAGTCTTGAATTTAGCTACATTTGCGTTCAAAAGTGAGTCGACCGACTTAGGAAGGAAAACTACATTTCCGCAAAAAACCTCAACATTATAGGTTCGCCAATTATTGATAGAATTCTCTGAATTCTGGCAAATGTACTTGAAACAAGTACGAAAAAAGAAGGAATGAAAAACAAAATCGACTAAAATATACTTTTTTTAAAGTTCAGAAATGTTTGGTGTAAAAAGGATACACTAAGCACCCTTGATTATGGCTGTTATTTTCCATCTTTACAGATGGGCTTCTTTTAACGTTTGTTAAAATACTCTCATTTTCCTCCGCTTGCTTTTTTTTTATTAAAAAATTTGAGTGTAAATGTGCAACACTTAAATTTTTCAAATTCGAGAATTTCTCCCAATCTGCTCAGAAAAGGGAGCAAAGAAAGCTAGATAACAACACAGTTCACTGGAAAAAAAGTCGCTTGGATCTAGAGTCTAGACTCTTACAAAACATTGACAAGAAAAAATACTCTCGATTCAATCGGATTTTTGCTTGAATCGAGAACCAAGCCTCTTAATTTAAGCGGATTTCTTGATTCAAGCAAAAATCCAATTGAATCAAGAGTATTTTCTCTTGTCAATGTTTTTAAGAGTCTAGACTCTACATCCCAGCGACTTTTTTTTCCATTGTTCACTCAAAAATTAGAATTTTTTCTCTCACGCACAGTATAGTTGCTTCAACTGGTTAGTATCCGTCATAAAGCTATGAAATATTATTCTTATGCAATTTTCTCAAAATGAGAAGTGATTTTATTCTCGATACTACACTGGAAAAAAAAACACATTGTATCTAGAGTCCAGACTTTTAAAAACATCGACAAGAAAAAATACTATTGATTCAATCAGATTTAAGCTTAAATCAAGAACCAAGCCTCTTAATTTGAGTGGATTTCCTTCTTATGAAAGCTTAAATCTGATTGAATCAAGAGTCCTCTTTCTTGGCAATGTTTTCAAGAGTCTGGACTCTAGATCCAATGTGTTTTTTTTTTCCAGTTTAGATCGACGGTGCGTTGTCATGGACTCCAACATGGCAACCTCGCAGCCTAAATTTCGGTGAGTTAAGAGCTCGCGAAAAACACATCAAGCGAGTTCTAGGCGCGGTGCCGATGCCACGGGCTGCTAGAGCTATCCATTAGTGCTTACGTGCTTATGGCTTCCATCTCGCGGCTCCTTCGCGGTTGGAGCTCGATGGGTGGGGTAATTGGTTCCGAGTTCAAACTAAAGTAAGCTCGCTTTTTCGTTTTGGGGGAAAAATCTGGACCCCGGCGAAATGAGTTTCTTTGAAAAGCCACAAAATTTCACGCTTTGGAGGTGGCGAATTCGTAGCGCATGAAAGGGGTCGATGTGCTTCGTTGCTTGGACTCAAGATTTCACGGTCGGCCCTGAACTCGGTCGCATTTAATAAAACCTCGTATCTACGTATACAGTTTTGATTCGATTTACGCTGTTCTTTTACCGGACCGTTGGATTCTTGAATGCGTGATGCAGGTGAATACTCAAGAGAGAATTTGGGGACTGGTGTCCTCGCAAATAGAGTCATTCAGGGCCAGAATTTGATCAAACTTGGGGTACGCTCACTCTGACCACTTTGCAGTAGGGGTTGGACCGAGAAGTGGTCAGGGAGTATAGCCCCATAGTTCTATATTAACTAACTAATGATTGACACACCATAGACAGCCTTTCCCCTTGTAAGAAAAACGATGTTTTTTCCTACACTTGCGTTCAATTCTCTGAGTTTTTTCGTTCTCAGTGCATTTCTCACTAAAGGTTAGGGTGACCGTGGTGTCGGTGCGGCACGGTATGGGTGCGGATGGTGTTTCATCATTAGTTAGTCATCACATTTAGTATAGAAAGAAGAGGTACATTCTCTGACTGCCTCCTGATCTAACCCCTCGAAGTGCTTCTAACTTAAGGCGTTATACTTACGTTATTCGTTTGACTTATGATTTTATATTATAGAGTATGATATTAAAATGGCATATATGTAGAACAAAATTGAAAATGGGTCAGTTGCGCTCTTCATATATTCGTGTTTTGAGACTAAAGTGACAAGTCTATTTTTTTCTACAAGATAGTACTGTTTTCTTTCATCGGCGCAAAAGCACGACTAAATTTTTCAAGATCATTTGAGAATTCCATAGTTCTCAAAGATTCTGTCGAATTGTACAAAAATTTAAACTGTGATAATCGTCATTTTCCTCGTCGATATCGTTATTAAGATGTCTTCACTAAAACAGGAGAGATTAATAAGGTAAAACATTCCAATTGTGGCGGTGCTATTAAAATTTGAAGAAACCTTATTTTGAGACACAAAATTTACATAGTTTGTTTTTCTCTTTTTTCTGCTAGAGAAATGGCTTATGTTTCTTTAGTATTCTACCTTGAGCTCTAGTGTCTATTTATAGCCTAGACATGAGAGGATAGGCATACAGGCCGATTCTTGGAGACCGTTTTTGCAGATTCCCTCTTCATTTCGTGAAAATTTGTCACCATTACCAGAATTCGATCCTATTTTGACCTATTTTGACCAACCATTAGCTGGATCGTATTTAGCAAAAAGGGACCAGCGCGATTAAAGTGTGATAAAAATATTGTTCCTTCATAATTATCTAGAAAATCTCTCATAATAGCGAGTAGTTTTTGCTTTCTACCAAAAAATTCTTAATTTTAAAGGAAAATAATCGTGTAAATTTTAATACCGTACAAATATTGAACATTTTTTAAAGAAAAGATGAAGTTTCACGATTTTGTAAACACAGTAATCGTGCTGGTTCCTTTTTCTTAAATGCAATCCAGTTATGAGAATGGCAACAAAGCAGAGGAAAGACAGTGGTTTGCAGTCTTTCACGGTCCAGTGTCTTTCGCGGTTTGACCGATTCTCACACATGGTCGGTGTAAACTGCAATTTTTACAGTCCTCAATTATTTGAATTCGTATTCGACTCATCCTCATTTTCCTTTTTTCCAGTATGCATGGCGGTCACAGAGTATCATAAATTACCTTCATAGCTGCTGTCTTTCAAGGTTCGTCTTCATTTTAGCGAGCAGTAATTGGACGCTTTGGTTTATTTTGCATCCTGCGGAACAAGTATTCGGTCCGCGGTGTCAGCGAAACCTCAACGTAACATCCGTTGAATTGTAATCCTCGATTTTTTGCGGATCGGTCGATTCCTTACGGTTTCCGGTCCTCGTTTTTTTTTCGATTTCCGTTCCCGTATTCGCGATGCGGTCTTCCTGCCGAAGACCGAACCCTCCGGTGGGCGGGTGGGGAGAGGATCTGCAGATATGGTGAGCTTCGAAACAGTTACAGATAATTGTGAACTGACAGTTGTGGGAATTGAAAACAGATTGTTAGCATCAATAATTACAAGTTTGGGAAAAATCACCCTGTTTAGTATAGCAAGTCGGGTCCAGCAAAATTTTCAGATTGATTAAAGGAAATACACTTATAACGTAGGGAGGTGACCGCCCACGGGAAAATGACCGAAATCTACGAACATTGGATCGTATAAGTTATTCATTTTTGGGACTAAAATGCCAAAGAAAAAAGGTGAAATTACACCAAAGTCACGGCAGTTTGAAGTCAGCTATTCAAGAAACTTAAATGTGCGAATGATATTTCAAAATAATAAGTATATATTTTTTTCTTTCATTCAAAATTTTATTAAAATGGTACCACACCAATCCGAGTTTAAATTTAAGGAACAAAAATTCAATTCAGAAGACATTACTTTTGTTTTTTTGCTTGAGTTAAAATGTTTTCATTAATTTGGAAAGGAAGAATTTTCTCTTGGGTCGGTAAAAGCTATTAGGTATTTGAAAAAGGAAATGATAAATGTTGAAAATCATTATTTGTTAATTATTCCTCGATAAGTACAGGTGGAACAAACATTATAAAATCTAAACGTAGAAAAGAAAGAAGATGATGAAAATATTTTATCCTCATTCACACCAAGGAACCCACAAATCCAATTCTTATAGCTGTAGTGTAGAATGGTTCTTGCGTTAAGCTGCATTTCTATTTTTCTTGGCTGATACTGGCAAGATTTCTCTCTTGAAGATTAACATTGTTTTTTGCATAATTTCTTTTCTCGACAGATCGAAATGGAGGAAGATGCGAGTTTTCCCTATTTATACCGTGGGCTTGCGGATTTTTCCGAGGAACGTGAAATAGTGTAATATTCTACCTAAACCGACCTGAAATCCAATAAATAGGCGCGGAGCCGTAACAAGTGTTGCACCAAACGGCGCATCTCTTTGCGGGAAAACTGTGCTCATATGAGCTTTTTCCCTCTGTGTTAAGAATTTCACATTTATGCTGATTTTTAACGCACGTTGACCGCATCACCAACTTTCTGAATAAATAGGAGACGCTGAGTGGTTGTGATCCTTAAATTCCCAAACGAAGTGACAAAAAAAAAGAACTATCAGTTGTACGAACCAAACGCAGGCTCGAAAAAACGCGGGAAGAGGGTCAAAAACCCATTTACGTTCGGCCTGCGTTTTAGTCTTATCTCACCTGAGCACACGTTCGTTTTAAAACACCACTATAATCGGGCGATTTATAGTCCGAGCGAGTTCTTTTCAATTTTTGTGTACATTCGTATCACGCACGCATTATGACGGCTCCTCTCCTTCCTTAATGGACAGGTTCTCTCGGTCGTTTTTCTTAGTCGTGCGTTCGAGTCACTCAAGTCTCCGATATATCTGCCGCGCTCAACTCACGACTCGAGAGGATCGATTTGGCGAGCACTGCCGCGCCAAGTAAAAACGCCTTATGAACGTTCGGACGATGCCAAATCATCGATTGAATTTGAATTTTCTCGAAATTTGTTTTCCTCAATATTTTCAGAGTTTTGTAAGTGTAGCTGGCTAATAGTCAAAGCAAGCTTTTTGTTTGACGCCTATAGGCAGTTAGTCAATGATTCCAACTTAGTATTAAATTTCGGATATTTTTCCTAATGTTTAATGAGAAAATGCGCTTAAAACGTTGATAAAACACAAAAAAAAAAAATTGCTGATTCAACATTTTGGATGTAAAAAAAAGTTCGACCCTTCACAAAACGCTGAGTTAACCGACACAGTAGTTAGCTTTACATCTTAACATTGCAATAGTAAGTGTCGTGACGGTTAATTCAGCGTTTCGTGAGTTGTCGCGCACTTTTTTTACATTCAGAATGTTAAGTCAGCATCCTTCTTTTTTGATGAAGGTCTTTGTCACTTGTTCGATCAATTCAATGACTATTTTCAGAGTTTAGCACTGAATGAACATTTTGTCTCAGTATTCACCGATACTTTGTAAAGCACAGATTTTTTAAAGGCGATCAAATATGACGCGACAAATTTGGCTTACTCAAGTTCAAAGAAAATTGGAACTTCGATCGGGGTTTCCTTCCCAAAAACAAAAACACTCAGAAATCTTCATCAAAACGTGCAAGACTTGATAGGCCCTTAAGAAACTTTCTGATCAAGCAATTTGTAAATTCCTAGGTTTGACCAATAGAAGAGAGAAATGAAATTGCACACGTTAAATTTCAAAATTTCGAGGCAAAATATAAATAATTTTTTTCAACAGTAAGTAGTTCATCTAAGAAAATTTGGAAACTTTAGAATGCACATCCGCCGTTCTTCCCATAAACACGCAGAGCAGGCCTCACTGTCAACAGTTGCTTTTCAGTGGAATAGGGAGGGGGAAACGAGACATTAGAGAAGAGTAGGGAGGAGGTGGAGTGAAACCAAGACATTTCAGTTGGGTAATTTTCCCTTCGAGCGATTATTAATGCACTGCTACTGGAAACCAAGTTGAGATCTTGCCTCGACGAGCAAAAAAATAAAGACTCAAGCACCGAAAATACTTCAGCAAAGAATTTATCCTAACTGAAACGGATTCTGTGGCTCACGAGTTTCTCTCTTCTACAGAATTATTCATCGCCACTTTTAGAGAAAAGAGGGTGGAGGGGGGGGGATTGGCGAATTGCCGGGGCTCTCCATCATGACGTATCGTTATTACTCGAAAAAGTGAAGGCCAGCACGGAACCGGGGAGCCCATTTTTTCCGAGAAAGCAGCCAGCGGAGTGGGGCTGAAGGAAGAGAAAAAATAATAAAAATTTACCACAATACGCGAGTGAAAAGAGGAACGAAAAAGGCGCGAGAGAGATTTTGAGGGGAGATTATACGCGCGAGCGCAATTTACTCGGAATAATTTGCCCCGGTCGTCAGCTAGTCATGACCACACCTAACATAAATATAATCTGCCGATGCACAGATTTGTAACAAACTAGTAGCAGCTGCGATGATGCCAAATCTGAAGTGAAGCGTACTCCCATTAGTTTTCCTGGCCATGATAGAGCGTTCCAAAAGTTGCGAATAGGTATACCGACTAAGAATTAAAACAAAACTCATAGCATTGAGGGGCTTGGAGGACATGGCGCATACATGCAGTTTTTTTTTTAAAAAAAATGAGTTATTCATGAACTCGACTTAAACTAATTTGAAAGTATATTCTGTGAAAAATCCACAGCTAAAATCCAACTTTAAAGCATCAAAAAGTGAGTTCAAAATTTCTTTCTGACATGAGGCTCCAAGCAATTTTGATCAAACCACAGTGCGAAGTTCAAACTACATGAAGGCTGTCACTATATCTATATCTCCAAGAGATGAGATTCATCCAGCCATTTTGTCGTATCTCGTTCCGTTCTCTCAAAAAAAAATTTAAAAAAAAAAAAATTTAAAAAAGAATAATTTAAGAAATTTAAAATCCGGAGATGCCGTTCTGCAGTATGAGGTTCCGAGATAAAGCGCAAAATAGCCGCCACCACCAGACCTTTACCACCCGGTTGTTCATCAACTGGTGTGGAGTAACTGCAATCATGTTCTTAAATCCTCTGCCTACTGTTTCCTCCCAAACAACGAATCGATTGGATTGATCTTTGAAATTGATCGAACGATTCCGTATTTATACTTCCTCGCTCCCCTCTCGGGTAAATGAGGCATTGTCATCGTTTCCTTCTTTCTCCAGCTCAATCCACACGGAGAAAAAAACTTCGTGTGTGGGACCCAAAGTTTAGGTCATGTGGATCTCTGAAGTTTTCGGATTGAGCATCTGAACACTTATGGTCCATCTGTTGAGGTTTGGATCACACATCTGAAACTTCAATTCTTACATCTGAAGTACTTCGGTTTTCACATCCGAAAAACTTCGGTTCTCACATCTGAAGTACTTCAGATGTAAGAACTGAAGTTTCAGATGTGTGATCCGAACCTCGACAGCTAGACCTAAATTGTTCAGATGCTCAATCCGAAAACTTCATCGATCCATATGACCTAAACTGTGGACCCCACGCACGAGGTTTTTTTCTCCGTGCAGAGTTTTCAAGGCGGTTGGACTGATGGTTCGACCAAAGATTAGTGCGGATGAAGGATAAGTTGGATTTTCACAGGACCTCTGATCACATGACGTCGCTCCTCGGACGAATCTTAATTTCCACGTGACCTCTGTGCTACGTATAACTCTATGCTTTCTAAGGCTCATGTGGAAATAGAGATTCGCCCTTACATCAGAGTAGCGACGATGAGATCATTAAAATATGCCACGTTTTTCATTATGGCGGCTCATCAGCACTGGAAAAAAACACATTGGATCTAGAGTCCAGACTCTTGAAACATTGACAAGAAAAAATACTCTTGATTAAATAAGATTTTTGCTTAAATCAAAAGGAAATCCGCTCAAAATAAGAGGCTTGGTTCTTGCATGATTTAAGCAAAAATCCGATTGAATCAAGTGTATTTTTTCTTGTCAATGTTTTTAAGAGTCTGGACTTTAGATCCAATGTGTTTCTTTTATTCCAGTGAGGCCTTTTCCACTTGTGGAACTTATTCGACGAATTGCTCAGTTTGCCGAAACTTGTTCCACAAAACGAAGGATGCTGTCCACACGAGTCGTTTAAAAAAAAAATAAAAGTGGAAGCTCTCGGAGGACAATTTCAGGATTTGTCGGAGTAAACTTTTACCTTAGTAAGCTTTTAGCTTAGATATGACTTCCTCCGGGACCGCGTTCGCGTGGACAAGTCTTAACGGTGCGTCTGGTTCCAAACCGTACCGATCGCAAAAACTGCATCAGATCCGGACGATCCGGAAAAAAAATTCACTTTGGGACGTTACCAAGAGTATCGGCAACGTTGTGGCAAAGACACGATGAAAACGGCAAGGTTCGCGGATCTCATCAGAGCCTGAGACGAGGTTGGAATGGCTTCGCGCGCGCGCATTTACACGCTGCGCCGGTGGCTACCGGTCGCACAGAAGCGCGCTGAGCGGCAAACCGCAGAGCCAGTATCTCTATCTACGCTACACTGTACTCGCATTCGTTCCAGGTACAAGGAGTTACGCGTTACGCACTGTAGATGCTAGCTGAAAGCCCCGCGAAAGAAAAGGTGAAAAGTTTATGCGAGTTTGGCAACAGGAACGGTCTTGATGCCTCATGATTTACAGCTATCGGTTGAAAACTCGCTAAATTATGAATTATGTTACCCGCGCTACGTTCAAGTGCGCTGGAGGCTGTATATCCACCTACGACCGCGGACTACTTGCCTTAAAAATACGCACGAACAGGGTGGATATGAAATAAATTGACCAGAAAGATAGTCCCTATGGGGTTGGTTTTCGGCCACATCACAGATACTTTTGACGCACGAATTACCAGATTTCGTTCTCCACAGTGCGCACTGAGAGAATTTAGTGGTTATGATAAATATAAATATTCTTAAGTTCCTCGTGGAGAAAAATAAATTTTTATTATTCAATGATCAAAGCGGATTCTAAGTCTTACATACTTTTCCAGTCGTTATTACAATGTTACTCTTTTAGCAAGAAATATTTTGATTGCGATAACAGAACTGAGTTGTCACCGGGATCAAGATTACATTTACCACAAAAGGAGCATTGTAACTCGACTAGAATAGAAAGTTGGGCCTGGAATACACTATTAGCAATGTAATAGCAATGATATTATTTTCCTCGTGGTGTATGAACCATTAATGATGCTTATAACCAGTAGGTAAGAGTAGTATTTTTACCATGCAAGTATCCATGAGTCCCCATAAAATTCTAAAAAATAATCGGAACTAACGAAAATTTTACCCCGGTCTCTCCTATAACTGCAACCAAACAGAGGTATCCGTAAACGCTTACAATGATTTCGACTTAAATTAAAATTCTTCAATTAAAAAGTTCAATGAATTTCAGTTTTTCGAACTAATGCATTGCCACTAGTGTACTAGAATTCTATAGGCAGGTCGAAATCAAAAAGCGCTCCCTATCGGCTGAGCGCTTACTTGTATTAGCACTGTTCTAATAACTTCATGCCCACCCTGTACCTATATTTTTATGCTAATCTCTTTTCTATAGCCTTGCGCGGCCCGATCCGGTACAATCTCAATTTGTTTCATAATTAAATACAGAAATTTTCATTTTTATTTTACCCTCCGTTTCTGCGTACGCGTAATCCGATGATTCATGACCCATTTCAGCCACTCCGCAACAAGATAATTAAGCGTAGCACGTGCGCTCCTTGCAGTGTCCAATGCCAGTAATTCTATCTAGACTTTTAAGCGTTTAGCCCATAGGGAGTGCTCTGTGATTTCGACCTGCCGATAGAATGCAAAATGATGAAGGTACGCTACTCACCTACACTTCATGAAAGATTTGTCATTTCGTTTCATGTATTTCAATCTGACTTTGTTCAAAAATAGAGTAAAGTACTTTTTTATGATTTCTGTCTCGGCATTCTTGAATACTGATGAGATACTGATAATGATGCTGCAAAATAAAATCCGTAGAATAATTTGAAATTAGAGTTGAATCATGTTCATTCCTATGCGATGATTCACCTAGGCTGATCTGTCAATAACATTAAAATAATTAAGTTGGTCGGACCAGTTTTTTTGAATTTCTGGTACTTGCTCCCTTTGCGGTTCAACATAGGATTCAGTTCGGAGAGGGTTTGCTTAAATTATCATAGACCTGAAAATTTTCCTCAAAAAAGAAGAAAAAAAGCCATTTTAAGAAAAAAAACAAGAAAAACTCCCGAGCAATGATTTTATATGACTTTTGATGGTCCGCGTTTTTTTAGTTTCCCCTAAAACTAGTTCTCTGGCATGAAAACGATACAGTCATGGAAGTAATCAATAAACCGACAGGCTGTATATGTGGTCCCTAGAAGATTCACTAGAAGCATGGTGACACTTTCTGGAGTCAAGTCGTGATTACTAGATTTCCTGGAGATCATTCATTGTCAGCCAGTCTTATAACCGCTACCATCCATTTTTATCCGTGCAATGAATATCGATGGCTAAAACCGGGAAAATTCTACCACTGACTGCGATGTTGCAAATTTTCTCTTGAGTTCTGCTTTTTTTAAACGAGAAAAGCGATTAGTACTTTTTTAAATTATCTGTACATTCAGTCTTTTAGGAATATTTGAAAAAATTAAAATAAAAAATCAAGTAGATGTTTTGGACAATCTTCTTAAAAAAGGTAAACACCATTGGGACTTTTTCGCAGTTGAAGCGCTTGGAGGACACGGCGCATAAGCGCAATTTTTGAAAAAAATTGAGGTGTTGGTGATTTCAAGTAAAGCTGGCCCTGATGCATATTCTGAGAAATATTTGCTCCCAAATTCCAATTTTTAAGCATCGAAAAGTCAGTTTGAAATTTCATTTCTCCATAAGGATCCAAGTAATTTCGAAACTTTCAAACACGTATTTTTCGGGATAGCAAAAACTGCACTTTTGCGTCTTGTCCTCAAGCTCTTCAATTAAGATATGCATTTTTCAACTTCAGCACTGCACACTTATTGAATGTTGAGAATTGGTGGTTATCGATCCACGTTTGCAAATGTACTATGTCATAAATGTATCTGTCAGAGTGGCCATGATGCATGAGTCCGGAGACTTTAACGAGCGGATAAGAAAGCAAAACGCATAATGCAACTATTCGTGCTCAGTTGGTGTCCGTATTGCGTCCTGCAAAATTAAGGCGCTTTGACTTTCCATGATTTTGTCCATCTCGTACCCTGCTCTCCTCTTTCTTGCCATTTCGTTTTTTTAACAGCCGATTTGCCTGCAGTATGGCACTCAGGTAAGCAAAAGAAAATCGATTTCGTAATGTCCACTTAAATTTCAAGTTTTTAAAATATAATGAAAGTAACCAAAACATCTCCTTGAAATGTGCTACGAATATTCTTCAATGAGTGAATTCACAGAAAATTTTGAGAGTATTTGTTGCTTAGTGCTCTAGTAAATTTTACAGAAAATTTCTAGAGGATGTTTCGGTTGCTTTCATTATATTTTTTTTTAAAAAAAACTTGAATTTTAACCGGATATTTTAAATCGATTTGCACTTGCTTTCGCCTGAGTACTACATTGCAAGCAAATTGCAATGACATGACACTCGAAAGTAAGAAGGACGAGAGAGGATGAAAGATGGAAAAAATCACGGCAAAGCGCCTTCAGTTTTTGAGACGCAATGCGGACAACCACAGAGCACGAATAGTTGCATCCATCGTTTTGCTTTCTTATCCGCTCGTTAAAGTCTCCGAACTCATCACGGTCACTCGCCCAGACCGATTTTCATCCATTCTCTACGTTGAACACAAAGGTATTTCTTTTAAAATATAGTTTGACAAACTTCTCAAAATATCTTTTGTTAGGCTGCTCTTAAATCAGAAAAATATTTGATTCATAGAAGCAAGAAAATTACTCATTGTAGTGCTCAAAAATTTCTCATTGCCTCGACGGAAATATTCATTGCGCCAAGAATGTGACTCGTTGCGCAAAATAAAAATTCAAGAACAAAATCTTACTTTCCATGACATTTTGTTTCTTGTGATGAAATTATTCGATTATGTCTCACGTTTTTATAATCGGTATAGGTTATCTGTGAATTCAGCCTGTCAGAAATATTCAAAGAAAATGTCAAGTGGACGCTTTGGTTAATTTTCTTTAAAAAAGACGAAACAATATCAGAGATTTTTCCACAATGACAATACGCATTTTTTGACTTCAGCTATTGTTATGTTCAGGCAAATAAAATAATCTGCAAGTGTTCGGGTCAAAGATCCGGTTTCTGCCTGAACTGGTAATGAGAGTCGCATCCTGAATTTTCGCCAAACGGGTTCGATTGACCTCAATTTCTCTCTTGAACCAGAGATTCATCCGAGGAGAGATTTTTTGTAATGCGGCAACAGAGTCGTTGTTAATGGTCATGCAACGAATGCCGACGACACGGCGCGGCGCTTGGCTCGCTGGTGGCGCCAAGGCGGCGTAATGTCACGGGACAATCCGAACGGCGCGGCGGCACGGTGGCGCGACGCCGCTCCTTGGCTCCTTGGCGCCGCGGGGTTATGCAGCCCGCGTTTCAATACAACCAACTCCAGTTTTCTTATACAAGGCCAACGGAAGATCTCTCTGCAAACCCTTGGCTGGATCCTCAGCTATTCTGCCGTACTAAGGAAAAACGCCGTATGAACCTTCAGGCGATGCCAAATTTCGATTGATAAAACACGGAATTCGTGGTAAACTTATGAATATTTTTCTTCCAATTTTTCAGATAATATTGTTCGCAATTTTACCTTATCCTCAAAATTTTAAGGAAAAATATTCATAACTTTTCTTATGAATAAACGTTTTACCGAAGGAAATTCGGCAACTCTCGAATGTTCATGCGCCGTTTTTCCTTGGCACGGCAGTGTTGTGCAATGCATTCTGGGTAAGACCGATGTATTTCATTCTTAAACCTCTGGGTGGATTATTTTGGGAAAATCGAAATTTTAGCATATACAGATAACCCATTAAGGAATGCTCGTTCCGAAAATCATCTTCCAAAGTGTTAAAACAAAGTTGAAAGTACTGTCTCCAATCAAGAAACAATACCAGAACATAGGAGAAAATTTTATATTTCCTATCTATTTGCTTCCTTTTCCTAGTTTATTCTTGAGTTTTTTGAGATGAACATCATGAGTTTATATGCCTGTAGGGGGGCCTGTTCTGCGGGCAAAGAGAACTTGAATGGAGCTCTATAAATTTTCATAGTTAGTCCTACCTTTCAGCTCCCGATGAATTGCCAAATTTTCGGTGAAAAATCATGTCATAATTCAGAATTGAACATCGTTCAACAAATTTCAAAGTCGGGAAAAAGTCTGACTTTACAGACTTACCGTATTTCTTCTGCCTCACCATTTTTCCTTGTAAATTACAGCACAATTCTCATACGCTATCATTTCCTCCTCCGATCTCTAATATTCTCTCTTATATTTATCAAGTTTGAAATAAATTAAATCCGCACTGTCCCAAAAATCTATTTCTCATATATATCAAAGAAAATTGGCAACTTGGCCTCAATAATCCGGACGTTCGCGAAGCTGATTTATGATGACCCTAAATATGATCGATATCTCGAAAACCGCTCCTCCGTTTTTATTATTTATTCATTTTTAATTTAAACCCTTTTTTTCGAGTTGGCCCACCTAATAGTGGAGAGAAGAGAAGCCGGAGGAGTCCACTCAGAGGGGGACAGGCGGGGCTGATAAATCAAAAACACGGTCTCCCGCTGAGCAAAATCCGGCAAGGGAATATGATTAATTTGTCGCTAGGTATCAAAACGAGCAAGACGAAATCTCGATGACCGTCTCATGGTTGGCAAAATCGACAAAAACAATGTAGGGTTTTGGTCGAGGAGCGTCAAAAGGACTTTATGGGGAGGCGGGGCAGGTGTAAAGTGTCTTTTTATGATTGCAGGGGGAAGATGGCGCTTCGAGAATTATCATTACTATTCATAAAGTGAAAATCAATTGACAGAGTGTATTAAAACCGTCCGAACTCTGTTGTGTTTTGATCGCGGAGAGCACCACTTATCAGTACGGTCCTGCGTTATAAAAAAGAAGAATAAAAACGTGGCCCGGTTGAGACAATGTTTCTTCCCTTTTCTTATTTATTCCGTCATCAATTTGTAAATTTATTACTTCATTTATTGTATTTTAATACCAGTCCGCGAGAGGCGAGGATTTTGGGGACTCTCTCCGATGACATTTTTTCAACATAATATAATGTCAACTCACGGATTTTATCAGCCTTGCACCCTCTCTCTCCTCAGGTGCAAGGACGGACAAGCATAGGAATAAAATAATACCCCGATAAAATTTTACGAGGTTTTTTTTTTTCTGCTCAGCGTTTCCCTTTTTTCTTCTTCCTCTTTTTCGAGACTTTCTCGTGCAGTACACGAAATGAAAAGGGAGAAATATTAATGAAGGGTTTCGATATTTTTACGATTTTTGGGCAGCTACGTGCCCGACACGCATGTCAAAATTACCCTACGCGATCGTGGACCCGGCGGGGAATAACGTGCGTAGAAGGTTCAAAAATGATACCCTCCTCAAAATTAAGGAAAAAGGGGACCATAATTTCTTCGACGCAGCTTCGCCCTCGCTCTCTGAGACGTCGTGATAAATTTATACCTGCGGAGTGTTCTAATCGTGCATCTTTTACCTGATTTTGTCGCTCTCTTGAGAAAAGAACGTAACTCTAATTTCTAATAAACCAAGAAAACCATGGAGTTGCATTCATATCAGGTCTCATCCGGAGGTTCTGCCCGGTTTTTGCCGTTCGAGCGATGATCGTAGGCGCTTACAGGCGAGCGTCGCATTCGAAGCTGAAATCCGTTAAAAAATCGTCGGAGGAGTTATTACGCCAGCGTTTTGGATGGAATTAAAATAAAGAGGATCTAGGAGAAATGGTGGAGTTAGAGTGGACCCTCATTAGACTAAAACGCTTTTAAGGATAAGAGAACCAGACAAGTAATGAAATGAAGGACTCTTTTTTTCACGTTTCTCGCACACTGTCTCTCTGTATTTTTATTTGCTCCCTTCTTCAGAGTTATACTCATCTTCTGTGCTTATGCTCTGCCGTCATTATATCGTGCCTAAATCTGCTGTCAAAATGATGTCGATAAACGAGGGGGAAGTTAAACATTTCTGGCGCCTGCAGAACTTAGAAGAGAGGAATAAATAAGATAAATACTGTCATTTGAAGCATATGCTACTATTATGAAAAAAAGGGGTTAAAGTATTACATGTGCTGATCTATTTTTTTTTTAACAGCAGGACCTCACAGAAGCATCGGCCGCAAATGCTCTCATAACATATCATAGTAAATATGTACATTAAAAAAAAAGTAAGGTCGTATGATCATGTGAAGAACAATTGAACAATACAGGGATCGAAAAATGTTCCCTTCAATAATAATTTTAACTTCTTCTGCCGCGCCGACCGCACTGTGTTGGCGCAACGCGTGAAGTATTCATGCAGTCTTGTAGGCGCTATGCGTTTCAAGCCGACCGCCGCGCCGCCGCTCCGTTCCAGGTCAAATTGTGTGTTTGGTTTCTCTCTTAACTCAACTAATTAAAGGTATGTTGTCTCTTGTATCACCGAAAGACGACAAAATTAGAAATTACTATACATTTACTCTCAGGAAATGATAGATTTTGTCGCCTTTTCTTGTTTGTAATTTATTTTCTGAATCCGATTGTTTTCTCTCTTTTTTTGATATCTACATTCAAAAAGATTGCAAAATTTGCCGCCCCCTAAATTTGCCGCCACGGGCCGCGGCCCATGTGGCCACCCCCATAATCCGGCCCTGTTTTTACTTATTTTTATTTTATAGGGAACTAAACTACACAACGCCTTGAAACTTTCTTTGAATCCCCTTTTGTTTATAAATTATATACCTACTCAAAAAAATTTGAAGAGAGATATCGCTGGGCTTTCTTCGAAGATAAGAGTAGAAATTTGGCAACACATGCTTTATTTAGACTGATTTTGGTTCATAACGTATCCGTACTATAGCCATAGACATCTATGAATCAGCAAACTCATTACTTAACACATACAACGTGAATCTTAATCTAATGAAGACTGTAGAGGAACGTGTTGAGGGATTTTTAGTGAAAAAAAAAAAAAAAAAAAAAAAAAAAAACCCTACAATAATAAACTTGACTATCTGCCAAATATAAATGTGCCCTGCTATATCCATAGAATATCACCATTATACGTATAATGTGTAGTATCAAGAGTGACTTCGTCTCTACAAGATCTACGCGAGTATTTTAATTGTCGAAGCTTCAGACCGCAGATATATAATCTCCGATACGGATCGATAGAGTCGGCGAATCATTAGCTCGATTCCTCATTTTTGATTGGACAGCTTTCCCGATAGTCCGGGGAGAAAATTGACCAATAATCAATGACGGATCGATCTGGGTCGATTCATTTTCTCGGATGGATATGCCTCGTAAAGTCTATAATCAACGGTCAATGATTGTTGTTTACCTTATCGAACGTATGCTGCGGCCCCCCTGCCCCGCTGTCCGGCGAGGATCATCATTCAGTATTTACTTTTCACGCAAACTAGTCCGAGCTTGGATTGATATTATGATACCTCACGTTCTTTATTGCCTATCATTACTGGTCTTGATCGCTGTTATTCCAAGAATAATTATAGCGCGATTTTGCTCCCATTGGAGCGAACTCTTCGCGCGGTTCTCCGTGTTCCCATGCTTCTCTTTTTCTAGTTTTTTCTTCGCCATTAATAACGAAAAAGGGCAGGGAAATCTAGCTTCTAGCCCTCCCAGACGTCCAAAAGTGTCCGGACAAATCCCCTCCCATGGAATCTGCCGATGGAAAACACTTTTGCTTCGACAGACACGGGAATTTTCATGGAAGAATCGAAAGAATTACTGTTAGTGAGAGTTGCTTAATAAAAGTTGGTCTCAAGAACAAATTAAAAATTTTGCATTCATGATGGTTCTTCAAGTTATGAGATAGCTCCATAAGAAGAAATTGGAATGTCAATATAATATTTTGATTTAAAAGTGAGTTTAAGCCCTTTTGTATACATACAGAACACATTTCATACCTCAAGGATCTCTGATTTTAAATAGGCTATTTTAAAAGAATTTGGACGGTGCATAGTACTGAGAAGTATGTAATAACTAGTGAGGACAAAGTTAAATAGGGGTGACATCGGAGCAATTTGATCAGTGAATTAAAGTGCCTTAATTTTACTTCAGACGGCCTATTCTCCGTCTTTTGACAACAAATTATATATTCGTGAGACATGCTTATCTCCTAATTATAGTAACCTTTTTTTTTTTTTTAAAAAAAAAAAAAAAAATAGCGCAGTAAAAACTAAAAAAACTTAATGTATCAAACCAAGTTTGTCGATCATCAAAGTTTGACAAACATCGAACCAATGTCTAAAGTAAGCTCATACGCTAGATCAGTTGAATTTTATCATCTCGAAATTTTTGGAACGGTTGAAGCGAACGCTTTAGGCAAAATGTGCGGCCATTTTAACAACAATATTATGCTCAACGTCTCAATTTTACCTCAACGGCTATTACTCATCAAATTGATCTCCGCAGCAGTTCAGTGTCAATTTCAAAAGTTCGTTTACATCATAATGTGTAAATTTATTTGATTTAAAGTTTAAGTGAACATTTCGGGCGATAAATTAAACAAATTTATCATTTTCGTTTGAGAAAGGTCCTATGTCGTGCTTCATGCAACGTGTCCCCCCTTTTTTACGATTTTTTATGCCGAGAAACAAATATCATTGCATCAGAAACTTTTAAGAGCTGAACTTGTAAACATTTTGCAGAGAAATTAGTCAAGAGGAGTCATCCAACAAGAAAAAAATCCACAATATGCAACACAATATTTGACTCAAGCACTGAATATCCGAAGAGGCGACCAACCAAACCAAAGGAGTATCCGCCGTAATCATCCAATTTAAAAATTATCTGTTAGTCTGATACAAAAAAATTCCAATCGGTCATCTGGAGCGCACCGCTACTAGACAGTCACCGTGATGTGATATGACAAGCCATCACAATTACCATAATAACCACCATTCGCAATTTTTACTCGAATCCTGGTCGGTATCGGTCAGTAATAACCAGGGTTTAGGCATGGTGAAATCGATTAAAATATCCTTTACATGCTCCAAGCCCATCGTCAATGGCAGAGCACGGTGACAGTCACAAAAAAATCCCTGGGATGAACCTCCTCCCGTAGCGGCCGTGACCAATAAATAATACGCCGTGACATAATTGACCACGAAAATATTTGTCACGAATTTTGAAATATAGGATTGAGGGTGACTAAAGAATCCCAGGTAGACCCTCGTAGAGGAATTAAAGTCTAGTGCGAGGTATGAATCTGGCAGATACCTATATTTACGGCGATTTAAGTGGGTCCCGAGTCTTTTCTCTTATTTTTTTTTTATAATTTTAAGATTATTACCTCCACCTTCTCTTTTTATGTTAATAATTCGGCCTATGAACTATATGCTTCACCTTTCGCTTTTTACCTCGTTCATAACTGTTCAAAAATTAGGATTCCTCGAAAATATTTCATTTCAAATTTATTCATTTTTTGCCCTGGGGGTCTTGCGGTATTATTAGAAAAGAAAAAAGGAAGAAAAAAAAGCCAAATGCTCATAGAATACAGCGAGGACATATCCTATGATCCAATATGTATTGCGCACGGTTGCCGTGTTAAAAACCTATCCATTGGGGGGGGGGGGGGAGGGCTTTACGCCTCGGCGTATAATTTTAATAATCTTCAGTGGAATTCTTGTACTAACGAAAAAACGTGTTGCAATAGGTTCTAATTGTTTGAAGCACAAACAGTATAATCGTTGAGATGAAGGAAAATTTTGGCACTCACACTGTGATGATTAAAATGAAATATACTTATGCTCAACATTTTCTTTCCGATTAGTGTAAGAAGTAAAAGAGGGCGCGACTCCAAGAAATCTAGGTCCTTTTTCCCATGATCCTATTTTCACCGCACCATTGTCGGTCAAGGTAAGTTTGAGGCCCCTAAAATGTATTCCAAACTCCACGCAGTTGCTTGAATCTCTCTCTTCTCCATCCGTGGTTCCAACGGAGACCTCGACAGTCCCCAGAGACGGGGGAAAGTCAAGGGTTGATCGAACCTCACGACCACAGACGTTACGATCGACCTTGAGGGAAGGGATACAAAGAAAGAGAAGAAAAAGTCAATTAAAGGAGTGACCAGATGGTATCACGCTCTCGAGAGACGGTAATGTGCCGCGCTGCCGATAGATCTCACCGAAAAGCACCAGCTCACCGACAGCGTCAACGGTTTTTTCAGCTCTGAAACGGCAGCATCGGCGGGGTTGGGGTTGTTTTGGCTTCGGCTGGTCTGGTACTCCCATCAGGGGTCTCAGATTAGGCTGCCCCACCCCTTCTTCGAGTCTGATGTATCTTCGGTCGAGGAGCGAGCGAGGATGATAAACCACTCGCTCAGGTTACTTAATCTGATTCCGGATACGACTTATGACCGGGATGGGTGTGTTCACTACTCATCCAACGGGAACTGAACATAATCGAGGGAGCTTAAAGTTTTCGAAATCAGGATGCGGCGTGTGACTCGAAAGTAAACAAAATGTACCTGCAGGTCATAGAGAAAAAAAGGAGGTGTTTGCATCTTGAGGTTTGTTTACCCTGTGACGTAGGTCGGTACAACCTGGCCGGCGAAATCCGGAATTTGAAATATGAAAAACGGACCATTATGTCCGATTTTTTTTACTTAAATCAACTCATGATATTATTTCAAGCACTTTTTATAGAATAACTTTTTTCCTTAAATTACACCATTTCCAAGAAAATCGACAGGATAAACGTCGCTGTACCGACCTACGTCATCAAATCATCAAAACAATTCCAAGATGCCCGAAATGCAAACACCTCCTTTTTTTCTCTATGCTTGCACGTTGGCCCAGTATCGCATAGTATACCCCACATCGATATCAATATACTGAGGGTTAAAACCGAAGACAAATCGTCGCTCCTCTGACGTAAGGGCGTATCCCGATTTCCACATGAGCCCTGTTTTACATATTAAGCCACACTTCCCGGGGATTATGCGGAAATCAAAATACGCTCTTACGTTAGAGGGGCGACGAAATAACACCCGTAAGGCCCTTCCACATAGCGTTATGATTATTTACCGAAAATGCATTAAGGGCAGCAAAGCTCATCTTGCCTTCTCTCCCTCATTAGAATGACCAGTAGAGCAGTGTTAAAATACTACTTAAACATTCGAATGTTTTACAGATATTTTCATTGAGAGTGGAACAATGTCCTATAACTCTCCAAAAAAATCAACGCGTGTTAAAAAGCATAAAGGAGCATGTTCATACTATTTCAACAACTTGGCTTTCAAATCAAGAAATTCCCGTTGAGTTTTCGCTGACTCGCAATTGCATTTCATGATTTTTGATTCATAACCATCGTTAAGGCACAGATGATAAAATCCTGCAATCTTCCAAATTTTAAAAGTAAAGTTATGATAGTTTATTATTGCTTTGTATGTTAAAGCCTTTGGGAATTAGATCATCTTGTAGGACTAAATCCAGTAAAACCCTCGTATTTAAATGATTGAAATTTGAAGTGATACAACTTGATACAACTATATAATTTTTATAATACTTTTAGTTTTAGGACCAAGAATAATCTATTTAATCATGGGCTATCATTAGGCATCATTACGTATATTATCATTTGCTGTTGGTTATAGTCCTGATAAGGACAAAACAGTTTCTCGCGACTTTCCAGCAATCACCTAAGTCTAAGGGTCCGTTCAAGTATTACGTAACGCACTTTTTCCGATATTTTGACCCCCCCCCCCCCCCCNCCCCCCCTTATAACCTAACGTAACGCTGGCCTGACACCCCTCCCCCGCCATTTTAAAAAAATAGAGAAAACGCTGAGAAAACAGCTAGAAAAAAATTAGATAGTTTTTTTGGGATATATTCCACTGAAATACGACGGGATGATGCAAGTGCGACTCGCTTTGTGTCGGCTGGGTTACGCGCCGAAAAGATTAATCGGCATCTGGATTTTCAATTTTTCGTACGTTTTTTTCAAAGCCCCCCTCCCCTTCCCGGCTCGGATTTGTAACGTAATTTTGGGCTTGACCCCACTCTTCCCCCTAATTTCGTTACGTAATACTTGAACGCCCCTAAGTTAGAGATTGCACTACGGTGTCGCCCGATTTCCAAGAGAATTAAGAAGCCCTAAACTTGAATTTTAAACCTGAAGTTGAAGAATTTGTCTTCACCCGCCTTGGGGTGCAAGATTTAACAGACGGTGACACAAAAGGAACCCGATTGAGGTGCAACAGACAAGTGTTCCCAGTTTAGTGTCTCCGAGGGCGTTGCCTTACTGAAATTCCTGTCGGATCCCCGTGCATCACTCAATCAGAGCTCGGTTCCAAATCATCGTGCGAATCGATAACTTCGAGCAGCTCCACCGAACGCAGAGCCATAATCGAAAAGCGATTCATGTTGCACTTCCTTACAAGGATCGTTGGAAGAAGTCATTGATTTCGTGGCGTGAATCAAACACGATGAATCGAATTGACGCTGCAGTCAATGAACACACTCTACCGAGAGTAATCCAGGAGGGAATGTCATTCACCCGTCCGACGAGACGTCGTTGAATTTCAATAAGGGAGAGAGATCTTTAGGGGCCCAAGCCGGAACAGACGCATAGAAGTCAGATTTGAGGACCAGGGGCCGAATTTTGTCGGCACTTTTTCCATCAAAATGCAATTTACGTTGATGAGCTGAAAATGCACCGCCGGCAAGGCCCTAAAATATCAGTATATTATCTTCTCATGCATACACTTTTTCTTTCCTTTTTTCCTCCCTTCCTCTTCATAGTTGTTTGAGGAGTAATCATGGAGAAGCATACGTAAGCAGAGGCTTATAACCTGAACCTAGTTATAGCCTCAACGTCTGTCAAAGAAAGTGACTCAAAGAGATGTGAAGAAAAAGTGGAAGTAGTAAAGGATAAGAAGAAAAAACATATTTTGGAGTATCTTATTATAGCTAATCTACGAAACAATTACATATAATTCCTTATTAAAAAGAATAAATAAAAGCTGGATAAAAAAATTGGCTCTGGTAAAGTAAGCTGCGAACTTTTCGTTTAAAATCTGACATAAACTGCACTTGTACCTGAAGAAAATGATCCCCGAGGAACTTATACGTATGAGGACGAGTAATTTATTTTCTCTCCTATAATTTAAGTGGGCTCTGAAACAGATATTTTTTCACACTAAAATCGTATACCTACCCGATCAATGAAAGCCAAGAGAATTTTTTGTCCTTCTTTTGATATTATGTCAGAACGTCAAAAATACATCGAACTTTAACCAGTAAGACACTCGAATTTGTTTCTCTTCAGCCCAAACTTCAAATTTGAGTATTCCCCAAATCAAGAGGATAACATATCTGTGGAATGAGCTTTCCAGGGTACTGGGGGGTGAGTCATGAGAACCTGCGTTTTGACTGAATTTTGTTGGGAAGAAAACGGGCGTACTTACATTAGTTGTGTAACTTTAGACAGCCCAGCACAATTTGGCAACTTCGGATTTACCTCTTGTTCTTGCAGCAAAAGGACAGAGAACAGACCCCCTTCAGATGCAAGAATGTTAATCTTTACAATGAGCGGTCCCCATTCACTAACAGTGCAATTTGCTTGCCAATTCAGTACCTAATGTCATTCAAACATGAGTGCGAAACTCATCAATGCTTCGTTCACATTACCCAAAAAGTAAACTTGTTTCGATGACTGTAGATGCTGCATATTCTTTAATTAAATTTATACGATGAGAGATGAATGAATCGCCGAAATTCATTCATTGCGGTGTTATTCCTTAAGGGATTGCTGCCTTATTTGGCGAATGTTGATCCAACTGATCCTGATCCATCACTGAGTAGTGTATCGGTGTGCCTAAAATTTTTATGTAAATTCTTCATGTAATTAGTATCATGCATTTGCTCAGAGGGTTGCATACTCTGATGTAGATTTAGGAGCAGTGAGTGAACGTCCTCCCATCATGTTTCATATCACATAAAATCAATCATTAACGAGGAAAATCAACCTCTTCCTTAAAAACTTTTGATATCGTCTCTCATTCTTACATCTTATTGAAAAGGTTCCGTAAAATTTTCGTAAAAAAAAGAGTGGTCCTTTTCTTCCGAGGAGAAACTTTTATTTGAAAATGTGAATGATTACCTACAAATCAAGCATTAAACCATATTATCATTTCTGTGCCGAAGAAAAAAAACACAGAATGAACATTAAGCGAAACCTACCTTTGCAATATCAATTCGTCAAAAAGCCATGAATACTTTTCCTGAAAATGTTTATATTCATCAAAATAGAAAAGTCTCTGTGTAAAGTCAATTAAATGGGGGGAAAAGGTGCAAATTCTACTTTCCGATAATTCAGAGCATTGCATTTCCAAGTTTCTAGGGAAAATCACATTGCCATGATTAATAAACAAATAAGTCGGAAAATTATCTAATTTCTTTTACGGGCAGCACGAAATAAATTCAATTGTTTTCTTTGAATTCAACTGGTTAACACTCAATTCCTGTGCGAAAACAGGTAATTTTCCTTTAACCCTTCAAACGCAATTGACGTTATTTTGTTTCATTGAACTTTATAAATACCTAGATATTGATCTAAGCTTACTTTAGACGATGCCGATGTCAACTGCGTCTTTGAGATAGGTCGACTTATTTTTCAACAGGGAACTAGATCAAATAGCACAAGAAACCCACGCCGCGCTGCTCTGTGTAAAGTCAATTAAATAAAAAAAAAAGGTGCAAATTCCAGTTTCAGATAATTCGATCGAAGAATTTCAAAGCGTCCATGATCCTGATGCTCAGCTACTTGGCAGAGGTTGTTCAGTATAAAGGTTTATTTCAGCAGGGCTCCGAGATATGCGGCTCTGACGGTTTCGCTCAAACGCTGTAACTACCACTCATCGATTAGCTCAGCGATGAGATGAGCGGGTGCTGGCATCGTTGAAATTCCTCATCGATAGCTGTAAAAGTGCCGACACTGGATTTACGACTGGGCAAATCATCCGAGCGGTCTTTTCTCTCTGTGCTACAAGAACTTATCTGAGGCATCCCAAGTCATTAGCGCCTCATTGCCAAGCCAATCGAGTGGAAGCTACCATCCAGACAATAACGACAGACGCTGTCAGAAAGTTTTCCGGGAGGTGGTAGATCTCCGTCTTATGAGCCATTTCTTCATGTTCCAAGCAGTTTTGAATTTTTCGATGCAGATTTCGATATATTTACAACAGAAGTATTGGAAGATGCCATTATATTATTTGGAGCCTATTTAATGTACATATGTGTTACTTTTTTTTAATGTAAGATCCTTCAAATGAGGAAGCAACTGAATTATATATTCTACACTTCAGACTCCAAGAAAAGCCGCGATTTCTCATTTGAAAATTATTTGATTCTTTTGGGTATTTCTGATATAAGAATCCAACAGATAGCCTATATTTGAAACATTTAAGTTCACTTGAATTAAGGGTAAAAATGTAAAAGCACTATCGAATTTTTTTGAAACTATGTTTGATTTTCATGCGATAGCCAATTTGAAAAAAATTGACATGTCATATTGCTCAAATGCAGACCCTAGTCTTTAAGCATGACGTATTATTTTCCTTTATACTGAGAAAAATAGATAAGTCACCAGGGCCGGATTTAGGGGGTGGTCACATAGGCCGCGGCCCATGGCGGCAAAAGGGGGCGACAATTGTTGTAATTTTTTCAAATGTAGGTATCATAAGAAAAAAATCTGATTCAGAAAAAAAATTACAAACGAGAAAAGGCGAATAAATTTCCCATTTCCTGAGAGTTAAAGTATAGCAATTTCTAATTTGCTCGTCTTTTGCTGATACAAAAGATACCGCCTTTCATTAGTGTAGTCGAGAGAGAAACTAAACACGCAATTTGGCCTGGAGCGGCGCGGCGCAGAGAGCAATGATGACGAGGACTTTAGATGGAAAGGAGAAGCCCTCGGCAGGTCGGTCAGCATGACATGAAACACATATTAGCGCCTACAAGACTCCATGAATACTTCACGCATTGCATCAAACGGAATGCGGTCAGCAGCGGTTGGCGTGAAACTCGAAACAGGTAGGCGTGATAGTGTCTGCTAGACTGCATGAATACTTCACGCATTGCGTAAAAAACAGTGCGGTCAGCGTGAAACGCATAGCGCCTACAAGACTGTATGGATACTGCACGCATTGCGCCAAACACAATGCGGTTGGCGCGGTGGTGGAAATTAAAATCATTAAACCACATTCATGTTCATTCTTTCATAATTTTTTCGTTCTTTTCTTATAAATGAAAGGCCTCGTCCACACAGAGATAGGTTCACGGAACTTAATTTTCGCGCAAAGTTCCGTGAAATTTTGCTATTGGTTGAGAGGGATTTCACCAAAACGGTGTCCAACACGAGTAAACGCGTCTTATGCACCCCTCCTCCTCCGGCACGTTCACTCGATGGTTTGTATCGATGTTTCAAAACGAATGAGAAGGAACGGCAAAATACAGGCGGCCCATGGGCGGCAAGTAGATAAATCCGGCCCTGTAAGTCACATGAACCATGATGGTGTGTTTCATTTCGACTGCATTATACAGTGCTTCTCGGTTCGTGTAAACTGAACTTCAATAAGAGTACTTTAGCATGATGTATAGATCGTAGGAAGAGCTCGGTTGCACCCTCTGAGTGTATAGTTATTGAATCCGAAAAATGTGGTTACCAAAATAAAGCGTATGGCCACCAAAACTGAGAATACAATTACTGAAATCGAAGAAACCTTCACATAAACCGAATTTACAACATGCTAGAACTTTTTATCTCGGACAAGTCTTATCGTACGTTTCACGCTGAAAAAAAATTTCGGACTAAGAAATGTTCGGTGTTCCATATCACCCCAACTATTCGGTTTGTGTGACCGAGCATTCGGTTCCTATGATCGAACTTTGTTGGTCAGTCTACTTCATCGTTAAAGATCGGTTACACGCAGCGAAAGTTCAGTTTGGCGAACCGACTTTGTAGGGATGATATGGAACACCGAACGTTGGTTCATACTACCGAACTTTTTACTTTCTCGCTCCTCTAGGGTAGAGAAGAAGTATTGTCATCCTCCAAGAAGAAAAAAAAAAAGTTGAAATTTCATCATTTCTAGACATTTTAAGGTCCCAGGAGTCAAAATAACCATACTTGAAAAAATGTGAGTCCGTCTGTCCGACGTCCCCCAAATCTGTCTATAGCGATATCTCAGAATCTATCTGTTCGATTTCATTCAAAATTCTCACAGAACACCATATCTATGGTCTCCTTATGCACGTCAAATGATTTTTTTTCAGTGTGCTTCTTTTCCCTGTCCCTTTCTAGGTAAAACCACCATCGCTTACAAACATTCAGTAACGGCGAAGTTCTGAAAGTTTATCATCAGACAATATGGTTAAAATTCAACGAAATAAACTCATATTGAACGCGTTCTATCGTATCAAAATCAAGCGATAGGATGGATCCCCACCATGACTCAATGGTCCATAATGCGCCAGTGGATGCCTCCAGCTTGAGAAAATATTTACCGGTCACCGATGACCAATCCATCACTGGCACTACTAACAGACGACCGGAACGTGACGCTGGAGGTGTAAAAATGACTTCCACAATCCAGTCAGATCCGCTCTAACCTTTCGACTCTGTCCCCGCGGACGATGCATTTAAATTCCCTCAAATGAGCTGCATGCTATTATCGCCTTAATTGAACGGCCGCTCCGCGTCGGGTATTGTCGTATCATTTTCCAATTTCCAACATTTGATTTCGATAAACAGTAAATAATGCGAGGTCATTAGCTTAATTAGATTAGAGGCTCCGTGCAAACCGGTCCAAAGTGCGGCCGGTACTCTAGCTCGACCTCTCGGCGACTGTCCAGAGATGAATAGCTGACTCAAATAACCCGAGAAAGATACCACTCCGTGTGATGCACATGCACTTCAAAGAGGCCGCCCCAGGTTCCCAGCGTCAGTTTCGATGGTGTGCTATCAGATTGAATTTTTATTCACTACCTGTTATGTCTCGTCGGACGGAGGAATTTTACAACTCTCGGTCTAGCATTTATTTTTAGTCGCTTTTTCTCCGGAGAGCCAGCGTGATGGAAATAGCCTCCCATTCGACTTTGGAACTAATGGCTTATGAGCTCTAATATCCCGCCATAGTATTAATTAGACTCGTTTACACGATAAGGAGTTAGCTGTGTATCGATCTACAACTTTGAGGAATGCTATCAAATGTTTTTTTTTTTTTTTTTTTTTTTTTTTTTTTTTTTTTTTTTTTTTTTTTTTTTTTTTNTTTTTTTTTTTTTTTTTTTTTTTTTTTTTTTTTTTTTTTTTTTAAAAACGTAACTTTGAATTTATATATAGTCATGATAGCATTGAAAGAATACTCGAATACTTCACGTTTGAAAGATGGAATATTTATTAAATGTGTCGAATTCACGCTTAATTTGAAACACGATGAAATTAAAAATGTTTAGGAAAAGTGGTATCAGCCTAATTTTGACACGTGATGATGGATGAGTAACGAGTTGCGCGATTGGAGGAATAAAATTCAGTTTTAAGGGGGCTTTAGACAGTCGAAGTGACAGTGTTAGCTGCCATTACAATTCTATATTGGGTATCCGATGACCTTTATTGGGTGAAAAGTATACTCGAATTAAAGAAAACAATGGTAAATGGACCCGGGTAGATTGTAAGATGAAGTTATATTCGAAGTCTTGATAACAGTTACCATACTGTTATATAAAATCTGTCACACGTGAATAAACCGTCCATGGGGTGGATAGTCGCACCCTGCACAATTTCATTTGTATATATTGCATGTTACGCTTGGGTCTTGTTCTCCTTTTCTATATTGAGATTATATTCGCTCCTTCATCCTTCCAGTTATTTGTCCTCATTCTCATGTCTTTTTCCCTTTTCCTTCCAGTTATTGGTGACCCTAACTTGATGATGGTTCAGTGACTCTGGTTATGTCATATCTGCCAGATGTGGTGGACTTTGATAACCTACATGCGAAAATATTAAAATAATTTTTCGTTACTCTTTTGCAGGGCCGGATTTACCTGCCGCCCATGGGCCCCTGTATTTTGCCGCTCATGTGCCGCCTGTATTTTGCCGCCCATGGGCCGCCTCCTTCTCATTCATTTTGAAATCAATAAAAACCATCAAATGAACGTGCCGGAGGGAGAAGGGAGGGGTGCATAAGACGCGTTTACTCGTGTTGCACACATTTTTTGGGAAAGCCCTGTCAACACTACTAGCAAAAGTTCACGGACCTTTGCGCGAAAGTTAAGTTCCGTCAACCTATCTCTGTGTGGATTAGGCCTTCCATTTATAAGAAATAAACGTAAAAATTATGCAAGAACAAACATAAATGTGGTTTAATAATAATTTTAACCTCCGTTGCGGCGCCGCGCTGACCGCGCTGTGTTTGACGCAATGCGTAAAGTATTCCTACAGTCTGGTAGGCGCTGTGCGTTTCACGTCAACCGCTGCGCTGCTGACCGCACTGTATTTGACGCAATGCGTGAAGTATTCATGCAGTTTTGCAGGTGCTAATATGTGTTAAATGCCGACCGCCGCGCTGCGCTGAGGACTTCTCCTTTTCATCTAAAGTCCTTATCATCATTGCTCTCTGCGCCGTGTCGCTCCATGCCAAATTGCGTGTTTTCTTGTGTCACCGAAAACCGAAAGACGCTTTTCTCGTTTGTAATTTTTTTTCTGAATCCGATTTTTTTTATGCCTATATTTTAAAAAAATTGCAAAATTTGCCGCTATTTAAATTTGCCGCCATTGGCCGTGGCCCATGTGGCCACCCCCTTAATCCGGCCCTGCTCTTTCGCGGTAATCTTTTTAGGTGAGACGCGTTTCAGAGCTCAGAGCGCCATCATCAGTCGGCAGCTAACTAAAGCCCCCCCTCCCCTCCACAAAGATTCTACGTGCAAAAGTTTTAGACTTACTAGGCTCTCTCCGTGCACTAGTGACACATGGCCCTGCCCCCCAAAAAATGTTGAATCCTCAAAGGCAACAAGGCTACACCCCAGGAGTTTCGCGATCACCTTGGCCAATGCTTGGCCTCAGTCCCAACTCGCCTAATTAGTGCTCAATTAGCGAGTTGGAATGGTTGACACTCCACGTCAGACGCATCCCAATTTTCTCACTTACGACCCGATGCCCGTCCAAGTGGCGGCGCGGCGATTCGGAGGCGAGGAGCCGGCGTCAGGTGTAAACAGAGGTGTCGGTCCACCGCGTGCCGTCGCCGCTGCGTCTTGAAAGGTGGCAATTTGGCGGGCGGCATCTCTATCTGCGAACGGTCCACTCGATCCGAGATGTTCGTCCTGGATGGGGAGCTGGTTTGGGGAGCCCGGAATGATAAGCCCGATTCGGAGTCCCACGGTGAAATAATTGGCGCTAATTTCTCCGGAAACGCCCAACGGTTTTGACAGGTGAATGCTTGAGAACGATTCATTGGTCGGCTTCCGAATCGAGGTGCGCTGATTTACTAAATTGGGCGTGATTTGGTTTCCTGGCTGTTTTCAAACACTCGTCGACTGTCTCTTTTCTTTGTATTTTTATTTTTCTTCGTCTTTAGTTTATTTTTAAAAGCATCTCTTCGGCTCACTGCAGTGGCGTGGCGTGAAGGATCGATTATCGATATCTCGCCATTTGAAGCTATGGTAAAGAATCGATTACCTACTGAGGTGTCCGCTGCGAACACCCTCATAATCGACTTTTTTTCATAGGTTTGAGTGGCGTATCAATCAATATATCGCAAAGCACGCCACGCCACTGGCTCACTGTAAAAGAACGAACAGATTAGGTCAATATTTCTATACTCTGATACAATTACATGAGTGTAGGGATCAACAACAGAAGCTGCTTTCTGTACGTGGAAAAAAATCTTTGATTCTAATTAAGCACCATTCTACATTTCTGATACAATTATGCGAGTAGGGATAAAAACCAGGAGCTGCTTTCTGGATGGGGGAAAAAGCTTTGGTTCTCATGCTGCCAAAGTAAAAACACCGTGACAGGTTTAGATGTATATTTTGGAATTTTGGAATATTTTTCCTTGACATTTTCAGACTTTTTAGACTGAATTGCGAACGAAAATCTGTAAAAAATCGGAGGAAAAATGTTTACAGGTTTTCCTGAAAATTTTGAATTTATCGAAGGAAATTTGGCAACGCCTAATGACACATACGGCGTTCTTACTTAGCACGGCAGTATGAGGCACCAACGTTTTCGGCCGAAGCAATTAAAAGCCAAACCTCGCCTCGAGTGCCTAGATGTTATGTTACCTTCACTAAAGCTTGTTTTTTTTTGCTAAATATTAGATTATAAGACATATTAAGTGATTTTCAGGAAGTGTAAGGTACAAAGGTAATAAGAACAGCACAACACCAAGAACGATATCTACCTTAATCTCACAACGTCGCGTCGTTTATTGGCTCTGTCAGAGCTCATGGAGCGATATAATCACGTGCCCCTCGGAGAGATAACAATTCGCGCTCCCTGGTACGTTTGTTGCCTACTCAGCGAAAGTGAAGGCGAACAGAGAATGGCTAATGTCTGCCGACTAGTTTACGCGTGGCCAATTGATTTCGCAAATTTTATGGAATTAGATTAATTTGTATGGAGTAGATTGTAGCGCTATCATGTTGCAAAGATAATGAGCCTGACTTACCTTAATATATTAGATATATTATGAATTGAGAATGATAGTGCTTGTCATGAAAATCGAAACAACATTTACAGGAAATTTCCTCCTGTCCAGTCCATAAAAAAGGGCAATTTGATTTTGTGCACTGATGAACACGATGCATGATCCAGGCCAGTAGAGATTTCGGAAGTTAGCAACGTGTCCGTTCAAATGAATGTAAAACAATCGATTTTTGGTGAGGTTATCTGCCTCACCTAAAATCAACATATTCGATGGATATAAATTGAGAAAAAACAGTGTTGCTAACTTCCAAAATCGCGACTGATCTTGAACACACCTGATGGCGCTTACGCACTGTGTTATGAATCTCCGTTCTTTTTTACCGCGCGCAGGAATAAATTTAACATCGTAACAACAAACAAAATAAAATTATTTATACCCTCATGATATTCTCTAAACTCGAGGAAGTAAATGTCTCAAATTAAGAATGGGATATACAAATCCTTAAAACAACAAACCCTAGAGGGCTTCGATATTATATCGGAAGTTCATACTCCAGTGGACGGGCTTCTTTATGGCTGCAATTACTTTCAATTGGCTCTGAACAACACTTAATCGATTTGGAGAATCAATCCGGGTACACGATCTCCTCGGCCCGCTGGGTGGCGCCAGAGGCTCGGGATCGACCGGCTGGAAAATCTGTTGCGGTAATTACACTTATCATAAATCTACTTACACCCACAGCAGCGGGTCAGTACGCCAAGGAATGCCCTCTTGATGTTGCTAAATTGTTTCAGATATTATTGGCGAGCGCTATGAGTCCTTCTTATGGGATTGGATCGATAGTAAAGAAACAATCAAGTTTATGGGGCCTGCAGAAATATAAGACTGATTTTAATTTTGTAAAAGTAAATGATAATAAGACATCACGTAGGATTAAAATAACAGGTAGTTGCCCAAAGGATCAATTTTTGGCTTTAAAATTTTGAGAGCTCGAAAATGTATTTCATTTGTAGCTTTACATTTTTACTATCTTTACTTGAAGGCTCTAGCCCAATTTTGAAGTTCTGTCAGACAAGAGAGGTAGTATTCAGTGTCGGAAAAAGGTTTTCTCTCTCTCTTCCTGTTTTTTCCCCTTTGGCAGTTGTTGAATAAACTCACTTTTTTTGCTTGTTTTTGCATCAGCTTGACTATGGGTACAAAATTATCTGTTTTGCTTCTTTGCGTATGTTACTCATAATAAATTACAAGGAATAACAATCATCAAAGTTATCAAGAGGCAACTGCGTGCTCAGAATCATCTCACAGCAAATGTATCGGAGAACCATTTTCTTAGTACAAATCAATTTTCTGCAAAAAAAGAAAGAAACTCGATGTTTACACTGAATACAACCTTTATGGCATGACATCACTTCGAAACTATTCCAAAATAAAAAATTAATGATAAAAAATTAAAATTTTAGGTAGGCATGCCTTGAAGATGTGAGGGCCTTTACCAATTTTAGGGCAAACATTTTATTTTTAGGCGCCTATCGTTACTCGTAGAGTACGAAAGGTACAGAACTGATCCTTAAAAAAGAGGAAATTTAAAATGAAATGTATTAGCACTATTTTTTCCTGAAATTCGTCTAAAATAATTCTGATAAAAAAAGGATGCACCTGATACAGACGAAAACACAATACCAACATTTCATTCCGCCCATTTAAAAAACTATGACCGCAAACTCCCTAATTATAAAATACTTGTGCACACACAATATATACCAGAGCCCGAGCCCACCTAAATGATCATCATTATTTCATCAATGCATTGATGCCTTTTATAAAAGGTTCCTATCACTTCAATCACTCAAATTCAGGATATTTTTAAATGATGATTCGAACTGTTCTCGTCCCATCCGAATAATCAGGCTCTAAAGTTTATGCATCCATCAAAAAGGATTCAGCGCTCAGCCTTGACCCTGTAAAACCTTTCCTCCTTTCTTATACAAGGCATCACGGTAATGAACGATTGGAAAGCAAACAAAAGGGTGAGTGAAAAGAAAGAGATCACGAGCTCAGAACTCAAAATCCGAGTCATTGTCCAACTTGCACGTGTTCGACCAGCATGCGAGGGTATTACGCCTGCCCCCTCCCCCCTGTTCGGACCCGGGGGGAAATGGGGAGGGGGCAGTGGCCAATCACCGTCCGATTGTTCCATCTGAGTAACAAAACCATTTTCTTCTTCCTCCTATTCTTCCATGTGGATTTACATATTTACTGAAATGACGACTTATAGGGTGCACCTCTCTGGATTAACCCTCATCTCCTCGTCCCTTTCCGCCCACTATACGTCCTCTACCTGGGCATTATTACTCCTCTCGACTTGTTTACCTCCTTTTTATTGACCCAATTTATTCTTCGAGTGGTTTTATCTTGATTACGATCGTTTTGGAGAAGGTTAGCGGGTTAAATCCTTTCTTTTTGTTTTTGATTCAGCGCATTGGGATGGTTACTCAGCACTCGGCATTTAGGACTCTTCATCTGCCACTGCATCGCTACCTTTTTTCATTTTTTATAATTAATGTTGTAGTCGTTGGAAAAGGACCGATTCAGTGCCTTTCACTATGTTCGACAAAACCAAATCGAATTTTGACGCGAAGCTGCACGGTTTGAATCATACTATTTCTTCAAATTATTTCAACAAAAACTTCACTATACTGCCTTGCTAAGGAAGAACGCCGTATGAACATTCGAGAGTTACCATATTCCCTTCGATAAAATGTTTATTTTTGAGGAAAATTATGAATATGTTTCTGATAAATTTTCAAGAACTTCAGGTAAAATTGCAAACAAAATTATCTGAAAAATTGGACGAAAAATACCTACAAATTTTCCCGGAAATTCGTGATTTACCAAAGGTAATTTAGCAACACCTAAAGGTTCATAGGGCGTTATTCCTTAGCACGGCAGTATATACCAATATCAATCATATCATCATTTCGCCGAACATTTTAAATATGACAATGTCATCAATCGATGGAGAAACTGCAGAAATGTGTATCTCGGTTTGTGGCGTTGCAAACTTTCTGTCATACTTCATTTTCCGCATGAAAAACTACTTAACACTGGAAAAAAAACACATTGGATCTAGAGTCCAGACTCTTGAAAACATTCACAAGAAAAAATACTCTTGATTCAATCGGATTTTTGCTTGAATCAAAACGAAATCCGCTTAAATTAAGAGGCTTGGTTCTTGATTTAAGCTAGATTCTGATTGAATCAAGAGTACTTTTTCTTGTCGATGTTTTTAAGAGTCTGGACTCTAGATCCAATTTTTTTTTTTTTTTTTTTTTTTTTTTTTTTTTATTTCAGTGAATGTCATTTCTCGAAAACCCTGACTTTTCTTCTCAATGTAAAAAGCAGTTAGAGAAAATTTTAATCCATGATGTTCACTCAGTATCCTTTTGGAAAATAAAGATGTTGAACCACCACAACTGAGTTACGTATTTTCGCAGTTTCTCCGTCGCAATGCATTTCGAAGGAGAAACTTTTTAAAAGGGGGAACTTTTGGACAAGAGAACTTCTCAACAGACGTGGACAACATTTCTCCTTTTTTCAAGCAACTTTGAAGAGTTGGACCTGAGGTTCGGGCGGGCCTTAATAGCCACGAAAGGACCATGTCCAATTGGTACCGTAGGTTGGTCAATAAGTACCATAAATGAACGAGGTAAATTCAGAAAGACCAAAGCGCTCTGAGATGTTGCAACAGTGGCACACAACTTTTCCTTCCAACAACTTATAAATATACCTGCGGGTTATTTATCCTTACCACGGATTGGAGCAACAGGCCGCAGGGATCAGTCTCCTTAATTTGACCTCAACCAATATAATGCAACGCAGAAACTCAAAGTATATGAAGAGAATCTGTGACGTTCGCTCCAGCTCCGCCATAAAGTGCGTGCATATCGATCGAGGATGCCGCAGTGTTTGAATTCCTCGATTTACTCAATTTCCCGCTACAAAGTTGAATCATTCGTGCAATTTGACAGCGTCGGACCCATCGACAATTGCACAGCAATGCCAACGGAGCTGGCATCCGATTTACGGCCAAATTCCTATACGGGATCGATACATACCACGACGGCGATGCATGCCGTCGAGGACGGTATTTTGAACTTCACCGCGGGAAAAATACCGATGGACGGTTTCCAACTAAGTTACATCAGAAACCACCATCGGAGCCACCAGATTCACCGATTATTTGCCTGATTTCGGCTGCAACATTTGAACTGTTACACTTTGAACCTTTGTTTGTCAGAGTGCACAACTTCTGACACAGCTATGAACTTATTTTTCCTCCTATCACTCTTTTCTCATTTCCCCTTTTCATCTGCTTTTTTTCACGTTCCACAATGGTGGCCATGTACAGTCTTTGTGGGGGCACTGGAAAAAAAAAAAAAAAAAACACACATTGGATCTAGAGTCCAGACTATTGAAAACATTGACAAGAAAAAGGACTCTTGATTCAATCAGATTTAAGCTTAAATCAAAAGGAAATCCGCTCAAATTAAGAAGCTTGGTTCTTGATTTAGGCTGAAATCTGATTGAATCAAGAGTATTTTTTCTTGTCGATGTTTTTAAGAGTCTGGACTCTAGATCCAATGTTTTTTTTTCCAGTGGATGGGAGGAGGCTTCCGCTATAACTCGAGTAAAAATGTATATTTTGCGCATGAATTTAAATGGTACAGTTATGGGTCCTTAAAGACTGGTCTCCTATTGAATTTCATTAAAATCGAACAACGCGTTTCTTAATAGAGACCATTTTGTTGAAATGCGATTCGGTATAGATTACTAGGGGGCTACGCTAGGGTGTGCCTTATTTTTGAGTTTTGCGAAAATCAAGTTGGTCAACCCCTAAAAAGTTTCTATGTAGTCTCTAAATGAACCCCCTAAAAGGAAAAAATTTTAAAAAAATTTTAACCCGTGCCTCAAAGGGCCTAAAGGGCCTAAACCCAAAATTCAAAAATTTTGGCAAGCGACACATCAATTCTGAAGNCCGTCGATAGCCGCAAAAATCATGAAAATCGGCCCGGTAGAACGCTGAAACTAAGCGTTACCAGTTTCGCAAAATTAGGAGGCCTTGGAGCTTATAGTATAGATAGACACTTTTTTATACAATACTGTCACTGCACGGAGTATGTTTTCTTGCCTACTTCGAAAATTGAAGGCGACATTGCAGTGTGTGCAATGACCATACACGTCATTGCTTCACCTGAATTTCTGATCACAAAACATTACATGTTTGAGGTGAACTTAAAGCAACAGCGGAGTTTAAAATTCAGTTGAAGCCGCTTTGACGGATTAAGACTCACTTTTCTTCCCAGATAAACACTGGAACAATTGAAAAAGGGCATTTTATCATTATTACTCTTCCCCAATCATTCTAAAAAGATTTTGATCGAAAAACTACGAAAACGCTGATGATTGAAACATACGAGTCACATTGAGCCTCGGTTAAAAATATCACGAAATCAGTTTTAAGAGTTCCCATTTTAGAAATGCTTGAGGTTATTGGCGTTCAATCAAGTCTTTACCTGTCACTGCTCTGATTTTTATCTGGCCAAAGACTAAAGGAAAACGCTGATGATTGCATTACAAAAGTCACGTCAAATCGTGGTTAAAAATTATCCTAATTTTGGTCTCCGGTGTTTCCTTGACAAAATTGATCGGGGTCATTAACGTTCAGTTGAGTCTCTACCCATCGATGTTCCGATTTTCGTCAGGAAAAAGTGGCGAATCAACGAGTCCACTAAAACGGGTTCGGCCGACTCCGTTATCTAGATTTTGCCATATAGTTTTTTTAAGGTGAATCTTTACTGGATGCAATTATAGGTAGATACCGAAAAGAAGAAGAAAAAAGAGGAAACGGTTGGATGAACCATAATTCAGCTAAAATACTGAAAAAGTCTCTCATGAAAAGCTAATTTAAAGTCAAAATCACTTGAATGAGACGTGTGGTTGATCCCGGTACCTTCTGAGTCCAATGTATTGGGAAAGTGCGGTTCGTACCTCAATGTTCGTTAACGCCTTGTTTGGTGTACATACATTTGCATCGTGTTCTACAGAATATGAAACGCGATTTTACCACTGAAAGAGGGAGTACATAATTTTGTCGAACGTATATCCATTCACAATTGATGAAAACAAAGTAACGTTCAATACCAACTACCAGAAATCTCTTTCAATTCCTAATGTTCCTTGGGAAAACTTGAAAAAACTGCCGTAGAAAAAATCTGATAGATAAAATTATGTCCTTGTCTGATTTTGATGCCAATTAAAAGAGATTATGAGACATGCGTATTTTTGATAAATTAGTATTTAACTCTCCTTACATACTAATAAACTCTGGGCTATAGAATTAAACTATAATATTTTTGATCGGTGCCAAAATTAGGTAGGAAGATGGCTATGTGTACTTTCCGCGATAGCTAGATAGAAAGTGCCTTAAGGTTTAGGTCCATAAAAAATATTATTTTCAGGAGAAAAGAAAAAATCTACTTAATGGATCACCTCTGCATACTAATTAATAACTTTCTACATCTCGATCGACAAAACGAGGTATGTTGCTTATTGTTGCACATTTCTACCGACCAACAAAGTAGCAGATCATGACGTAATGTCATTATTTAAGGCAACGCTGGAAATATCTGAAGCCGAGCCGGTATGCAAGAAATGTATTGGAACATTATAGTCAATGTGAAAGAACGCAAACTACTTGAAGGTAATGACTTGATGTTTACGGAATGAAAGCTACGCTCAAGATTCTATGTTTTCCTCGTTCTGAGAGTGCTCTCATGTCGATGATTTAAAACGCTGGCCTCAGTGTAAGTGCAGTATTTTTCTCTTTCTATTCGAGATATAGATTATAATGTTCCCAATGTTATAGACATATGTAAACACTATGTTAACGTGAGTACCCAGATGCAGGTTATTTAATTGATTTATTTAATGCGTCCTCAGATATGAATTCACCTTGAGAAAAAACATACACAAGCAAAAATAATCAAATTTCTATTCAAGAAAGAAATAGGAGATGCAAAGGAAGCGGGGAAAATATTAAAATGACGATAGCGCATGCATATTTTCTTCTCTGATATTGTTTCAGTTATAATTCCATTTAAATATTATGTATGATAGCTTCTCTTGCCTAGCTTCATTGGATGTAATTAGGTCTATAGGAAAAATCAGCAGTGTTTTTCCATAAATTTATCGGGGTATGATGAATGGCCAAACCAAGGTGGAAAACACTCACCAAATTTGTTGTAATAGTAACTTTAACAGTTGCTGAGGAAAGCAAACTTGGTGTATACGCGGCTTTCAGAGGGACAATTTTGTCAAGGTGTGTAAAAAATTTAAAACTGAGTTTTGCTCTTCGCTATTTGTCAAAAAATTGCAATTGCTATGTTTGTCTGCATGTGTAATTGCAGTGTATCGTCGTAATTTTGATGTTTAATGGCTAAATGATAAAAAATCTTAAGACATTTTTCTGGGAACAGTATTTTTGCGATTATATTTAAAAAATAAAGAAGCGCTCTATGTCAGCTGACCGCTTAAGAATAATTGAAGCATTCAGGTGTGTGAGTTTTTGTACAAGCACACTCATAATATTACCAACAGTTGTCTGCATTTGCTTGAAACTTCGACCCTCGAGCTGGCTCTTCAGCTTTCTTATCTTATTTGGACGTATTTCTGTCAAACGGAACTATGTGCATCATGACGTGAGCCCTGTTATGCATATATTCTTATGGGTCTTAGGGCTCATGTCTCAATGTACATAGTTCCGTTTGACAGAAATACGTCCATTTTACAGGCTGTAAAGTAAGTTGGCAACGTGTAGTGAGCAAACATAATGAGCCTCTAGAGAGCAAAACAAATATTGATCCACAGTATTTTTACCAAAGTGGCAGAGCTAAGAGAATAGTTTTTAGACTATTTTTTTTATTGAGTGCAAAGAGTGCTGCCCTTTTCAGCTGCCGTGACTAAAATCAGCGATAAACCTGCCAAGATTGATAAGTAGCGCTATTTTCGTGCCTGGAGCTTTTATCGCAGCTTTTTACGCAGCATCCACTCGAAACTTTGCATGTATCGACATGTTAAGTGCAGTGTACTCGTCTACTCATTTTTTTGAGGACTCCTCTGCAAGGGAAATAATTCCTCTTGTTTTTCTCTTCAGAGTATCTCTATGCATACATAATCATTTAAGTCAGTATTAATCTCTGAATACTAAACACTCCGATAACTGTACTGCATTTTTCTGAGCTCATCTGTGCGTCTCATTAAAATATGCCCAAAGAGCTGAGCATTTTGTTGGGTCATCGATAACGCAAAAAGGGCACCCCTTGACCAATGAGAAGGCATATCGATAACCAGTAATGTTATTTGACTCAAGTTGTTAAAAAACTGACTGCGTCGCAAAATTCTTGAGGCCGAGGTTTCCGATAATTTCAGCTACTTTGCGCGCGCAATAAAAGGCATACGGTACATTCGAATATCGATATTGAAAATTGAAAAATTTAATTAAGAAATTTAATTAACAGCAGTTTACCAAATTTTAATTGGAATGTGGATAATAGGCCTTTGGGTCCGTTCTCTGTCGAGGGTGCAGGGAGTGAGTCTAACGAAAAAACAATTACATTTTCACAATGGTCAATAATTGAACCGCGTTAAGCAGAATGAAACCAAGCCACATCCGTTATTGCCTTTAATCGAGCAATTTAATTTTTCATATAAAAACGGGTTTGCGGGTTTTATTACAAATTTCAGTAAATTTTCTGTATGATACGGAGCAAATTCCTTAAATTTTCAGAAGAATCCGCACAAATGTCTTCTTGTAAAAAATCGAATTGGCAATGGCTGATGTGGTTTGGTTCCTTTCTGCTGAACCCGCTCCAATTGTAAATTAACATTGGCATTTTTATTAAACTATATAACTCTGAACGGTTCAGTTTTACTTCAATCTCCCAGAGATTCAAAAATTTTGACGGCGCGGCGGCAGTCGGAACGGCCGTTTATGCAGTTTGAGCAATTCGTAACGTTATCACTTTACTTTGTCGCCGATTATTTCATAATCACTGATAATCTAGGTCATTTATCTAAAACGCCACCGAAATCCAAGCATATTCGGAAGCAAGCACAACATCCTTTCTGTTAACTGTAACTCTAAGTAGGCGCATTGCCCAGGCTGAAAAATTACTTGTCCCATTGACGGAATACAAAATTCACGGAAGCCATGAATCATACTACAATCTACGTTATTCCGGACGTGTGGCATTCTGGTGAATCGGCAAGACCCTGGGTGATTGATCTCCCTCAATTCTGCGGAGGTGGAGTATAAATTTCACATCGAGGAATTAGTAGGTTTTAGAGATCCGGAAAAAATTCTAGGAAGCCATGAATCATCCAATACAATGTTTCTTGACGCGTGCTATTGATTCCGGTCAATCAAACGTTCTTTCAGGAAATCATGAATAAAGGCATCAAGTCTGTCGTTTTTTTCCAATTGAACTCATAATTTGTTTCTTGTCTCTTAATACCTCCCTTTGATACACTCATTATAATTACAGATTTAGGAAATGAGTATTGGACATTCCCGAGAAAAAAATTCAAGAGCAGATGACACATCGTGTGAGCAATTCGCGTAAAATAAGCAACTTCTTCGCTACTCCCCCTCGTTTTCAGCAGCATATATTTTGGTTAAAATAGTTTCGTCAAAATAAGTAAAATTCAAAAAAATTATGAAATTACTACTAAGAAAAAATAAAGTATTGTCGTCCATGCCTGAAAGCATGTCAGATCTCAGAGCGCCAGGCTTCTCTTCAACAGAGTAACATTTGCCCTAGACATGAAAAATAATCAGACTCTTGGGTGAAGCAGTTCTTTGTAACGATTCATCTGACGAAACAATGTAAGCAGGGTTCCAATAAGTGTCGTTAGAGGAAATAGATAGAAAAAATACCCGGAAGAATGGGAGGAGGAAATAAGAAAGGAACACATAAGCCGGTCAGGAAAGAGCGTAGACATGTTGCTTTTTATTTTCAATAACCATGACCTGGTATGGAAAAATGTCACGTAAAAGTTCCTTCAAACTGTGGGGTAGACTCAAAGCGCCATCGCTATGCACGAATAGTTATCGATATTATCTCTTTTATCGCCTGCTTTTCAAGGAACGTTTTACAGGCTTTAAACAAGATAAAGTCTTCAAATCGTCAACGCAGGGTTTCCTCTGTGAAAATAATATCATAGTCATATCTTACTCCTCATTGAACATGTGTCCCCCAGAATTTAAAGAAAATACCGGTTTCATTTCAATACCCATACTCGCTCATTTTTATAATTGATGAGAGAAAGTTGCAGTAAAAAGTTAGAGATTTACAACCGTACAGATGGAATTTCGTTCGGTAAACATGCGCTTATTACAACTTAAAATTAAGTTGAGGAGTGAGTATTTCTTCGGATATGACGTAACGTTTAAAAAATTTCGTCTTACTCCTTTCTGAACTCATATCTATCAGAATGAGTGGTGCGAGAGAGAGGGATGGGAATAAGAAGAAGATTGAAAATCGTTCCGCAACATTTTTGCTATTTGATTTGCAGTATATTTTTTTGAAAAGAAAATAAAATGTAAAAAAAAAATTGACGTCATTATAAATTATCTCACTAACAATAAGTACCAAACTTATGATATTTTGCCCTGTTACCGCTTTCCAGACATAGCGTATTTTCCGAATGGCTCTTGCGCCTTTTAATTTCAAATAAAATAAAAACCAAGTGCCATTGAATTGCGGCGCGGTGTCCATTAGACACAGTAGCCGAGAATAATTAAGAGTGCACAAATGTGTGATTTCCGAGTATGAGTGAGAGCTTGTAGTATGTAAACGCTCTAGAAAACCCATCGAAGGAGATAAAGAAATCACTGATAGTGAAAAAACGCAGCAAAGTTCAGCGATTGGCGTTATCAGGGGAAATAAACCCGAAGAGATAGAGGGAAGATGGAGTAGCGACTCGTCGTACACTACGCGATGTGAGTGCATGTTGGCGGGAATTCGTCGCTGATAAAACAGAACTGACCATGCTCGTGTAAAAGCCACTTTGCGCCCTCGTACAAAATGAGCCTATCTATAGGCAGAGAGGAGGGAATGAAGTAGTGCCTTTTTTTTGTTCAACGGTCATTTTTTTTCACCATTTGGCGGTTGAGATATACTACTTCGATGAATTGCTCAAATTTTCCATGAAATGGAAAATTTTACAAATAATCGACTAACATTTTACACTCTTAGAGTGCACTATGTATTTAAAAGAGACATGCTATTTTCTGACTACAAAACTATGATGATTTTCTTTTTCAAGCTTTTATTGATTCTACATGTCTGCTAAAGTACTTAAAAAAACACGAATTTGGGGTCCAAGGATCATCCTCCTCCGTATCTATTTTCCCTTTCGTTCTCCTGTACCTCCTATTAAGAGTGCAGGACGTACTTCCGTAACCATATCACATTGCATTACCACCAAAATCTCTATATTTTTATGAATACACCAGAAAAAAACTGCGTCAAAATCTCAAAGAAAAAACAAAAAAAAAACTGGCGCGCTAATTGTACACATGCATCAAAAGCTTTAACGGAAGGGTCTAAAAATAATAACACGGTGGAAGTACCTGCATCGCTTAGCAGTGATGGTAAAATACGGAATTAAAAGTCGTCTGGCAAAGTTTCCTGCAAATTTTTGTCAAAATACGTTATTTTCAATTCATCGAGAAAATACTTCATCAATATAATGCTAACAGTTTCGATAAATATTTTTTTCGCCTTGATGCAAGACAATATTTCATAAAGCAAAGGAGGATTCTGCGCGGCAACTTGTGATACAAATATTTTAACTCTGGTGTGAGCAAGTAAGTATCGCTCGAAACTGAAGGCGTTTTCGACTAGTGACAACTGTTTGACGTGGCTCACAACAACTTCAGCGCGTAACTCGTATGCGGATCGTATAAACCCATATCCATTTATTTCCAGGCGAATCAGATTCACCAAGATACAATACATTGGAGACATTTGGAAAAGTCTCAAATATTATCTTATGAAACGTTAAAAATTCCTCCGACCTCAGAAATTTATTTTCATAAACTCTCTGAAAAATAACAGTAAAAACGCAACTCGTGTGAAAGATAACAAAAAACCAATTTCATGGAATCGAAATTTGAAGAAAACTGAATACTTTGAATACAAATAGATTTCGATAACAAAGAAGAATTTCAGTTTCATTTTGTTGCGTCATTGTTATTAATTGCAATGTTTTTCAAATCATTTGCCCTCTTTTGGAGGTTATTAAAGACAAACTTTAGCGGGAGATAACAATTTAAAAATAGACTTACGCATCGTTAAAATGATGTCGCACCTGATGTACACGTGCTTTACTTTTTCTTCTTCTTCTTTTTAAATTAATTATAGTTTGCTATGATTTATTTACTGTATTTTTGCACTTCATTGCTGCCAACCTATGTAAGTAATTGTGGTTATTTTTAACACTTATAAAAACATCACCCTTTCCTGTTCAAAATTCATAGAAGCTTCTTCTGATCAGGGTCCATTTGTGTGGCTGTCAGTTTTCCTTCTAGTTTTTTCCGTTTGTGCACTAAAAATAGCCTCGTCGTATTGCATCATGCCACCTTATCCAGTTTTGCGTATTACGTAATATCTTCGGTAAATATTTTTACACGAGATGCCAGTATCCGGTAGCAATTTTTCGTACGTAGAGCGATATTATTAGCACCAATGGCACATGCTTGCCAGCTTATTGCTTTGGAAAGACAAGAGTGCGTGGGAAACGGATAATTACTGAGATTAGGCAGCATTTGAATCAAGAGAATCCATGATAATCATGTGCTGTATACAATTATTGCCCTTAAGCGCATGGCGCAAAGTAGTTAAATGTTTACGAAAATTAAGCACGTGATAGCAATTTTTCCATCTTTATCTTCGAAAATGTTCGAATTTGACAGACTTGTTAAAAGTGTCAGTTAATGCAGGAAAGTTTTTATTTCATTATCATTTTCAATACTGTCAAATTGTTTTGCCGGTCACCGCTTCCTGTTTTGATTTTGCCTTATTTCCAGCTGAAGATATCTTTGAGAGCAGGTCAAGTACACAAGAAGGGTGCCTTTAAGTCAACGTCATGAACACAGGAAAAGGTCCAGAACCGAGCGAAGTCTGTAAAAAGTAAAAATTGACATTCCAATTTCCTGCGGAAAGTTTTTATACAGAGCGCTATAGTGAATTTTTCGCGACTTGTATCTAATCATTTTGATTCTTCTCTCTCTACATCCTAGCAAGGGTGAAAGAGGAACTTCATATTTCTTTGACCAAATAATTTTTTCCGGAAAAATTTATCGTATTTATTTGTATTCTTTTATAATTGTACGTATTCGATGCTGATGGAATTAATTTTTCAGTCATTTGAGAATCTCGGTTTCGACGGTGGTAATGAATGTATCCAATGCAACTGAAATTTTGACATCGCGGCAACAAGCCATAGTGACGTAATTTTCTCTCTTGCTTTCCTTGAGAAAGACGAAAGTGAAGCCACCATTTAAGACTCTTAATTAGAGAAAAATCTACTTGTAACCGTCAATTGAGCAGTTTGTTTCCACAAGAACCTAAGCACACAAAGCGATTTAACTCTGGAGGTCGTATAAGAAAAGGAAAACCAAGGCTCACCATTGTCTACCAGTCCGGCGCCTCCAAAAATAACCCGGGCAATTAAGAGATAAGCTTCATCTACTTGGGGGGGGGGGGGGGGGGGGGGGGGGGAGACTGTGCGGAAAGGCGGGAGGGAATACTCGTAAAATCAAATAAATTGTTGTAACGGCCGGACATTGCTTCAGCGTCCACTAAGCCGTCTGCGATGTCGGCTCGCCGACGAAAAAATTCAAGAAGAAGAAAAGTGAGATAATAAAGCGATGTGATTAACTGCCTACCGTTGGAGCTATGATAACAGGGCCAATTTGTATATAATGTTTAAGTCTTGACGGGGGAGCTCTGAATTCGAAATATTTGAAAGTGACGAAAATAAAATTTTACCGCCAACCGCGATCTTATCGGAGGCATAGGGAGATCAAAGCTCTGGTATTCGTCTAGGCATACCTTGTCTCGGTCACCACTCACGGAGAAGGGGGAAGGGGATCCTCGTAAAGAATTACTGACTATTGTTCTTTGTAAATGACACCTGCTTTCCATGGAGCTACAGATGCAGACAAGAAGCTTTCAGCCCAGCGCGGCTCCAGATAGGCCCAAAAATTTTGAGTGCTTAAAATACCTTGATTTGTCTTTGTTCCGCCGATGCGGTGATAGGACGCCATCAGGTGGCATATCGAACAAATTCATTTTTTATGAGCGCTCTTGTTTATGGCATCGGCTAGGATGGAGATCTTCAAAATTATTGTCGATGACGTCCGCGACATAGCCTGATATTGAGAAAACTGGAACGATGGTATGCAGAATCTAGTCTTGGTGGCATCCAAAATTGAATTCTTCTCCGTCTAATGGATATTCTGTAAGTTTGGAGATTACTGATGATATTCATGATTTATTTGAATTTGTTCTATTATTTGATGCAGGCAGTGTCAAAACTGCTAAAATACCGAGGGGGAAAACACCGGGGAATAACGGAGCTACAGAGTTTAGAAGTACTCATATTCAAGGAGTATTTCAAAATCAAAGACAAGTCCAAAGTTGATTGATGAAAAGTAAACCCTATTCACAATTCTTTGAGATGAATTAAAAACAAGATATCATAACTCTGAACTTACCTTAGAATGATTGATACACTTAATTTTTTTCAAAGTTCCAAATTGAACGAGGATTCCACTCAGGCTTCCAGTGAACAATTGCTTTTAAAGCGGTACTACGCGTCCTGAAATGAACATTTGAAGTCATAAAAGTCGAATAGAATTTGTCATAAGCGATTTTATGCCGTCACATTATTTCATACTTACACACACAGAATATATCTTAAATAATATATTTTAAATGTTATTTTCGCGCACCCATCACAAACTAGCTAAAATTACACGTGGTCTGATATTAAAAGTTTTCATACTTTTTTTATTGTTCTGAATTTTTCCTCCTTCATTTGCAGTGCACCTGAAACATTAACTCAATTTTTCCCTCTGGAATGTGGTGTAGTTAATTCATTCCATGAACTGATACTTCGAAACGCACTGCAATACGAGAACATACGGAGAAACCGAATGCTGAAAGAAACAAGGCGCTCCTTCAAACGAAAAAATACCGCATTTATCAACGAATAATTGCATCTCTCTCTACTTAACAGAAAAAGTGAAACAAGTAGAACGCGCATACGTATTTGATTGTTTCTCTTAGCTTTCGTACAAACGTCGGATCATGATCACGACTCATCCACTGAGGTTTTGGAACCCACTAACTCTGAGCCAAATTGTGAGTGGTCCAACGCGTTAGTCATCATACTTGCAAGTTGCAACGTTTGACTGACGTTGAAATAAAAGTACACCAAATCAGCAGGACTTTTCTTCATCCCCGGTTGTTTCAGGGTAACCTGCGGTTGCAGTCGATGACCAAAAATATGATCGAGCAATCGAGTCCTTTCAAATTAACAACTTAATCTTGAGAAATACTGTAAAAAATACAGGGGATAAAAAAATCCCTAAATCTGGGACCTTTCGAAAAAATAACAACTGCGGTTCTGCGGTTGCAGTCGATTTAACCAAAATTTTATCGATCAACCGGGCCCTTTTGGCTCATCTGATAGAGAAAGTGACACAAAATGAGTCCCCCCCCCCCCCCCCCCAAAAAAAAAAACCATTAACACGCAAAATTTTTACTGTGTAATAATTAAGACACCCACAATGAACGACGGAGTTCATCAACGCAGGGCGAACTTGTCAGTATTGCTGCAGTATTGCCATCCGTAAGATCCTGCAACATAGATTCACGGATTATTCTCACGCTTGCCCCCTGCGGGGGTGGGGGTGTGGGGGGCGGACTTACTGAAGGCCTTTTTTTTTCAATTACCCTTCCGCTCCTCCTCCGTTCCACCCACATCATCCACTCGTGGCGAGACCGGAAAAGGTTCTGTCTCCCATGGTAAAATGGGCGGAAAAGCCCTCTAGATGCTGCAAAGATTCTTCGTCTCTCAGATGAAAGAACGTATCTACGTTTCTACATTGTAAAATTTGAACTTGTAAATAGTATTGTTTGAAGTTAATTGTTTGCACTGGAAATTTTACGAATTTTTCCTCTCATTACGTGCAAAAACCAGCTAAATTCTGTACAGAAATCGCGTAGTTGTGCTCTTTTAAAAAGACCTGACATTTTTGAGTGAACTTTGCAACCTTTCAGTAGAGTCACCTTCTTTCGTCTAATTTACGACGGGTTGTTCAGGAATTTAAAATTTCTTTCCATATCGTCGGACGTCTGATGTAACGAAGTATCTCCAGTGGCGTGGCGTGCTTTGTGCTTTGCGATATATCGATTAATCTGCCATTTAAACCAGTGGTAAAGGATCGATAAACAGGGTGTTCGCAGCGAACACCTTAATAATCGATTCTTTACCATAGCTTCAAATGGAGAAATATCGATAATCGATCATTCACGCCACGCCAATGACATGAGCCCCGGAAAACATAGAGTTATACTTATGAACAGCAGGGCTTACGTGAAATTTAGATGCGCTCTTACGTAAAAAGAGCGACAATAAGACGTGTCTTCCGCACCCCTGTACACGGGGAATCGTATTTGAAGAAGGATTTTCTTTCAAAGATCGTTACAAAATTGAGCAACTTTCCGTATTTTCAGCATGTTCATCTCAAGCGTTCTCTTGGCAATAGACAAAACGAGTATCAGTTAGTGTCAATCCCATAGTTGGATCCTTGTATTTCAGAATCATTCTTTTTATTTAATTTCAAAAATGAAACTAAACGCGCGAAAAGTCGCGAAAGTTTCATAAGATTTTCTATTTTGGATGAATTTGGTAAAAATGTCATGAAATAATACTGATTTGAAAAACTAATATATGGCAAGAATTCCGCAACGAATGAAATCGATCTGCGTGTTTCTTTTCACTTGCACTATTGGCTAATGACAAGTCGCAAAACCCCAGTCTTTAGACGAGGGACATTATTTTTGTTTCAGCATTATGATCTAATATTTTTTCGTCGCAAACCTGGTCGAAAGACGCGACAAAACTGAAAATGTATCGCATCTTGGACTAACATTAAGTAAATTGTGCACAATGGGAATGTGTATACAGGGCTCAAGGTAATTTTTGTGGGACTGCAAGTATACTTAGTTTGTTTTATTTCTTCTGTGCAAAAGATCAATTCTTAGCGGTTTTCGTTGGACCAAGAGCTGAGCTGACCACCACCATTTTTTTTTTTTTTTTTTTTTTTTTTTTTTTTTTTTTTTTTTTTTTTTTTTTTTAAATTTTTTGTTAGCACAGCACACACGCTTTGCATGTATCAGCGTGAAAAGAAACATTAACAATGAACGCAAGAAGCAGACTTTACCGCAATCAAAACTAAGTTGAATGTAATTATTAACACGGAGGGATGATTCTTATAATTATCCGAGAAATTATATATTCCAATCAAAAGAGCCTGGCTGACCCTCCTCTTTTTGAAAACCCAGAGACTTGAAAAGGGAAGGAGTGTTGAGTAGTGCGTGGTCTGCAGACGGAGAACACAGGCCGGGGCGATAAAAATTGATCAGTCTGGCGAGTGGCTTGGCTGCTCGGTGTCTCCGTCCGGTCTAATCACCCATAATTTACTGCTTTTAAATTGATTGTCTTAAATCTTTTTGTGGATCGAGAGTCCCAACCCGAGACTGTTGAGCCGGAACGATCACGGAAAGAAATAAATACATGCTCTGGCTCCGGCCGGAAACATCCCCTAGGTGGAGAGGGATGGCTGGGGGTTGGTGCGGGGGTGGGGCGGGAAAGCTGTAACATGCCATGTTGCCGGGCAAAAAGAAGTCCTCTCGGTAATCCTCTATGATCTCGGGAGTATATCTTCTGCTTTTGCTGCAGACCAATGTTATTATAGTTTCGGTTACTTGAATCCGAATTTTGTTTCTTGTACTGAAGGCTTTGGTGGCCGAAATTCAATGTCTAGATTTTGGCTTTTTTAATACACTTATATGGTTTCAATTAAACCGTAATCGTAATTAGTGAAAGCCTCGCTGAAATCAACAGTCTGGAGGGGGAGGTACCTACTCTTTATTTCAATCAAATTGTTTCATGGATGGTTTTAGACTGATATTGATGCACGAGATGAAAGCTATCTTTGCAATCAACTTTCATTTAAAAAAAACACACAGTGCATTGACGCAAGAAAATTTTTTGCTGCGTTAAATTTTCAAAAAGAAGAAACAAAAAAAAAATGATGCTGATGAATTCATCAACATCAATTTTTAAATGCGTGAAGAATGATGGGCACAGAGCTGCCTTTCATCCCCAGAGAATTAATCCCCTCTCATCGCCATCATATTTTATTTGTCATATTTATGTATACTAATTTACAGGCTAGACAAACAGGGTCACGGCCCTAGTCAGAAGGTAGAAGAAGAAGAAGAAGAAGAAGAAGAAGAATGAAATCAATTGCGTGAAGGAACAATCAATTGATTGTTCCTTCACGCAAGTCTATGAAATGAAAGCTAGATTTGTCACCATTTCCAGAATTTGTATTTATTGTAAATGAATGTGTGCGCTTAAGGAATAAAACAAATTAGAAACACCACAATATGATTGATATTAATTTGCTTGTCCAAAATGAAAAAACAATAAATTTGCAATACATCACCTAAGATATTTTTATTTCTTCAATTCTTACCTTTGCTTCCAGCTTTGTCGCAATTGTTAGCTGCATTTTAAAGTTAAACTTTTATGTCCCACAACGTCGTGGTCCAGAAATTGTATTTTTTTTAGCCTTGTAAATCTTCTTTTATAACCGTTCTCTGTAATTTTCTCCTTGAGTACCTACTTCTGAAGGTGCACAAGCAAAACTTAAGAGCCAAGGACGATTTCAGGGGTAGGTGCGTCATAAGGTGATTATTATTAGCTTTCACTGGAAAAAAAAGAATCTTAAATTTGCCACCAAGAAGTATTTCTTCTTAAATCAAGAATTTTGCTGGTTAATATAAGCTTCTTTTTTGCTTAACTCAAGCATTATTTTTCTTGAATCAAGAAAAAGTCAGCTAAAAGCAAGATAAAGAAAATTCTTGGTGGCAAATTCAAGAATTATCATGCTTGATCCAAGCTACTTTTTTTTCAGTGTTTTTCTCAACACAAACCGACAATCTTGCAGTGGCTGTCGACACGTTGAGAAGTCAAGAGACTCCTGACCTGACCTATAGCGCCGCGCAGCCCAGACGGATTCGGACATAATTAGAGACCGATCACCTGATGTGATTCCTCTGCGCCTGCGCCCAGAACTGCAATGTGTAGCAGGAGGTCTATAAGGCGATTATAGCCCGATGCGGAAGGAAGATAAGCTGATACCACCGCAAAAACAACATCCTCCCCTTTTATTTCCACCCTGGCCGGAGCATTTATAACATTTTGGGGGTAAGAGGGTGTGACCTCCATTCATTATAGACGGGGCGTGAGGCTGTCCTCTAATTGATTATTCTAGTACACCTTTCATTCCGCGTGTGCTTTATTGTCATTTATTATCCACATCTCTTTAAATCGTTTTTACCACGGAGGGATGTCGTCACGTTGATCAGTAGCATGGCGTGAATTGCGATACATCGATTGTTATGCCATTTAAACCTATGAAAAAATATCGATTATCAGAGTGTTCGCAGCGAGCACCTTAGTAATCGATTCTTTACCATAGCTTCAAATGGCGAGATATCGATAATCGATTGTTCACGCCACGCCACTGACGTTGATGCAGGGTTCAAAAGCCAAAGAGTAAAAGTGGATCTTGCCATTGTTTTGCACAGACTTCGATGGTGAGAGCTCCCTGCTCCTGAGCTCCAGGGATCTTTCGCGGAAAAAAAAAAAGAATTTCTGATTCAGCAATTCAATGCTAAAAACAGTGAGTGCAATGTTTCAACGCAGATTTTACAACAAAAAAATGCTTCTTTAACCACATTGTAAACTAATTTAACCACGGGTGGTTAAAGTAGCATTTTTCTGTTGTAAAATCTGCGTTGAAACGTTGCACTCACTGTTTTATGCAATTGAATTGCTGAATCAGCAATTCTTTTTTTTCCGTATGGCTCGTATCAAGTGATCATCGTAGCTGAATTAAATCCTTTTTGCCTTTTGATTGATAAAAAGGCGACTGGCACGAATAGACATTTCCAGCGCTTCAGTGGCGTGGCGTGCTTTGCGATATATCGATTGACCTGCCATTTAAACACATGGAAAATGATCGATAAACAGGGTGTTTGCAACGAACACCTTAATAACCGATTTTTCACCCTCAAATGGAGAAATATCAATAATCGATCATTCACGCCTCGCCACCGTAGCACTCACATAAGGAAACATAAGTGAATGATTTCCGTCAAAAACTGCAAAAACTGGAAATTCGAATTTTCTAATTATTACTGGCTGTATTATACAGGCTTGTAGGAAACACAGAAATATACACTTCAAAAATATGCCGAAACACCTCAAATTTCACTCCGAAATTTCTGACATCATACTTGGGCCCAAATCAGGGAGACTTGAAATTATACTTTCCATACTAGAATTCTACATACATTGGCGGATCCAGCAAATTGGTAACATTGTCTTTTCTCCATGTAAACCTGTAGAAATGTATCTATACTCGGAGGGGCCAGGTGCTCGGACAAGAATCGATTATTTAGCATAGGTTTAAATGGAGAAAATCCGGTTTTGCCAAATTGCTGGATCCGCCTCTGTCTACGTACCAAATCTTTTATTTTAAACCGCAAAATATTTTCGTCTATACCTCCGATAACAACGTTTTCCTTGGGGTCTTACTTATTCGTCATCTCTGACAACCTTGTCTCTCGAAATGAGAGCACCGAGCGAATCTACGGGAAATTCACGGAGATAGGCGTAAAGGGTGCTTGTAGAAGAAGAAAGGCTGGGACGACAGGGAGGGGTGGGTGGGGGGCAAAGTGCAAGTGCACGGGGGAGGCCGGCCCACCGGGTACAGGTTCCCGTGGGTTTAATGGCCGGCACCGGGGAACAATGACTATGGGTACACTGGAAAGGCAGCGCATGACCGATAATTGGGAGCTTTCCAAGTCTAGACGTCAGGGAGACGGCACTTGAGGGGGCAGGAGAGAGGGGGAGGGCAGATAAATGCATCGTGACGGATAAAGATTCAGATTAGCGTGGCTAGGTGCATCTCCGGGAGATCCGAGCTGACCTGTTCCAGGCTCGCTCTGACAAATTGGCCTCCTGTAGGGGTGGGGGTGCCTAGCTTGCGGCGTTTTCAGATTGTGAGACTTGCGCTATTTTCGATAGATCACTCCACTGCGCTGGAAAAAAAACACATTGGATCTAGAGTCCATGCAGACTCTTAAAAACATCGACAAGAAAAAATACTCTTGATTCAATCAAATTTAAGCTTAAATCAAGAACCAAGCCTCTTAATTTGAGAGGATTTCCTTTATATTTAAGCTTAAATCTGATTAAATCAAGAGTCTGGACTCTAGATCCAATGCGTTTTTTTTTCCAGTGTGCCGTCTAGAGTAAAAATGTCGTATCTCCATTCACGATTTTTCAATTTCTTCCTGACACAATGCTGCTTAACAAAAAACTTAACAAATTTCCAGATTTCATTTTTTCAAAACAGCTCTGCCACACCATTAGGAACTAAAAATTAAAATAATGAACCCTTGTGGCAATTGCATTTTTGTTGCAATAGAGCAGTAGGTGCTGGAGAAAATGAGTGGAAATGAGCAAAGTTACGGTCTTTTTGCTGTGGACGGTAGTTCAAGACTGGGCTGTTTAAAACCTAGGAGTCAGATTCGGAGTACAACTCGATGGCCCAACTGCGAAACCACGTATCTGCATTGCGGCAAAGTTAAGTTCCATAAACCTATCTCTGTGTGGACAAGGCCCTCCATTTATAAGGAATGAACGAAAAAATTATGAGAGAACAAACAAAAATGTGGTTTAATAATTTTAATGTCCGCCACCGCGCCGCGTTGACCGCACTGCTTTTCACGCAATGCGTGAAGTATTCATGCAGTCTTATAGGCGCTATGCGCTTCGTGCTGACCGCATTGTGTTAGACGCAATGCGTGAAGTATTCATGCAGTCTTGAAGGCGTTAATATGTATTACATGCCGACCGCCGCGCCGAGGCGAGGGCTTCTTCTTTACATCTCAAGTCCTCGTGGTCATCATGCCTCTCTGCAGGCCAAATCGCGTGTTTGGTTTCCCTCTTAACTCGACTAATTAAAGGTGCAGTCTCTTTGTATCACCGAAAGACGACAAAATTAGCAATTACTATACTCTCACAAAAAAGAGATTTTGTCGCCTTTTCTCGTTGGTAATTTTTTTTCTGAATCCGATTTTTGTTGTACCTGCATTTAAAAAATTGCAAAATTCGCCGCCCCCTAAATTCGCCGCCATGGGCCGCGGCCAATGTGGCCACCCTCCTAATCCGGCCCTGCTTAATTTATAGGAAAATCAATCACCGTAATTCCACGAAACCGAAAGTTTGGTTTATCTTCAATATATGAAGAGTATTTTTCGTAACTTTACTTCCCAGCGAAGAAATTTACTTATTTTCTGTAAAAGCAGAGAGAAAATTTTGAAACGCCGCACCTGCGATACGTTTTTTCGGGGGTAGTAAGAGCATTATAACTATTTGTTCATGAGAATGGCTCATATTGGGGTTACTTAATTTGATATCATACAGATGGGAAACCAAGAAGTACTTATCTTGCCAGTTGGCTAGAAGTTGACAATTGTTTTGTTATTCCGCTTGGCTTAAAGATGCGTCTTCTAGTTTCGTCTGTAGATGTTCTTCATTCTTGAACTGTTCCTGCGTTTGGGGTAAAGGTTGATTCTGTTCCTGGGCGGCTAAATCAATTAAATTTTACGGTTAATCGATTGGGTGTTTATTTTGGACAATGTTGTACAATGTAATGGGATTAAACCTCACGAGAAATGTCTTTCATTTTGTTTCTTTTCAGAAGTTAAGCCGGGATTAGAATAATTCAATCTTCAACCTATGCATTTTTCATGTTAATGAGCTTGAACCAAACTCATGACTTTCTTTTTCTCCCTGTGTTAGGCCTCACCATTTTAAATACATTAAAAACACTAATTTTTTTAAGTCAAGAAATGCATTAACGCTCATCTTGAAAAGTTGCCCAAGTGTACAAAAAGCCTCTATGCGGTTTGTTAAAAGTCCGCTATTTTTCACTGATTTCACACTAGTGAGACTGACTATCTGCTGAGCCAATTTAGTTTTTCTGCTTTTCGTATTATAAAGAGAAAAATCATTGAGTCCGAAATGTCCTTTCATTTACCTGATCCTAATCAGAGGCTATTGAAAAAAAATCGGGAAAGTGCCTCATTTACATGCTAGGGAACATGTGTTTCTGTTCTTGTTAGTTGATAAACTTGCAATGAGAGGGAAGTATCTTCAACGAACAATTATTTTGTTTTATAATATGACTCGTATCGTCGATTCCTTCACGAAAGAGCGTAACTAAATTTCAGTCTTGCCAAATTTACCCGCACAAATTGCATTTACCAGGAGAATCTTGAGTACTTCTAACTGAAAATTACCGATTTTTCTTCTGATCTCAGACAAAAATCTGAAACAATTTCGGAAGAAAATCATATGGATACATTTTCGTAAAAAATTAAAATGTTCGACTCAACTTTGTAACTTCGGAATGAAGTTACGTTCCTTTGTGCAGAAAACGACGAGATCCACTATTACTCATCACCCATCGCTAGATATTGTCAATGCTGATAGTCACTTTCGTGGAACTCCGTCCAAGTTATCATCTTTTGGGTAGATTAATTCACACAAGCTCAAGTCAGACCTACATAGATAAGCGCTGGAAACTTGCCCGGTCCTGGTAACGAAAAACCTCGTTTGTTCAATTGAAAACCCGCGTAGGTAAGTTGTTTTTCCTCTCGTTGTTTCGAAACGAACAGAGAGATGAGATTTTTTGCCCGGAACTCATAATGAGCGGGAGTATCGATTAGTGGGGAGCTGGTCCATTGGATTGTGATCCCGGACAAACGGCTCCCGGCAGGAGTCAACTCATCGAGTGCTAAGACGTTCCGGAAATGGGCAGACACGGCTTATAGGGTTGTGCGCGCGGGGAGAGAGGGAGGGACGGGGGATGAACGCCTTTTGTGTCGATGCCTGCTCGAAAAACGGGCATGAGCGATTTGTGGTACAATTCAATCCTCCATCCACAAATTGATGCAAAAGGAAGTGCAGCAGCTTATTAGGTTATACGGAGTGTCCCAGGATTAAACCTGCATACAGGGTGATCCAGGATTAAGCGGACGGACTGCAAGAGCGTGTTCTGTGGGTCAAAATAAGACTTTTTTGTTGTTTAAAGTTTTTTCCAAAAGTGCTCCCGGTCGGAGCTACGCTCCTCCCCTCCCCCCCCCCAAAAAAAAACAAAAAATTCGGAAAATAAATAATTTTTTCCGAATTTTGGCAATGGTCGTGAACCAAATTTCATTAAAATGTGTACTCCCCTGTACTTTTATGCCCTGGATTTAGATATGGACAGAGTTTTTCAGAAAGGAGCAGCCAACCTACATTTTGGAAAAAATGGAGTTACGAGTGGTTTTGAGCTCAACTAGTTGTGTATTTCTTTCTTTTAAAAATTCTTAGTCCAAAACAAATATTTAGTTTCTGAAAAAAGAGGATAAAATTAATTTTTTACATTGAATCTTATGGATAGACGAAACTTTAAACCTTTTTTTCTTAGTTTCAACTTGATGTGGGTTGGTTTCTTTCTTATAAACTTGATCCATATGATCTGAGGAAAATCGAAATCTCAATATAAAAAGAAGGTTTGGAGGTGTTTTGGCTCTTGCAGTCTGGCCGTTTAACCCTGGAACACTCTGTACACTTCTGGAGCGTGTTCTGCAGGTCAGAGTGGGACTTTTTCGCTCATAAAAGTGTTTTATCCAAAAGTGCTCCAGTCGGAGTTGCGACGGAGTGGTTTTAAAAAAGGATGCAGTTATAGGTTGACATAGGTAACATAAGAACGGTGGATAAGGATGCAGTACAGTTTGAGAGGAGTGAAAGCGATCGAGGATGTAGGAGTGCTAAATCAATGCCGCCTAAAACCGCTCAAGAGTCCATAAGAGACTTCATTCTTTTATGACTTTTTTTCTCGAAGCCCATTGAGAGTCTTGCACTAATTGTGCCTCTCCTCTCAAATAGCATACGACGACGAGAGATCATTCGATACAGATGAGACATGGCGGTTTCACAACTTCACACAAAATCAAAATAGCTGCTATCATGTGTATCACTTGTTTATTTAAAATAAATAATACATGGAGCGGCATATATTTGACATTGTTTTAAAAGGTACAAGTGCTTTTCTTGTATATTATTTTTTGAGGAACGGTCACATGACGACGGTTCTCTTGAGTTTTTCGTGGAGTTGTGATCAATGGACCACTAGACAAGGTACGAATTCCAGCATTCTGATACATGTTTCTTGACTAAAATTTTACGTAAAACACGATGCGCACAACAAAAATTACCGAAATCAACTCCTTACGAAGATATTTAATGATTCTTGATGCGTGAATTTAAACCACCCGCTCATGAAAACTCAATACTCTACGTGATTCACATCCCGCGCTAAACATTATCATGACAGTCTTTGCGATTTAAAAATCTGGCAACCTCAATCTTGACGCTTTGGCTCAGTTATAGCACATTGCTAATAGTTTGAACAACACATGGTGGGAAATGAACATTGATCGATTGAGAAGATTGCTGAAACCGTTGTAGTGCGCGATTTGACTCACGTAGAGCTTTGAGTTTCTTGTGAGCGGGCAGTTCAAATTCCTCGTAACCATTGTGAAATAAAAATGTTAATAGCTTCGTTAGGAGTTGGTTTCAGTAATTTTTGTTGCGCGAATCGTGTTCTACGTGAAATTCTGGTTAAGATACATGTATCAGAATGCTTAAATTCGTACCTTGTCTAGTGGTCCATTGTCCGGAGCAAATGCCCTTTCCACAGTATAGTATTCAAAAGTAGGAGGCACAAAAATGCGCAAATTTCTCATGCAGATGAGAAATGTGTTCTCTCAAGAACACTTTAAACATGTATTTCTTGAAATAACACAAAACTGAACGTACCCCACTTGTCCTCCGAGCCCCTTAAATAACGCTCACATACCCTTAAAAAAGACTGAGTTGACGGTCTTGCCCGGATTCGTTGTGCGTGCAACTCCACTTCCACGCCAAATTTTGAGATAATCGCCCCTCTTTTTTATGATTTTCCTTTTTCCCTTTCTTGACTAAAACAGGATACAAAGGATACACTTCCTGACCCGTGACCAGCTAATGCGACAGAGAACTAAAGCTTATTCTGATCCCATTCATTGACCCCTATTGTCCCTTTTTCCCCTACCTCTTTTACCGCGACCTAGCTGTTGAAAATTGACTACCGGTTCGTGTCTAAGGTAATAAAACGGACCTTTCCTTTCTCTTTTCTTTTTAAAAAATGAAGATCGTCGCTTTTTTTTTGTTTAGGTTTACCAGTGACTGAAACTTGCTCGGGCGAGAAGGTGATGTAAATGTCGTTAAGGTTTTACAAGCTAACCAAATTATAACCCAAACCAAAAGGCAAATAGTAAGACCGAATCTCAGGAGAACACCAACGTTGTTTTTTTATACATATGATTCTAAAAGTAAATGTAAGACCGCAAAATTGAATCCATGAGACATCGTATTTAATCTTTGAGTGTCCAAACTATCATTCATTCCAAGCTTCATTAGGAATACTTATTAAAGGAATATAAATATATAGTTCGCGGCTTGAACACTTAAAGCTCACGAGCTAATATTTTTTTTTCGACTTTGAGTTTTGTGCAGGAGAAAATATTTAATTAGAGAAACTCAAAAGCATTCTTAACTCAATTTTTTTGTAAATGTCGATTGGTTCCTTTCTGATGAACTCAGTCCAATTAGCATTTGGCAAGTTTGGCTGTAGTCATGAACATTATAACTGATTGACGTCTCTGAATAAAGTCTAAGCTTCTAAAGAACTAATCAAACGCAGGTGCTCCATCTAACAATCGGATAATTGGAACTAAATCTAACCCCTTTAACTTTGGAGACTTAAATGCAGCGTAAGAAAAAACAACCATTCAAATCCGAAAGACTCGTATTTCAAGTTAACGTTAGAATGGCAGTGAATTAGAGTTATGCCCTCAACAAACAAGTCAAATTACGCCTTCTTCTCGGTAGGCAAGAGTTAAGGTTGTAGCTATCCTTGAATGCAGCTACTATCGAAAAGAAGAAATTAGTAATCAAGAAGTAGATATTGGAAATAAGAGAATAAAGGAAAAGGATATTTCACACCACAAATATTTTTTATACGTAGGGGACGCCCAGTGAGAGGTTGGCGACAGGGGGTGTTAAATGAGATAAGAGATTGTCAACTCCCTGATGACCTGTGGGAAGACCGAGCTTTGTGGCGATTAGGCGTCGCACAGCGCCAAAGAGCGCTATAAAAGCGACTCATATATATATATATATATATATATATATATATATATATATAAATTCAAATCGTGTTCAATATTGAACATTTTATCGGGCAGCACGCAATTCAACTAGTTAATAATTTTGATTGTCAATAATACTGTCCTGCTAAGGAAGAACGCCGTATGAGCCTTCAGACGTTGCCAAGTTTCCTCTGATAAAAACCGAACTTAAAAGGAAAATTGTGAATAGTATTTTCTAAAATTTTCAGACAATTTTGTACGTCATTTAATCTACAATATTTGAAAATGTCAAGAGAAAATATGCATGAATGTTGTCAAAAAAAAAAAATGTTTCTTCGAGGGGAATTTGGCAACTTCTGAATTTTCATACGACGTTCTTCCTTAGCACGGCAGAATAACTCTTATTTGGACCCGACTGTTGTCGGGCTGGACAGTCTAACCCCGGTTAACAAGTCCTTGATTTCTGTCAGTATGATCATGTTCTAGTGGACTTTAGTCTTCTCATTGTTTCGATAGCCACCATGAAATTGTCAGTTAGTGTCGGAAAGTGTTAAGAAGAACACGGCTTGATCCAGTTTCCCCAGAATCGTCTTTGGCTCTTGAATTTTGTTCGTGCGGCTTCAAAAGGAGACATCACAGAAACAAAAGAATACTATAGCAGTTACTTAATTCCTCGTTACATATGCATGATTTTCAGGAAATTCATTAGCCAGAACTAAATTTCTGACGCTAAAAATAATGCATTTGCACTGCAAATTTTGCAGGCTGATCACTAAAATTGATGGACAAATCAATAAACAACATAACAATGAACAAATGAAGCGCTTTTATTGGTTGAAAAGGGTGGTTCTTATAGACTAAGGGGGAAAATGAGCGACTAACTAAATGGTCTCGTGAGTTGCTGTTAATTAGTCAGTTACTTACCTCCTTCAACCATTGCAACAACCCACCTTTACCAATATAGGATTTCTCAATTTTCCCTTTGTCTATCGATTTCAATGATAATCCGGCTGGTTATGTTAAACAGCCGCTGATAGGCACAATCAGAAATCTAGCACAGGCCTTTAGATTTCCTGAGGATCATATGTACTCAGGAATTCAATAACGTCTAGTATCATTTCCTATCCGTGCACTGAGCGGGTTGAAAAGAACCTAATTCCCGTGCAAGCGAGCAACCGTGCTCCCGGATAACCTCGAGAAAAGGCTACGACCTTGGGATGACCGACCTGCCACTGCTACCCGTGTTACAGCTTTTGGTCCTTGCCCC
>NW_017547177.1:6451634-6478434 GCF_001854935.1 Bemisia tabaci
GGTGCCCCGACGCGCGGAGCGACGCCCGACCCCGAACCGAATCCCCGGCTCAGAGCACCCCGCACCCCCAGACAAGACGTGACGTAATAAGAACGTGACCGCGAACCGCAGGGGTAAGCCACCGTCTGCCAGACACTCTACCTTCTTCTTCCCCCTCCCCGTCCCCAACCCCCCGCTCCTCTTTCCTTCTTTTTCTTCTTTTTATCCGTTCCGACATCATTTTAGAGTATTTACTCAGGCTACCGTGGAGCCGAGCCCGGGTAAGTACACCCCAAACACGTCCCTCCGACGTAAGGGCGTATCTCCATTTTCGAGTGAGCCCTGCTGTCCGTATACCGCTCTACTTTCCAGAGCTCATGTGGGGATGGAGGTACGTCCTTGACGAACAGACGTCCTGCTCCTGAGCCTCGAGCAGAGGTCTGCCTCTGGGAATCGAATCCCGACGGCTCTGAAGCGTAAACGCATGATGGGATCATCGAGCAGTCATGCTTGTATTTCTCCAGTCAGCATGGAATCGACTTGGAGGAGGCGACGTTAGCGGGTCTCAGAACGTATTTCTCTAGTTCGGGACAAGCTTACGTAACGACGAACACCCAGTTAAAAAAAAAAAAAATTAATCCGATAAAAATTGTCTCTATTGGAAGAAAAATTGTTTTTTCTTCGTCTTGCCGTAAGTGCGTGAGTAGAGAACTGTACCACTTGTTAATGAAATTCAGAATTATCAGTCTTCAGTTGTTCCAAAGATTTTATTTGAAGCTATTTATTGAGAGCTCTCCGATTGAAAGAACGGAAAGAACGATTGCAGTACCGTGGTGAGTTTTTCGATGCATCGATTAATGTACCATTTAAATCTATGGAAAAGGATCGATTATCAGGGTGTTGCCAATGAACACTTTAGTGATCGATTCTTCGCCATAGCTTCAAATAGGATAATATCGGTAGGCGATGATTCACGCCTCGTCGTTTCACAATTGATCTATATTTTGCTGTTTGAAACCACTATTTTTGGCTCAGTTTTGAAGCAACATACATGGTGATCCAAAAATTCTGCGCCAACAGCATTACGCATCACCTCTCTAATACTTTTGAACAAATCAAGATAGAAACTTGAAATTGTATGAGTGGTCTTAGGTCAAAGAAAACGACAATTGGGACCCCGTAAAATTTTAAGGGATCCACCTTGAAAATGGACAAGACAAGAACTCTTGGGGTTATAAGGGTAGTGCAAGATTTTTGGATCAATATGAATACATATTCTACATTTTACAGATATCATATTACCCTTCTAACCTGATTAGTTTGTGCTGAATATAAACGAACTTTATCTCTAGAAATTGTTGTTCTTTTCTCTTGTCTCTGCAGAAGAAAAGTGAAATTGTCGAAACTATGACTTCTTAATGGTTGAAGAGTAACCAAATCCCGCTGGTCATTTGTTTCGTCTACACAAAGACCGTCAACGGGACCATTGAGTTAATACTCACTGTTGTCTCTGGAAACAATGAGCGTCAAAATAACGCGCACCACCCAAACAAATCAAAAATGAAAGATTGAGCCAACGAGATGCAGCATCCTAAGACCTAAGACTGCTCGATCGAAGAATAACAGTCCAAGACGGCTTTGGCGCCACCTACCCCAGTTCTTACACAATTAGTGTCAAAATAAAAAAAGGAGAATATTAAAGGAGGGAACGAGGAAGAAGGCTTTCGCGATCCCTGATTAGTGATCAGGCAATAGCGTTAGCCACCGTCCGCTAGCCCGTTTTCGTTCGAGAAAAATTATCCGGTTTCTTTACAGCTTCGGCCTACGGTCCTCTTTCTTCTTTTTTCTCCCGGGGTCTGGAGGGCAACGCAACGGCTAATGAAGCCGCGCTTCGAATTCAGGTAGCGACCAAAAACACTTTGCTACCGACTACCGATCCGCTTTGATGAGTCTGCGAGATGATAGCCGGCCACCACCCCCTCCCCCCAGCGCCCTCTGTGGATAATATTGGCTTCATCTCGATTCAATTGCGTATGCGGTTCATTGCTTTCTGTTATTCTTGCCGAGAAAGCATTCTTAATCTCATATTCAATTTGCGAATCGCTCGCGATTTTCCCCTCGAAGAATCTCCAGCCTGTTGTAATCATAGACGGTTATTGTTCCTGAGTTCACTCCAGTGGCGTGGCGTGAATTGCGATGTATCGATTGTTATGCCATTGAAACCTATGGAAAAGGATCGATAATTAGGGTGTTCGCAGCGAACACCTTACCAATCGATTAATTACCACAGCTTCAAATGGAGAAATATCGATAGATCGAAAAGCACGCCACGCCACTGGTTCACTCGAGCGAATGATAAAAGTCGAGCAGGAGGGCATTACCATCACGACTGCAAGTATCGTCTGCAACAATTACTCTCAATTCTCAATTTCGCCGTGAGAACGAATGAACTTCTCAAATCATGATTGTAGAGGAGCAACATTGTACGATGTAAAAATTTACGAGAGACACTATTACATATACCCCTGGATTTCTCTAGAATTCAATCTTTATCAGCTTATCTGAAGTTTTAAAGTTGAGACTCGCTATATGAAGTTTAGACTACACTTTGCGATGATTAAACATTATTTCCAGCTCTTTTTAAAGACAAACGTATTTGTGTATTAGCCTCCTTCAGCATATAGGTGCTTTTACAGACGAGCCAGGAACAGTAGTTCCCGATTGTAGAATTTTGTTCATTTATGGATCACTCTATGCTTGTAATCATTCTAGTTTCTAACCGTGTACGCAGAGATAAAACTAAACAGGAGAGGTAGAGCCAGACGAGACATCCAGAAGAGCTTGGTCTCTTCTCACTTGACAAACATTTTACAACGACAGCGTTCACACTTTCAGCAATACCTTTGCACCTTCCCACTCTGAGAAAATGCGTATATGGCTGCGACCCTCATGAGCTTTGGAAAGTTCCTAATCGTGCCAATTCCTCATTTCTATCCTTCTGCTCTTGCGTTTAAGTCTCTGAAAGTATCTGCGCAACACAGCATTTATGAAACACCAAAAATACATTACGTTTATCCTAGCTGTCACTTCCTATCTTTCTGCTCTTGCGTTCAAGTCTTTTGTAGTATTTTCACATCATAGCTTTTATAAATCGAACATATATTAAGTATGACTAACCGACGACGTGTTTGTGCTTATGCGTTCCCTGGAAGCTTGCGGAGTCAAACTATGCATGTCTACGCACTTACGGTTACGGCACTTATATTTGTGCGCTTACGGTTTTCACATTTGTCTCGTCTTTATACAATTGAGATGAGTTTTGCTGTTTCGGCTATTTCAGTGATTTCATCTAAAAGAGATAAGGAGAATTTTGAAGGAAGCTCGATTTAGAAAATTTGACACTTACTGCTCTCTTCACTATCAGGGCAAAGTATTCCTGCGGCAATAAACTTGACGATACTTGTAGGAAGACGGAGGGATGTCGTGGAGGAAGAGGTGGTGGGCGGGCAAAGCGTCGAGAGCGAGGGGGGGGGGGGGCGATAAAAATTGAGACCACCTGAGAGCTGGAGGAGCGCAGAGCGTGAGGTTCCCCGATCGGAGATCACGATATCAATAAAACCACCCCCTGTTCTCACCCCCCTCCCCACCGCGCGACCCCCGTTGTCGTGGCGTACAAGATTGTAATTGGGCTCAAATAACTCTTTTCAGTGACGGTCGCATACCCCGCTCTGCAGCCGATGAGGGATCCGCCCCTGATCACGAAAAGCCTTGCACCGCTGACTAATTTGAGCTGGATGCAGAATCGATCCCTAATTGGTCGGAGATCGATAGATTCCCTTGATTTATAGAGCAGGTACCGACTCCTGGTGTATACTATTGAAATGTATCGATCGGGGACTATTGCTGGATGATCTTGCGCGGAAAACCTGCCGACCCTACTCACGCGTCGCAGCCGCACTATGTATCTCACGAGTAGCTAATTACGGATATAGATCATGGTAAATTGATTCTTCGGTGCATTCCAATGTCTAGCTTTTTTGGAGGAATGTAAAGCCAATTTTCAGGAACAGCAACCGGTTCTCTTTTCTTCTGACATGGAAAATTTCACACGAAATGCTATTCGTCGGAAATTTAGCAACGCCTAACTGCCCATACGTCTTTCTTCCTCAGCACGCACTGAAAAAAAAGTAGCTCGGATCAAGCATGATCATTCTTAAATTTGCCGCCAAAAATTTTCTTTATCTTGCTTTAAGCTGATTTTTTCTTGATTCAAGAAAAATAATGCTTGGGTTAAGCAAAAAAGTAGCTTATATTAACCAGCAAAATTCTTGATTTAAGAAGAAATACTTCTTGGCGGCAAATTTAAGATTATTTTTTTTCCAGTGCGGCAGTTCGGGCCCCGGCATCCGAAGTGTTCGGTCTTAGATGCCAAACTTCGGAGCGGGTAACCAATGCTTCCGTCACACATTCTAAAATTCATATTCTTTACAAAAAAGAAAAAAAAAGAAAAAAAAACTACGGTTATCCGAAACTAATTTCAATTTCTACGACCAAAAACTTCGGAGTTCATATGGTTCAAACTATCGGAGTTTGGTCCTTAAACTTTTTCTCTGTGCAGAGCCCCGATTTTAGAGATAAGTAAAACTCTATCCCTTGATTTTTTCGATAGATACGTCCGATTCGGACGTGTGACGTCAGCAGGCCCCACGAGACCCCACGGCGAAGCAGAGATTCGATACGGGGTAGCCCGCTCACCGTGGGGCGAGGGCAAGGGCCGAGGAGAATTCGAGCCAGCGGCTCGATTATAGAATCGATCGAATGACCTTGATCGATAAAAAGCATCGCTAAGATAGGGTTCTCGATCGAGATCATTCGATAGGGATTCGACAATCGACCCGCTGAGGATAAAGTTGCGGAGGAAGTGCAAACAGGTGTACGCGCGTCGCATAATAGCCATAGAGCACGACAAGTGTGTAAGCCTCCGGAGGGTGAAGACCCCCATCCCCCCCCCCGGCCGGGCCCCGGAAGGAGGGGAAGGACGCGAGTAACAAGTGTAAAGAGCGTTGCCTTTCAAAGCGAAACTGCAACAATGAGCGGGGGGTGCCGGGAGAGCGAGAGGGGTCCGAAGATCGATTTTCAACTAATCCCGAAGAGCCCTAATTTCAAATCCGCTCGCCCCCCGAGAGGAGCTCGTGAGGCTTATGCTTTTTGTGCGATTTATTACGTTTCGATATGAGCGGGGCGCGTTGAACGGTCGCCGATCGATCGTTTGCTGCTCAGAGAGGGCAGGGAGGCTGCATAGGGTGACCAAGAAATGCGGTGCGATGCAGTGTAGATCATCCTCCAAGGATCACCGAAATTTCGTCCTCACGGGAAAGTACCACACTGGAAAAAAAACACATTGGATCTCGAGTCCAGACTCTTTAAAACATCGACAAGAAGTAGTACTCTTGATTCAATCAGATTTTTGCTTAAATCAAGAACCAAGCCTCTTAATTTGAGCAGATTTCCTTTTGATTTAAGCTTAAATCTGATTGAATCAAGAGTATTTTTTCTTGTCAATGTTTTCAAGAGTCTGGACTCTAGATCCACTGTGTTTTTTTTTCCAGTGATTGGCAGACTCACCAAGTTTCAATGTTTCGAATTATCATTCGTCCGATTTGAGCATAACATTTTTTTCTATTGTCCCTCGAAGAATTTTAGATACACACTTCACTTAGATTTTTCACGACTCGCCACTCTATTAGGTTCAGACGGAAATGTAAAGATACAGACATACTTTGCAGCCTCAACTCATTCGATTTTCTTATCGAGCAAGGTTGAGGGTTTAAAAAGGTTTCAACCGTCCTGTATTCGTCTGAAAGAGAATCAGAAAAGGAATCCCCGTTCACCCAACTCGAAGGAGTGTACCCTTCGCGTGGATTAGTGCAGTGTTGGCTTTGCGGGGAAAGCCTATAAGCCCTCGATTCAGGTGGAATAACATACCTCGAGAACTTTTCTAATTCTGGCCGAGAAAAGAAATCCTGAGCCAACCTCTCACTGTCAATTAGGCCACTACAATTGGTCTAGTTCCGAACACTGATCCCTTGAATAATATTTTACACCAGGATAATTTCCCCTTTTAGAGCGCAAAATCCGTTGAGGCTGTGATTATTCAAGGATTCGTCTTACATCTCTCCTTTTAAACCCCGACACTTGCCCGCTCTTTCTAATCGCAGTCATGCGAGCGAATATTCAATAGAAATGCTCTTCGATCCTTCTTCTTTCTCTTTTTTTTTCGCCCGCCCTTTTTTGATTATGCCAGCGAAAGGTATAAGGCTCAGAAAATTCGAGGAGAAAGGATTTTATGTAAAATAAATTGGTCACATTAAGCCGTTTGTGTCCGACGGTGTTTGACTGCTCTCGTGGAAATCGTAATCCTTTGCTTTCAAGAGGAACTACAAAGGCTCGGCATCACCATGTTGCATCGGTGTTGATTACTTGGGCAAACCTCAGATGAGACCGCGAACTGATGACAATTTTTAGGCACACTGATCCTTTTTAGGCCCCAAGGCACTGGCTATTAGATCCTTTGGAGCGTTAAATACTCTCTATGTCTCCCCCCTCCATCTCCCCTCACTTGATTTGAAATAACGTCTTAGTTTTTTTTTTTTTTTTTTTTTTTTTTTTTTTTTTTTTTTTTTTTTTTTTTTTTTTTAAGGAAGGTAGCACAAATTGTCATCAACACTCCATTTTAATCGAAAAAATCAAAACCAAATAATGGAATAAGTAAACCCCCGCTTAGTAAAGCTTACCACCGGTTGAACGTATTTACTGTACCTTTGTATTGTTTCTTTTTTTTTTAATATATATATATGTCAAGGTTTTATAGTCTCAAATGAAATGCGTTACTTGATAAGGTGGGCAAACGTTAATCCATTTGCTGCAGTTAATTTAATTGAAGCCAGAGTTTTCTTGTATGGGTGCCCAGTTTTGGTTTCAACGGTCAAACACTTGGGGATTCAAAACCAAACTATTCCCGTTTCCGCTGACGCAAGTTTGAATTTTAAAATATCCGATGCGACCATTCTTCTCATAATTACAATTAACACAAGCAAAAGTAAGAGATACTTCGTGTAACAGATTATATGATCTTGACACATTGAAGGGGAACAAATAATAAAAATCGTGAACTACTTTTCTACCCGATCGTTGAAGTCTCTGGACATTTAAAAACCACGGCTGCAATAGTTGACATCTGTGAATGCGCGTCAATGCCGTTATTTTAATACTTTCAAATAAAGAGTGTCATGTAAAGGAAGAAAAGGAGTAGGTTGCTAGAAACATGGTGGTTACATGCCTAAACTCTTGGTAACACCGACAACGATTCTCGGGAATAGTCAAAATCCTGTACCTCGAAAATTTCTCACGCATCTTGGAGGCTGCTCCTGAGCATCTGAGTCTTGGCGCATGGAAAAATATCCTCTTCCTAACATGCACTGGAGAAAAAAATATATTGGATCTAGAGTCCAGACTCTTAGAAACATCGATAAGAAACAATACTCTTGATTCAATCGGATTTAAGCCTAAATCAAGAACCCAGCCTCTTAATTTGAGCGGATTTCCTTTTGATTTAAGCTTAAATCTGATTGAATCAAGAGTATTTTTTCTTATCAATGTTTTCAAGAGTCTGGACTCTAGATCCATTGTGTTTTTTTTTTCCCAGTGTGGGTACATGCTTTCAATCAAGATGGTAGGGGTGAAACGTTAGTGTAGATGGAAATCTTCTGTATCCGAAACTGGCGGGACGCATGAAACTGCCGCCATCAGAGCAAATTTCAGCTAATGATATTCCCCAAAAATTGTGATAGCAACCGAATTNGGGGGGGGGGGGGGAATCAATCCTGAATTTCTCGCGCTTGCTTTTTCCGGGATTTCCTCATCTCCGGAAACCGAAAGAAATCTATGGTTAGTTGTTAAGTATTTCGGTATGAGACATTGCCCTAGCTAAAAGAGAGAGAAGCAAAAGATAAATCTGTGCTTTCTCCTAAAAATAGGGGAAAATTTAGAATAGCCGAGTACCCGTAGATGTTTCGTGGTGCTTCAGCGTAGCTGCCTCGAGAAACGCAGGAACCAAAATTCCTGCGGTCATAATTTTCGAGGGCATGGAAAATCGGATGACGTGGTCATTGTCTTCTCTCCCGAGCCAGAGTGTGACAGGACTGTCTCCTCTATCAGCTTCGATCCTCGCCTGTAGCACGGATCAGGCACTCGGCGCGCCGGCCAGATTAAGAAAAAACTACACCTAAAAAAAGGAATTAAAAAAACCAGTCGTTGGGTTGCACGTAGGCCGGGGAGCGGCGGCTGGGGGGCAGCGGGGGGTTAAGATGCTCAACTCCAGTAGCCGGGATGATTTTTTTTTCCTCTTCCCCTCCCGCCGGGTTTTTTATCTCCTCCATCGCGAGTAGGTAGGCTGCGGGTATATATTTACTTTTTATTACGAAAAGCGGGGTCGGGTTGGGCGGCGGGGGGAGGGGGGAGGGGGAAGGCGAGCCCCTTGTAAAGGAATATATTCAGGTGCGTGGCGTATTCGTATAAAACGCGACCGGGATGTATATCTTGTAATATTATGATGCTTCGCGCGGGCAGGCGAGCCCCGGAGCCGAACCGGTTTCCGAGTGGACCGGCGGTGCCGGTTCGCGCCGGGTTTTCCGGGTCGGTGGATGGTGGGTTCGTGGGTGATGCTGCGATTTGGTGGCCGTGGACCCCGGGCTCTGAAATGAACGTTTTATTTGTTTCCATTAAGCCGGAGAGATGAGATGGACTCAGCGTCACTTCGACCACGGGTTGAAGGGTACCAAGCCTCCACCGACAGGTAAACAGATAGCTCGCGTCAAGCGTCCGGACGACTTTCCCGTCTCGAAAGCTGCCTCGCGCTTTCGTCAAGACATTTTCAGCTTTCAGGATTCGAAAAGTCGAACTAGATTAGGGTCAAACAAGAAAATTTCGTGATTTTAATACCTGACAACATTTTGGGGGAGTGATAATGTTGAAAAGGTAGATTTTATTTAAAATCGGATGAGGATGGTCAGTGGATCTCTAGGTAGTTCCAACTTAAGGCGAAGGTGAAACTGCCAAACCACGTACCTCGTTAGTGGTGTCTAAAAATCTCCGCTTCTATTTTATTTTTTTGAAGGAGAACATATCAATGATCATTACGTAACATAACACATTATTGAACCACGTTTCGCAGAAAGGAATCACGCCACATCAGCTACTGCCAAATTTAATTAGGCAATTTAAATTTTTACAAGAGAACGTTTAAGTGGATTCTTCTAAAAATTTCAAAGGATTTGCTTCACATTATGCAAACAATTCACTGAAATTTGCACAAAAATCCGCACAGCCGTTTTCATGTAAAAATTAAAGGCAGTAGATGATGTGGCTTGGTTCCTACCTGTTCAACGCGGTCCAATTCATTTTCGGATCTGCACGCACACTGAGATTCAAATTCAATCCAAAATTCAAAATAAAAACGCGGTTACAACTCGGCCCTAAATATTATTTCATCGGAAAGACGCCAGACACTAAGCAGCAGAATTAAATGAATCCTAACGCCTCCAGATCATTTCCAAACTGTAAATTGAAAAACGCACAGTTATCAATTATTCCGAGCGAGTTAGTGATGGTTTCGCTCTGCCTCTCACCGTAATTTGTTCTTATTTATATTTCTCGTTTGTTTCCCGCAGCTTGGCTTTTGTGTGCCTTTGGGCCGCAAATTATGGCTTGACCCATTTCTCCTCGTTTCCTATCAATAGGAATCCCTAATGAGCCGCTTGTGAGCCGCTGCCGACACGACGGGAGCGAACTCGCAAAAGGAAAGGAAGCCAACGTGTTTTGATGTTTTTCGGCTGCTCCTGGTGCTCTTCCACCGTGTGTCCGACTATTCATCTTCCTTTGAAGGAATCAATTTGTACGGGCCCGGATTTCGCGCAGTGGGCTTCTGGCTGGAATACGGATCACTTACACACTGAAAAAAAATTCTCGGCGTTTTTACCAAGGTCCGTTAGTAGCTTTACCATCTCACTTTTTTACCAATTATTGGTAATTTTACCAAGACAGACTGGTAAGCATACCTAAAAACCGGTATTTTTACTGTTTTTTTCAGATAAGAATAGCACTTTTATTGGTAATCAATTCCCGGTAACTTTGCCATTTTATCTCGGTAATTCTACCTCAGTCGATAAAAAATATTGGCTTTTTTACCAAGGTCCAGTAAAATTACCGAGAAAGTTCAATAATTTTACCGAGTTTTCTCGGTAAAATTACCAATTCCATAAATGGTAATTCTACCAAGAAAAAACTGGGATCAAATAGAACCCTGAATTCTTGGTAATTTTACCCTTTTCTTGGTAAATACACCGAGATTTGTTTTCCAGTGTACATGTTCAAACTGTTGAAAATTGTCCGTGTACTCCGTGCGGCCGGACTTCATATTTCTATGAACTCTGTAAAAATCAGAAATCTCCATCGAGACATCTCAAAATTTCTGCTCCCGCATTTTTTTTTCGACGAGAAACGAGCAAACTTTATACCACTTGACATTTTTACACAATTATATTCTGCCATCAGGGAAAAGGAAGTTTGCAAACCCTCCACTCTTGCTGGAACTACAATCCCAAATGACCCACTCAAAAATGCTAGTCGTTTAATCTTGTATCTCCGCCCTCGGTTTGGTCTAAATTTTATTGACTATTCGGTGGGAAAGAGGACTCAATATAATGATTCACGACAGAACGCAATTACTGTGAGGAAAAAACAGAATTTATCCATGCAAATTACTGAATAATCCATTCAGAAATGTTGTTAGTTGGTATTCTACAAAGTATCTTAAAGTGAAGGTCGTTGGACTAATTTTTTTTAACATGCCATTGATTTTTGGAATTACAATATTGCATTCTAAGGAGTATTTTCATCATTATTTTTTTTCGAGCGTGTTTTGTTTTCAATTTTTAACTTTGGCCCTGAAGAGCATAATGCAAAGTTTTCTGGGTGTAAGGTGTTAAATGACACAAAAGTTTTGAGCTTGCGGCAAGATTTGGAATCAGGCATTCCCCGTACGATTCTTTTAAATATTTTTCGGTCAGAAAATACCCGAGTGGGCCCACTGTGTTATAAACCAACGGAAGACGGGCGTGAAACGTTCGCAAACCTGAGCTACTCGCCGCTCCCAAAGAGTGGTGAGAAATCATAATTATTCTCCACAAAACGGTGTGAAATGGACTGATATCATCGTCGAGCTGGCAACGCTGATGCGGTTTGAGCCCACGGAAGTAGGAGATAGTTTTTCCTTTTCCTACCTGAGTTTCCTGTTTGTTAATTAAATATAACCGAGGGTGCATTGATTTCTGTGCGGTAGAGGATATAGGTTCGAAAAGTAAGCTGGGATGGAAAAAAAAAATCGTTCGAAATCATGGGAAATAAGTATGCCGGTTCAGCCGCATCAAAGGTGCTTGCTCTTGTGCGTTTCAATAGATGTGTACTCCATATTTAATAAGGGCCGACCGAGGTAAATAATAATCGAGCCTTTTTTATAATTTTGCTCTGGTTTTTGGCGGGAAACGCGGTGCAGCTAACATAAGAGGGCTTAAAGAAATCATGACAAACAATAACGTGGCAAATGGCGTCATCAGTCATAATTTTTCAATATGAATTTTCATTCCTGAAATTATGAGTTGTGGATGAATTTAATTACCATGAATAGAGTAAAAGATTACTATGAATTATGGCAAAATAAACGATATTTACACAGTTTGTAAAATTATAGAGATCGTAAACACCGGCCTCATCGTTCGGACTCGTTAGGTGTGGCTGATCAAGTTGTTTACTCTCTCGCAAAACTATTTTTTGAGCCTTCATAAAACGCCCTACTTTCGGAGAGTATGCAACCCCGCACGACATGTGCCGCACACGCGTAAATCTTTTGAATTTATGGCTTCACTGACAATGAGTTTCTCCGAGACCCACCCATATTTCATGTATAATTTTTTCCCCGTTCTCTCTATAAAACTAACACAAAAAGTACACAAAATTTACGGTGGTATTCGTAGCGATACAGCCAACGAGTAACGTCATAAAAAGGCGAACAACGATAGTCTTCAAAGTAGACCAAACGCACTTCTGTTTGAAATATAATTCAAAGCTGATTGATGCGTTCGAGGTACAGCTATAGAAAAGCGAGCGCAATATTTTAGGGATATACGGTGTTCAAAATTTTCAATGATAAACTATTTTGTGACCATCAACAGAAAAAGGGACTTTGATACTGATTCGCAAAACAATACAATTTAGTTCTTGAAAGCAAAGCATGTTCTTTGAACATTATTGGAGGATAAACGCCCAAAAATTTCAAATCAAACCAACATTACATAAATTAAAATTTGTAATTTAGGCCGATTTAATAATAATAATAAAAAAAAAAACAAACCATAATGCTTATAGAGCATAAAATTTCCAGAATGGGTACAAAGCATTTTCATGCCTTAATAACTCAGCTCCTTCCTTTCCGATTTCTTTGATTTCTTTTTTGTTTACCCTGCCCTGTGTGTTTCTGTACAGATTCTAAAATTACACTACTAAATTCAATCAGCAGAACTTTCAAACAACCTTCTTCGTCGATTTTCAGTATCAAACGAGCCGACTAGAGGGGGTACGCTGCCATGCTATGGAAGAACGCCGTATGTTTATTCTAGAGTTGCAAAATTTCCCCACTTAATTTTTTTTTTTTTTTTTTTTTTTAATGCATACATTTTTTCTTGGAATTTTCAGATATTTTAGATGAATTCGCGAACAAAATTGTCCGACAAATCTGAAGGATGATATTCACGATTTTCTAAGGAAATACGTTTTTCATCAAGGGAAATAATGCAACGTCTGAAAGCTCTGAGGGGTTTTTCCTTAACACGGCAGTATGCATGTGCATGAAAAATTTACACTGTGATCAACCGATGCGAGAGGAAGCAACCAGCGAAGCCCTATTGTTTTGAGGCAATTAATACCTTTCTCTTGTTCGGTTTGCAAATCACGTACCTTTGTAAGAAGCCGGTCCAAGTGCCGATATTCGCAGAGTTTATGCAGGTGGGATAGAGGTGCATACGTTCAAGAAGCACGCAAAGTACCAGGTACCTATACCAAAGTATTTGCCGACTTCCGGTCACTCTGTGTATTCGACGCCGACAACTTATGATGCAGAATAGCGCTGCAACAACAAACAGTGCCGCTCATTGTACTTTCACGGTTTTCATTTGTGAGATGGCAGAGCTTTTAAGTTGTTGCGCGTATTACCATCGGCGTTGTGAAATGAACAGTGATTGCAGAATTTTCGCCTGAAAAAATCCAAAATAGTAGCTTAAAACTTTTCGTACCTTCTTACATATACTTCAATATTCATTGGAAAGTTAGAAATTGCGTAGTTTCGGTCTGTGACCTTATCAATTAGCTGCCATGCACTAAATTTTTTGTTGTTCCCAAATTTTTGCCGTAATTTAATTTACAGCTGGAAGTCCAATAATTTTTTATTCATGAATGTTTTGAAAGTCTTGTTTTCTTCTAATAATTATGTCGATGGCCCAAGTGCGAAACCACACATCTCCGTTTATGACGCTCAGGTTTTCTGTCTTACTTTATTTTTTCTTCGGAAAACTATTTAACGTAAGTGTTTGAGAACTTCCTCAATTTCTCCTCTCTATTATAGGAATATTAGGTATAAAATATCAAGCTATTACACTGAAAAAAATATTATGCTTTTTTAGCACCTAGGATGTCAAAAATGTGTCTGGTGATCCCAAGATGCTACCTTTGCTGCCCCCGCAGTTAACTTTACATCCAATGAATGCAAATTCCACTGCGTGGGCAATCAAGGCAGAATCTTAGGATCACCAGACATATTTTTGACATCCTAGGTGCTAAAACAGCATACACATTTTTTCAGTGTAGATTGATGACTTGTTTCCCTGCGAAAAAATGAAATGAAACCGGAAATTTTGAAACACCGCAAAGGAGATACGTGGTTTTCCACGTTGGTCATCAAATTATACACTCTAAAAACGGATTTTATCCACTTTTGTAGGAAATTTTACCATAAACAGGTTTTTTTTTTTTTAAACTCGCCAAAAACTCAATGTTGAAAAAACGTCTTTTTACCTCTGCCACCCAGCAGATGCTTTGACGGCGTGTTACTCAAGTATTTAGCACCTTGACTCGCATTTGAATCAGTGAGAACGAAAACACACCAACTCTTTAACTCCAAAATGCTCGATTTTCATTAAAGACAGTCAATTTTCATGTAGGTCATTGAAGTTGGCGCATCAGTTCCAGCTTGGACCTTTGAAAGGTCCTTTAGTACTTGTCCTTCGGCACCAAAAATCTTCTTCTTAGACTAACTTATTAATTTACTGTGCAGTTTTACGTGAGTCTTAATTATTTTCATTTTTTCGGAGGGTGTGTTTTCGTTCTCACTGATTCATTTGTGCTTACCAAAATTTCCGTGCTTACGTCATTTAGGCACCACTCCTCTTTAATTGTCATAGGACGCTGGCCTCGCGTAGCTAATCCACGTTTAAATGTGTCTGAAAAACAATCGCAGTATTCACCTTAGAATGCAGAGGAATTGTAGTTTTTATTTCCAGCGGCGGATTCGAGGTATTGGTGGTAAGAATGGAAGCTCGGATTAGATTACTACAGTGGATGCAATACAACCCCGTAGACTCTTATCTCCTTGCGTACGAGGATAGCGCGACACCGTGGCAAACACAGGTGTTCGTCCAGGAGCAAAGGTGAACTTCGAGGGGACACAGTGTTGCCATTTTCTTCGATATAAGCTTCGACTTCGTTGGAGGACGAATAGCCGTACTCATAATTGTTCCTTGACGGGTCATTTCCTTGGGGAGGTCCCATTAAATTTGCATTTTAGTCCGAAAGAGTTCAAAGAGGCTTTAAACCTAGCTTCATTTTATTTTTCAATTGCAAGATTTTATATAGAGACATTGCATGGTGGCTTAAAATGGAAGACATTTGACAAATTAGGAATTCTCATAAAATATTCATGAAATAACTAGGCTAAAATTTATGAAAAATACGAACTATTCATTCAGGAGCTGGGTATGCAAAGCGTACTAAAAACATTTAATGGTGCAGCAAACCTCTTTTTTTTCTTTTAAATTTAAATTGAGGTGTTCCTTTCCTTTTTCCGTGATCCAAACATAGGTTTTACGATTGAATGAAATGGTGGCACCAAAGAATTTAGAATAGAGTTTTGATGATTCTTTGGCGTTGGTTTGATGATCGGTACAGTTTGAAACACATATTTCATAAATTTCTGAAATTTTCAGAAATATTGAATCATAAAATTTAACGGCGTTAAAAATCATGAAATTTTATCAGTTGCACCGGTTAGTGAGTATTGCCAATAGAAAAGAGGCTTATTCCAGTTTTGGCTGACAAGAGTTCTAAAAATCGCACGAATTATCACACAGCTGAATCGTACGTATTAATCGTGCAGCAAAATTACCTTAAAATCTTATAGATTCTCAATTGCGGGGCTTGGAGGACAAGGCGCGCGAGTGCAGTTTTTACTAATTCAAGGAATACGTATTTGAAGTGTCGTAGTTTTATAGGCCCTCAGAAAGAAAGAATGATAGAAATGACAGAAAGAAAGTTCAATCTGACTTTTTGATGCTTAAAAATTGGAATTTGGGAGCAAATTCTTCACAGAATATGAGTCAGGACTAGTTTTACTTGAAATTACTAATATCTTAATTTTTCTAAAAACTGCACTCATGCGCTTGTCCTCCAAGCCCCTCAATTGATCATTGACGAAATCCACTCGACACTTAAAATAATTTCGCGTGAAGCTGGTGCAGACTGGTGCTGCAAGCCTCGGATCACAATAAGTGGTGTAGTTGGTGTTATACATGACACCACTGGAGGACTTAGATAAGGATGATCGTAAGTGCAGACGAGGGTAAATATATTTACTCGTAGTATTCCGTATTCCAGCGTGAGTAAATATACGGTAGAGCGTAAACTCCACGTGGAGTGATCCACGATTACACGTTACAATTGATGACTCTTGGATGGGTAAACAGGGATATAGAAGAAACAGGAGGTGTCTTGAAAAGAGCTCGGCTCCAATCGCAACGGGACCGCAGGTGAAGGTCCAAAGATCAGCATCAACTTGCAAGAAAACGTAAAACCTGTCGCTCAGACTCATCAGAAAGAATGTTATAGATGCTTTTGAAAAAAAAAAAAAAACCTTTAGAAACGTATTTAAAAAGTCAATTTCTTAAACTGTTAAAAGTTAAGAGTAAACTTCAGTGCCGTCGTTTATTTAGCGCCCAAAAACCGTACAAGATATGAATGGCAATTTAAAATGACGTGGCAGCCAAAATTGAAGGAATCAAGCAACCATAGATTCCTGTGCATAAAACACCAAGAAAATCTAAGCAGAATCGTGCTTTCCTGGCGTATTGTGTACATGTATTAAATTAGTCCAGAGCGATTCCTTCAACCTCATCGACCTCTAATGGGGTACGGACTGACAATATTAAATGCAGTAGCTCTGAACCAGACAAAATGCCTTCAGATTTCAGGTAGGCAATACCGCATTACTCTCGAGTTGAAATAGTCGCATCCCTCGAAATATACACTAGTCCAGACTCATTCATCAATCCCACTAGGGCACGGATCAAACGTATTGAAAGTAGCGGCTCTGAGTCAGACAAAGTGCCTTCCGATTTCGTGTAGGCAATACCACATTACTCCCGAGTTGATATAGTCGTATCCCTCGAATTTTATGCCAGTCCAGATTCATTCTTCATCGCTACTAGGGCACTAATCGAATGTATTCAAAGCAGCGGCTCTGAGCCGGACAAAGTGCCTTCAGATTTTGTGTAGGCAATACCGCATTACTCCCGAGTTGATATAGTCGCATCCCTCGAATTATATACCAGTCCAGATTCATTCTTCATCGCTACTGGGGCACTGATCAAATGTTTTCAAAGCAGCGGCTCTGAGCCGGACAAAGTGCCTTCAGATTTTGTGTAGGCAATACCGCATTACTCCCGAGTTAAAATAGTCGCATCCCTCGAATTGGACATAAGTCTAGAGTAACTCTTAATTCGCCGGCCTCTGATATAGTACAGATTGAGGGTATTCAGAGCAGCATGCAGCTTGGAGTCAGACAAAGTGCCTTCAAGTTCTGTGTAGGCAATGCAGCATCGCTTTCGAGTCGGTAAACCCGCATTACTCGCATTCGATCAATCCGGACTCGAATTGTCGAAGGCCAAGGTTGAGTAGACACCTTTTTCTTTTTTGAGAGGGAAGAGGAGGAAGGGTCGATGTGTTTCTACTTACCTACAGTTACAGAAAGTTAATAAAGCATCGCATCTTGGCTGTCATATAAAAATTCATTTGACTTGATTCAGTGGCTGAAAAATAGCTGTTTACTCTCAAGTCAAAATAATTTGATCTGGTCTATTATGAAACACATAATCATAATTACTTTGAGTATCCTGACTCCCAAAATTTGTTTTTTTCTTTCTTGCTTTTTTCTTTTTACCATAACTTTGTAAGTACAGTTGGACGTATTTATGCTAAAAGGAGATATGTGCAAGTGGAAAGATGGGGTGTGCTCGTTAGTTGGGTCATAAGAAACAATGTAAAAGTGGATATAGCTCCTTTTGAGAAAATTGAAAAGCGGGATTTGACATTAAATCAAAAGGAGCTAAGCGGCAAAATATGCTAACTCATGAGCCGCGGGCATGGCAAGAGAGCGTTGTGGACAGGGCTCACGAGTTACAGCGCCCCGACGACCATCTCCCCGCCGTTAGAGTGCGCACTCACTGCCGCTGACGTCACTGGCGCTTTATATTCCCCATTCATTCTTATGGCCCGACCACTAACGAGCACACCCCATCTTTCCACTTCCACATATCTCCTTTTCGCATAAATACGTCCAGTTGTAGATCAAAAGGGCCGATTTTCGTGATTTTTGGCAATGATAATCATGCGATTGGGCCTGCTGAGTTCAAATTTTCGATTAATGACCGAGGCTGCGCTTCACGGACGCTAAACGCTTATGGAGGGTTTGACTGCGTAGCAGCCCCCGGGGGAGGGGGGGGGGTACCATAAACACTTCCGGTCGAGACGTGATTCTGGGCCGGGTTGGGAGTGAAGTCGAGAAAAAGCGCGGGAACGGAGTTTCCACGGAGCGGACTTGAGCGGCGAGTACGTGCTATTGCCGTTACCGCCGGAACCGAACCCAAGGACAAATCACCGGCCTCGGCGGAAATGACCGTAACATCCTTGGAAGGTAAGTCACTTCTGCAAGTACTCGCCCAGGACCAGGTCTTAAACCCTCCGCGGCCATAAAAAAATATTTCTCTGCAGTCGGAGCCCCTCTCTCGGTTTCGTTCTCCTGAACCTCAACCTCTCGCGATACGACCTCCCAACGACCTTTGGTTGGCGGATTGCTGCTCGCGTAACATTTGAGAGCGTTTTTTTTTCTTCTCCTCCTCCTCTCTCCTCGGTTTTATTTTCCGGCCGCTGATTTATGAATTTCTCTAGGACGCACGTTCCGGGCTTGCAGCATGAGCGTGATTGCACTTGGATCAACTACCTCGCGAGACAGTCGTAAAAACAGAAGTCCTCCGTTTCGAGAAGAGAAAAAGGAAACGAGCGCTTACGCTTTCATCTGTTGTCACGTTGGTCAGAGGTCTCTGGTCTACTGTTATGTTGCCGGATCTCTGCGCTATCTCTGGTTGTGGTGGTAATTTTTACGATGGAATTTTAAAATAAATTTTGTCAAAATTGAAGTTTAAGGACACGCTGGAAAAAAAGTCGCTTGGATCTTGAGTCCAGACTCTTGAAAACAATGACAAGAAAATGTACTCATGATTCTATCGGATTTTTGCTTGGATCAACAGGAAATCCGCTTAAATTAAGAGGATTGGCTCTCGATTTAAGCAAAGATCTGATTGAATCAAGAGTATTTTTTCTTGTCATTGTTTTCAAGAGTCTGGACTCTAAATCCGAGCAACTTTTTTTTCCAGTGAAACGCGACGAGACTTCTATAGTGCCTAACGCTTAAACAAAGATCAAGGTTTCTCGAGAAAGTCAAAATCCACAAACAGGAAAGTTCTCACGTAGATTCCTATGCCAAAATACAACTACCTATATTACTACTGAATGTCTATCTAAGTTGCATATTGATGATTAAGGTCGAAAAATCCGTAATTTCATGGCAACGCATAAAAATGGCCGATTACCTGAGTTTAATTTTCTAAGAGAAAACTAACCAAAATATCTCCCTGAAATGTTCTGTGAATATTTTGGAATGAGTGATGAATATTTTAGAATTATTGGTGGATATTTTTGTAAAAAAAATGAGGCAAATTTGTAAGGTCACAATCGGAAGTACGAATTTTTCGACTTTCAGCATGACCCTTCCCTCTCCTCTTCTACCCCAAAAAAATATTAATTTCCCATCATCAGCGTGACTTGATCATGAGCTAAGTTTGCATCGCCGGCAAACCATATTGATCTCCCGCTCACCTGCCTTGTCTCCCAGTGAAGAGGATCAACTCGATACCTGTACTCCAAAGCCATAACGTCTCAAATGCAACGTTCCAAACTTTCCGCATATGATTTATATTTTAGAGAGAAAACCTACTTACACTACTGCTTGAAATTAACTTTCACTGTTCATCTCCAATCCATGTTCATCGAATTTCAGGACTGTTTTGGAGTTATGTCGACGCGTGTTCATAGGCGGTTCTACACTATACCCTCAAACTTGTGAGTGCCGAGCTCAGAACTGCATGTAGCGCGCGTGAATGAGGGGTATAAGGGGACACACACCCCCAGCAATGAGGCTTCCGGGGGTCCTTACCCAAAACATTTCTAGAATAGAACTCACAGATACTATTTTAAACCACTTCTTAAAAAAAATATCCCAGAATTTTTGACAGATTTCATCGGCCTATTCATTTATTTTCATACTTTCTACCCACTCCTCTGTACTTTTTTGTTACTGCTAGATGACATCTGTTAAACACTGGAAAAAAAAATCGCTTGGATCTAGAGTCCAAACTCTTGAGAACATTGACAAGAAAAAACACTCTTGATTCAATCGGATTTTTGCTTGAATCAAAAGGAAATCCGCTTAAAGTAAGAGGCTTGGCTCTCGATTTAAGCAAAAATCCGATTGAATCAAGAGTATTTTTCCTTGTCAATGTTTTCAAGAGTCTGGACTCTGGATCCAAGCTACTTTTTTTTCCAGTGAATAAAAATGCATTTTTGGGTTTTTGCAGTGTTGACGCCTCCCCTAAATTTTCCACTTGCGGTTCCACGTGAGCTCACGCGGAACCCCCTCATGCAAGTGTTCACTTCCTCACTTGCTACTGACTATCCCAAGTACTTAGCAGTGATCGTGACAAATAACGATTTTATTGGTTGATTAAACGCGATTATATTGCTGACAGTGTATCACGATATTATCGAATAAAAAATTGCGATTTATGGCAATTAAATTGCTATGCATCGCAATTTTTTGTCCGATAAAATCGCGATCAGTTTTCGTCGATAAAATAGAGATTAAATCAACATATGATTTTTCTTTCGATAATATCGCGAAAAAATCACGATAAATTGCCGGGAGATAAAATCGCGATTTTAATGCAAAAAAATCGAGGATAATTGCTCAGATGTTGATGATCCTTGCGATTTTATCGCCGATAAAATCGCAATATATCGCGATTTTTCCGTTGAAAAATGCTTCCGTTGAAAAATGCTTGGGTAGGTCTGTTAAGTTCTGGATCGCGGTGCATCGGAGGAATCGGCAATGGTGCATGTGCCTACTTCCAATCATGTCGCTGCCCTGTTTTTATGGCTGCTTGTTGCCTTGTAGTCGTTCTTCGGTTCGTCCTTGAAGTCCCTTGACATTGGCTTGAAGTAACTGCATTCGATCTGAAGGTCGAGAGAGCCGGCTTACTCGCGACAGCTGCAGGAGTGATTGACGCATGCACCAGAAATGGAATGACACGGCCATTGGGTCGATTATCGCATCGCTGTCCAATGACCAAGTTCGATAAATCCCCACTTCAGCAGTGCTATCTGGCGTGAATGATCGATTATCGATATTTCCCCATTTGAAGCTGTGGCAAAGATTCGATTGTTAACGCCTTGACTCCACGGGACGTTTCATGGGATTTTTCCCAGGGAGAAATGTCACCTGCGAAGTTGGGAAAAATATTGAGTTAGTTAATGTTAATCCCAGTGCCAACTAAGAGTCATTGCGGAGTCCCGGGAACGACTTAAAAAGAAGAAGAAGACAATTTGTCGCGTTGTTTAACGAGAAAAAAGCGCAAAAGTTTCATTCCTGCGATTCGAACTTGGGAAAAATCCCGTGAAACGTCCCGTGGAGACAAGGCGTAAGGTGTTCGTTGCGAAGCACCCTGTTTATCGCTCTTTTTCCATAGGTTTAAATGGCAGATTAATCGATACTCCGCAAGGCACGCCAAGTCACTGATCGAATTTATCAAGATCATTCGACCTAATTCAACGATCAAGCGCGGTGATGACTCTCGAAAGATGGTAACATCGATTTTAGTTCGTGTAATGCATGTTTACAGCTGATACAAACCGAGGGAAGTTGTCTCGCAGAGAATCGATTATTTATGATGAATGTGAATGGTGGGTGCCAATTTGCGAGAATTACCATGAGTGCAGCACGTTGAAGAAGGAACAGTAGGGCAGGCACAGTTCTATGGCAGGGCCGGATTTACCTACATGCCGCATATGGGCCGCCTGTATTTTTCCGCCCCCTCCTCATTTGTTTTGAAACATCAATAGATCGTATTCGACAGTGGTTCGATGTATCGTTTGGTTCAAAACAATAGAGAATAACCTCAACATAAATTTTAGGATTTAATTTGGAAAAGCTAAAAATGAGGAAATTCCTGACAATTTCACTTTTCATTGCCATTTGGTACTCGAGAGAATAAACATTCGATCACATAAGACCCGTTACCTCAGATTCCCAAATTGACTTTTGAGGCTGTGGTTACATATTGAAGCAATCGTTATCAATATAATCTCACCTGTGTGATCTGTCGAATACGATCTATAAAAACCACCAGGTGAACGTGTCGGTGGGGGAGGGGTGTATAAGACGCGTTTACTCGTGTTGGGCACAATTTTTGTAAAAGCCCTGTCAACACTAACAAAAGTTCAGTTCCGTAAACCCATCCCTGCTTGGACAAGGCCTTCCATTTATAAAAAAGAACGAAAAAATTATGAAAGAACAAACATAAATGTGGTTAAAAAGTTTAACTTCTACCGCCGCGCCGACCGCACTGTGTTGGCGCAATGCGTGAGGTATTCATGCAGTCTTGTATGCGTCACGCGTTTCACGCCGACTGCTGCTGACCAAGTGACCACACTGTTTGGCGCAATGCGTGGAGTATTCATGTAGTCTTGTAGGCGCGATGCGTTTCAAGCCGACTGCTGCTGACCGCAGTGTGTTTGCCGCAATGCGTAAAGTATTCATGCAGTCTTGTAGGCGCTATGTGTTTCATGCTGACCGCCGCGACGCTCCGTTCCAGGTCAAGTTGCGTGTTTGGTTTCTCTCTTAACTCGACTAATTAAAGGTGTTGTCTCTTGTATCACCGAAAGACGACAAAATTAGCAATGACTTTACCTGTACTCTCAGGAAATGAGATATTTTGTCGACTTTTCTGGTTTTTGTAATTTATTTTCTGAATCCGATTGTTTTCTCTCATTTTTTGATACCTACATACAAAATTGCAAAATTTGCCGCCCCTTAAATTTTGCCGCCATGGGCCGCGGCCCATGTGGCCACTCCCTTAATCCGGTCCTGTTCTATGGTAAGTTTGTCCAATAAAAAGAAAACTTGTGTCGTTTTCTGTATGCATATACAATTCGGGGGATGCGACTATTTCAACTTGAAAGTAATGAGGTATTGCCTATACAAAATCTGAAGGCACTTTGTATGACTCAGAGCCGCTGCTTTTAGTTTCAATTGGACTCCACATTTTGCAATTTGGAACTGTAAATTCTGGCTCTTCTGGAAGAACACTTACGTGCATAGGGCGGAAACGAATGGCACATACGTTGTTCTTAAAGCGAGCTAGAATTTATAGTTCCAAATTGCAAAACATAGTCCAATTTCAATACGCAAGGTAAATGAATCGGCTCCAAAGAGAAAAAAAAGGAGGTATTTGCATCTCGGGTATCTTCGATTTTTTTGATGACGTGGGTCGGTGCAGACGAGTTTTAACATCGATTTTCTTGGAAATGGTGTAGTTTATGGGGAAAAGTCATTCTATACAAAGTGTTTGAAATTATATCATGAGTTGAATTGAGCAAAAAATTGAGCGTTATGGTCCGTTTTTCATATTTCGAATTCCGGATTTCGCTGGCCATACTGTACCGACCAACATCACGGGGTAAACAATCCTCAAGATGCAAACACCTCTTTTTTTCTCTATGAATCGTTCAGACGAGAGACGTGTTCGGGCTTCGTGTCTTAACTTTTCTCCCGAATCTGAGCAACATTCCGTGGGGAGTACGAAACGGGGCATTGCGAGTTCACCACTCGCGAGATAGCGCCTTCAATTTTATAGATGCAACACGGACATCCATTAAGCACGAATAGTTGTATCTCTGCGCCGTCGTCAACGCAAGTCCTTTTTCTTGCTTTATTTCCATTTTTGATGTTCGATTCCGTATGTCTTGTTTGTGGTGGTGCTTCAAGAGCTATGTGAGTAACACGGCACAGAGACGTAATTGGGCTTTTTTTAACTTTTCTACCGAATCTGAGCGACATCTTAATGCCAGCATCATATAGAGCGGAGAATCGCGCCTTCAATTTTGCTTGTGTAAACACGGACATCAATGATCCACGGATAGTTGCGTCTCCACGCTGTCATCAACCCCATAGGTGTGCGAAGGGGAGGTCCAGGGGAAGCCTGCCGCCTGGAATTGAAAATTGTATCATCTACGCCCATCCCCCTCCAGGAATTCTGGATGGTGGGTGAGAACCTTCGTCGCGCGGATTATTTTCTCTACTAAATGAATACACTGTGTTCATTCAGCTTCGTCATAGAAGCCTTGAAATGCGCCCAAATAGAGTTGAAATTTTAAGAATTTTCCGGATCTATTGCATGCAACAATTTGAAAGTTTAATTTGCTGAAAAAGAGAGGAATAAAACACAATTCTTCTGCAGAAACTCACGGAATATCGCCTTCACGGAAGCTACAAAATGGGTCCAAATGGATTTAAAATTTTCAAAATTCCGCGGAAGAGGCCCCGAGGACCCCTTCTGAGTCCCCCCCTCNCGGTGCCCCCCCCCCCCTAGCAAAATGACCTAAGTACGCCTATGATCAACCCGCGTTGAGATTGATGTGTCTCTTATTTCTGAAATTTGAAAAAAGTTAAGGTTAAGTCTGTTAAAAATATACTTTGATAATTCCAAAGCAATAATCGTTTTGGAGAAAAAGAAAAATCAAATCTACTTACTGGTCTCTCGGGCGCTTCAGAGGGCGCACGTCTAAAAATTGATATTTTGGCGAGAGTTGTGTTGAGTCAATAATGTTTTTTTGACGACTACCTATAGAGATCCGAAGTCGGGTTAAAGTGAACCGGCTTTCTGTTCTGGGGAAGTTACAAATAGCGGATGAGGAGGAGCGACCGTGAAAAATTGATGGTATGTCGCAAAAAATATGAAAATTTCGAAAAAACTATTTCTCACATTTAAAAATATCGAAATAACACGGATGATACTTCAAAAACTTTTAAAAACCTGGGTGGTTCCTCTACTCCTTTTGTGTGCTCAGTCCTTCATTGCTTACTTTTCTTACTGTGCGTTTAAGTCTCCAAAAATATAGTCGAATCAACGTATTTCATTAAGGGTCAATTTGGCCTCACTTGAAACTATGCATATAAAGACAGTCTTGGGCATCTAAGGGTTAAAATTGTAATCCTAAATTTCTTCAGGATAAGAAACTTTAGGACCAGAGGCTCATTTGGTAGTGCAATTATTTTCGTCGAGTCGAGTGAAAAATTGGAAATTTTAGTTTGTAAAAGGATAGTTTTTAGCTGGTGTCCCAAGGAAATAGGTATTTTGTGGGTGGTTCAGATGATTCATATTACAACCAGCAAAAGACACAACATTGTAAAATGTAGAATTTTGCGCGAAAAACAGGGCAGATGAAAACTTGAAATCACTTTTCGTAGGACTTCGCATCCTGAACTGCTAACCTCAGACCAGCATAACTGCAGTTCTGCAGTTTGACACTTTTTCAACGTTGTTATGATCCTCCTTACAGCGATTCCAACTATTCAATTTTCAGTTTTTTGGCCCTAGAGTTCGCTAAAAATTAAGTTACGCAAGCTTTTAGAATGCAACAGAAAATCGGTTGTCTTTAGTTTAGCAATGAAAGTAGATACAAGATCCAAGATGACGGATCTTTTGTTTCACTCCAAAAGCGCGTGATCTTATTTGAAATGGGTTCAAGGGTTCTGATTCCCAAAGAACATATCAATAATATTTGTAATTAAGGTTTTCACGAGCAGGACAAGTAATTATTTTTTTCGAATTTAATTTATTTGTTTAAAAACGAAATGACTCATTTTTTATAACATTTATGATTAACTTATTTTGAAAACTGAATTAAATAAATAAACAAGAAGAAATATCCAACATGAATATGTTGGAAAAGCGTGCCGAATAACTGAAATGATGAGCACATACCTACTATTTTCATGTCATTACTATTTGTATCAATTGGTACTTTTTGCTAAATCTGGGAGAAAATATTGATTCATGAACGTTAAATGAAAATTAATTTTAAAGATTCCGTCCGGTTGTCTTGTTGTTTTTTTTTTTTTTGATTATTTAAGCTGATATGCGGCGAACTGCCACGCATCGAAATTAATACATAATACCAAAATACTATGAACTATACAAAACGATTATTCCAATAATGGAACTTGGCTAATTTGAAAACGCCTTCAAATGCGGCGTGATACCTCACGCATTCCGGAGAGTTCAAATAGTTGTATCATTGCGCCGTAAGAATGTGACGGAAGATTTAAATGGAAGTAGCCTCCATGCACGCTGGGCGTGTCGATTTCCTTTGATATATTTGCAGTGGTGAATGCATAGCTGAAGTGCGCTCCAGCTAGAATTGTATTTAGCAAATGGGTGGTTTTCATTGGAGGATTATAATTAAACAAGTAGTTAGAAATGGAAACAAAAGAATATGAACTATGCAAAACGATAATCCGGGTATCGGAACTTGACTAATTTGAAAACGCCTTCCAATGGGGCGTGATACCTCACGCATTCCGGAGAGTTCAAATAGTTGTATAATTGCGCCGTACAAATGTGATGGAAGGTTTAAATGGAAATAGCCTCCATGCACGCTGGGCTTGTCGATTTCCTCTGAAATTTTTGCAGTGGTGAATGCATAGCTGAAGTGCGCTCCAGCTAGAATTGTATATGAATCACATATTGCAGAAAGGGCACTATTGCAGAAATGTTAACTGTTCAGAAAATGCAAAAAACTGATTTGAGTAAACTATAAGCTTTTGGAAAAAAAATTTTCGAGGTTTTCTTTTGTCCCCCAAGTAGACTGACAATTTCCATAAAAAAATTTTACATGATACTCTTTCTGGGTTGTAAATAATGACACTTGAAGGAAGAGCATTAGTGCCCTTTCTGTAATACATGGGGGAAGGAGCCATAAAGAGTGATAGAAT
>NW_017547177.1:6478590-6569127 GCF_001854935.1 Bemisia tabaci
CACTCAAGGTTCAATTCTCACTCCTTTCATTTTCAGCGTGAGTGAAGCGTGTAGCGTGATCACTGTCGTTTCGAAACGCAAAACTAACCTCTCAATCGTATCAAAACAAAACAAACGACGAGTTGCCGCTGCCGATGCGCGCGCACCCAGTGGGCATGTACTGCAGAAACGGCACTATATGCTGCAACAGTGCCCTTTCTGCTCTACGTGAAGAACTTAACCCCTGTCAAAAACACATAAAAAATGCGAATATAGTGCCCTGTCTGCACTACAGGATGTGTCTACATACACTAATGCGAAAACCGCAAAAAACTCAATTTCGAAAAAAATGTCGATTGTGCCCTTTCTGTAATAGCTGATTCATATAGCAAATGGATGGTTTTTCTACGAGGATTAAAAATAAACAAGTGGCATGGAATATAACAAAAGAATATGAACTATGAAAACGATAATCCGGGTATCGGAACTTGGCTGATTTGAAAACGCCTTCAAAGGCGGCGTGATACCTCACGCATTCCGGAGAGTTAAAATAGTTGTATCATTGCGCCTTAGAAATGCGACGGAAGATTGCAATTGAAATAGCCTCCGTGCACCCTGGGCGTGTCGTTTTCCTTTGACATTTTTGCAGTGGTGAATGCATAGCTAAAGTGCGCTTCAGCTAGAATTGTATTTAGCAAATGGGTGGTTTTCATAGGAGGATTATAATTAAACAAGTAGTCAGAAATGGAAACAAAAGAATATGAACTATGCAAAACGATTATTCCGATAACGGAACTTGGCTAATTTGAAAACGCCTTCAAATGCGGCGTGATACCTCACGCATTCCGGAGAGTTAAAATAGTTGTATCATTGCGCCTTAGAAATGCGACGGAAGATTGCAATTGAAATAGCCTCCATGCATCCTGGGTGTGTCGATTTCCTTTGACATTTTTGCAGTGGTGAATGCATAGCTGAAGTGCGCTTCAGCTAGAATTGTATATAGCAAATTGGTGGTTTTTATAGGAGGATTATAATTAAACAAGTGGTTAAGAATAAAAGGAAACAAACTTTATTCAAATTTAAAAAGAAAAAAAGCTGGAATAAAAGAGCCAGAACATGAAGGTACAACATCAAGTGAGCTTTTGTATAAGGGACAAACTTCTTAAATTATACATATTTTACTGGTGCGATTGAAAACTTTATTGATTTTCTCGTAAATGGTAACTAAAATCTTATGAACTTTTCTTACGACCGATGAAATTGTGTATATTGTATTCCAGCTACAACCAAGTTCTGAAACATTAAGAGCACTTCTGTTTTTCTAGAAATGAAGAGTCAAGTTACGACAGAGCAAACTTTCCTGAGAGTAAAAAGTATGGTTTTTATTGTATTCTGATAGGTACACTCTCAAAATCGAGGTACTTATAATAAGAAATTCTTGTGAGAAAAAAGTATAAAGGAAAATAAACTTTAAAAAGAATATAAACATAGATCCATCAGCAGACGAGCTAACAACATTCTTGCAGGATTTGCACGTATTAAATAAATAGTTTTTTATGTGTTCCTTTCTTGTTTTATTTTTGCTTATGAACAGCCTGCCTCTACAAGTCCTAACATAGGTACCACTGTTAAAAATATTCAAAGAGCAGTGGCCCAGTAAAAATAAAACAAATTATACGTCTATAATGACGGATAGGAAATTGTATAAAATTTTTGACGGTGATCGCGAGAGTATTCTGGCATTTGTTAAAAGCACTTTGACCAACCTTCAACCGCGGGAAGACTATAAAGGATTTTTACAGCTAACAGCGTTGTTTTTGGGAAAACAATTTCCTACTGGATTCAATGTGCGCGCTCCTGGAGCGTACTTACCATCGAGCCAGGTGGATCGCTAAGGCAATATATTGCCTGAAAATGTTTTAATTCAAAAATCAATTTGAACTTTCTTCTTCAGAATCAGAGAGTATCCAAGCATTACGTATTTTTATCGTCAAAGTTTATGTGCAAGGCGGGTTCACCGCAACAGTACCTTACCGAGCTCCTGCACATGATCTTGTATTCATCAAAAAATTGTTCAATTATTCAAAAATTGATTCTGATATATCAGCTGCTGCCCTTTCAACAATTAGCAGGCACCTTTGGTACCTTTCTCCGGAAACTGCAGCCCTAGCATTTTTTGATGATCCTAGCGGAGGGTGGGCTGAAAATTATTCCATATTCCATTCCCTGCTGACTGCAAGTTACCGTGGAATTTTATCGAAAGGCACATCTATGGTGTGCCCACGGGAGTAAAATATCCACAAGTTGAGTCAGTCCCTACTGCATTAGAGCATTGTGAGGAGTTGAAGCCATAAATTCATCATTTTCTCTCTGATATTTATTCTTATAATTTTGCTTTTTCTTTTTATGTTAAAAGTATCTCATTAGAATAATGCTTCCTTGTTTTAAGTCTAAAGAAAAGTTCAGTTCACTTGAAGAGCTGTTCTCGCATTTTAAAGACAAAAGAACCGGGCACAATATGTCAAAACATGACTCTGTTACTTGTCCCATTGATGCATGCAGGTGTTGTTTCACCAGTAGAAATTCTTTTCTGAAACATTTTAAGCAAAAGCATCCACAGTTTCGTACTTCTGCAGCCGCACTCTAAGTGAACAGTCTCGTGATGTCGAGATGGTAAATGTTGAAAACAAAACTGTTAGTGAATTCTTCCAATCTTTTTTTTATTCTAAAATGCTGACACTAAGATTGTAATATGCAATTTTCTTTGCCAGGAATTATTGTAAAACATGTTCGTTTTTTTTGCACGACCTGCAATATATAAAAGCTCAAGAATTCTGCTTTTTCCTATTTTTTATTTTTATGTATATAATTTCAAGGTTCGGGCTGAAGTTTGCACCTATAAGTGTTATGGCGATGTGCCGAATTTGCGGAATTGTCTTTTTTCAGATTCATGGAACAATCTTCAAAGGAAAAAACGTCCAAGGTTGTCAAATGTGATACACTATTAAAATAGGAAATGAGATTTTTTAAGTTTTCTCACTCGCGCCAGTATTCTGAGATTTAGACGTATTTCAGTGCCCACGAAAGTTGGTATTTTAGGCTGAAACTTAGCCGAAAACGAAGAGCAAGCCGAAGAAATTCCATCCTTAGCTCAAAAACAACACTTCGCTGATCAAAACAAATTCAAAACTCTTAGCGATGACATGGACGAAACTCCAGAAGATGACAACGACATCACACTGAGCTCGTACGACGAAGTTTTCATTTACCCAGGTAACCTCAATTCAATTGTCAATTCAGCAATAAATAGAATTAAGAAAAGTAAGCCGATAGCCACAGCTAACAAAATTAAAGCTCATGGAGCTCCTTCCCGAGTCAGGACGCAGCCTAGGCTGGTAAAGCTAATCCAAGCGCTTCCCTTGAGGCAACAACTTGCTTTTCCAACATTCCTGAAAGACATAGCAGGGCCGAGCCACAAGGGCCGGGCGAACACCTGGAGAGCAAAAGCCCAGGAGATCGCTTCCACCTCCACCGGCCCCTCCGTCAGCAAAGAACCTACCGATCAGGCCTCTAACGCCCGGAAAGGACTGGTCCTTGGGCTTCAAAATCCCGAAAATAAGTGCTCCTCCAAAACAGCAAACGTTCCCTGACCTCATTGTGCAAAACTCAGGGGCTCGGACACCCCCCCAGCCTGCCAACACCACCTCCTGACGACGCCGATTTCAGCCCTCCTTCCTCACCCGAGCAAGAGATTCCTCACAGACCCTCCCACTCACGGAAGGATCTCTGGCCACCTAGAGAAAGCACTTTTAAAGGGTTGGGACTGTAAGGCAAAGCCAATGATGTAAATTTTATATTTTTAAGAAAATGTTGTATGCTTAAGGAAAGGAACGGAACTCGAGCCCGTGGTTTTTTTGAAAATTGGAAATCCAGCGTCATATCAACTTCAAATAATTTGATCTTCGTTGATAGGGAGTCATTATCATGCTTAGCGGAGAGTTATGTTAAAGGCACAGCTGCAGCAATAATGAGGAAATTGATGACAGATGAACTTGCAAACAATTTTTGCCTTTGCAAAGCTCCAAATAAATTGAAATTTGAAGGGGAGGAGATCTGTAACGGGGAAATTTTTCCCCCGTTTTTAAGTTTAAGTTTGTAGATAGTCGAAAAAAAACGAGGAATAAGTCCCGAGCCAACAGGGAGCGCTGCGGCAACTCTGTCAATTTTGGGACATTTTCCATTATTTTTAAAATTTTAAAAAAAAATGTAATTTAAATTCAAATTGTATAGATCGATCAGAGAAGTCAAGGCAAAGCCAATGATGTAAATTTTATATTTTTTAGAAAATTGTGTATGCTTAAGGAAAGGAACGGAACTCGAGCCCGTGGTTTTTTTGAAAATTTGGAAAACAGTGAGGTCCCTGGCCGTGCCCGGTGACAGCTGTTCCGATCTAGCAGACTGTTAGCGAGTAATCGGGAACGTCGATCGAGGTGCGGCGAGATGAACCTGCATTTCTCCTCTAACTTAGTGATTCTGGCTTTATTGTGTCTGCGGATGGAGTAAATAGGCGGTACGGTGGATAAGGCTTTACCGAAGATTAACTCCAGCTTTGGACCTCTTAAGGTTTCGGTTGCGTGGGACGTGGTGCCCGAGCTGAGGTGCATTACCCCTGCAAACGTGATCTAGGAGTAGCGGCCTTTCCTCGGTGGAAAGCGCGGAGCGAGGTGCGCGAGTTGAGCTGCATCTCTCTGCGAGTTCTCCTGAGAAAAGTAGTAGACCTTAGCTTTGGTTGGTAAAACTAATCTTAGAGATGCATTTTATTTTTCATACCTTCCGAACCATTTCCCCTCGAGTTTCGATCAGAATGCTTGTAGAATTTTAAGAATTAATTAAATGTGGAAATTATTGACAAATCTCAAATTAAATAAATACTTGTAAGTTGGAAAACACCCTTTCAACCTTTGACGCAAGTAGTGAAGTAGTGGTGCGCGAGCTGAGCAGCATTAGACGGAACTCTGCTAAATTCCCTCTCCAGTTAAAATTTTCTCTCTCTCAATTTCGATTTTACTCATTATTATTTTTCTATGGCGCCCGAATCCAGGCATCCCACTGAAGTTATCCGGCACCTCAAGTAACGTTGGCATATCTTATACCAGAGGACGTATGTGCCTCTGATGTCCTCGACCTGCTTCGCAGAGAAGGGGGATTTGCCTCGTTACAGGGACCTCCAGAGCCTGATGGGGAAAATCTCCCAGTAGAAGCGGAACAAGCTCATCAGAGCCATCAAATGGCGACAGGAAAAGGAGGCTAAAAAGGCCAGTCGCTACGATTTCCAAAGACATTAGTTTTTAATATATAGTGAATTTAATTAATTCTGGCGCTTGTACGATGCTCATTTTCTTTTTAGCCAGAATTGGGGTCATTATAAATCACGAGAAAATAAGGTCTCTACTTATTACCTATTAGACTACGAGGTAGCTTCAGTTTCTTTCCGTTTTAAAAGCCACTAGTAATTGAATGTCTTGATATCATGTTTATGAGAGTATGTTTCCACCGCGTATTATGCTATATCTGTTATTTTTTCTGATAATATTCCCAAATTTTTCTGTCCATTCTTTTTCTTATATATGTATTGTGAACTATTTGACCTTGGCTTCTAAACGTTTATAAGGTTTTGTGTTATTTAGTACACTGGAAACACTCGGGACTGAACGTAGACGAGATGGTGGAGTTGTATAATACCGTATTATGCAACTCCACTGGGACCTAGGACCCATACGACATTTAGAATACTTGCGCATTTGACGTGGTCACTTCAGTGGTCGTTGTAGCCTTAATCGAACATCCCAGCTACACCAAATATGTTGAGTCACTGCAAACACCGTTTTTCAAATTCTGCCTCGAGCTTGGGCGAACAAGAGTGACGCGTTAAATTAAGAAGCAACGTTTTGAACTGTTAAGGCAAACATTTCCCTCTAAAGAACTGAAAGGTGGAATTAAAATTACCGAGATTGATTGCACTTGCAACGTTTCATTTGGAGCAGCAAACAATCTGATGAAAGAGGCTCCATCATTAACAGAGACTGGGCTTTGCAACTCATGTCAATTTTCAAGAACAACAACTTCGCCGGTGCTTGACTTCCCGCTGAAGAAAACAAATCTGGGGGGCTTCAGCAAATTTGCAGAGGATGTATATTGCCATTTCCAGCCGTGCACTCTTAAATGTAGAAATAAAGATTGCAAATTTGCTGTTGTTACCACCAGAACTCCGGGGTCTCATCTACTCCTGAACGTGGATGATTTCTGCGAATACGGAATAGCCAGGAAGTGGAAACGCAAAACAACATGTTCCCTTGGAGATATTCCGAAACAACTAATCGTTCACTGCATCAGGTAAAAATAATAATTATTTCATGATGAGGTTAATGAATAACTCTTGATAATACTAGCGCAGGATTAGCCCTTGTGGGCTACTTAAAGTGGTAAAAAAAAAAAAAAAAAAAAAAAAAAAAAAACCGGTTTTAAAAATATTTGTCAAAGGCCAATTGCATGCGTAAGGGATTTGCAATTTGAGTATTTTTTTTTTTGCGTTAAATATCGCGAGAAACACGATGCTGCCACTAGTTTTCTATGAAATTGATTCAAAATCACAAAAAGAGCTCTAAAAGTTGAGGCCATAATGGGCATGTTCAACGCTGCCTTAAAAGTCCATTTCTATATCAAGACCATCTCTCTACGTGAAGATAGGGAGCAAATGTATTAGCTAGGAAGTTCCGTTTCATATCACCAGCGGCTCCCAACCAAGGAGGTCTGTGGGAAGCGTGCGTCAAAAGTATGAAATCCCAACTGAAACGCACGTTGGAAAACAACGTTCTCTACTTGACGCAGTTTGAAACATTGGTCCTTACTAAAGGCTCTCATGAATAGCAGGGCTCTGTCCCCGCTGTCTAGGGACCCAAAGGACCTTAGGGCCCTAACACCGGCGTACTTTCTGATAAGCGGACCAATCACGGGCCCTCCTGAACCTGACTGGACAGGCCAGCGCACTACCGCTCTCAAACGTTGGCAGCAGGTGCAAGAATTCACAGAGCACGTATGGTCCAGATGGCACCTAGAGTACCTGCAAACACTCCAACGCCGCCTGAAATGGAACGATAGCGACAGACCAAATTGGCGAAGGGCAACTCAGCTCTGCTACACAACCCCTCAGCCCCTCCCTTCCCATGGAAGTATTGTCGGGTGCTGATAACTTACCCCAGCAAGGACGGGGTCGTGAGGAACGTAAAGGTTAAGACACCCACAACGGAACTCGTCTGTCCGGTGTCAAAGCTTTATCCCCTTCCAAACTCCAACTATTAATTTTGTCTTCATTTCCTGTACGATGGAGCCGGCTGATGTGCTTCAATGCTCGGTGGAGGACGATACCAATCTCAATGACCTGACTCAAGAACCTCATCTTGCTTCAAGGGCTCCCTCTCAAATCAAAACCAACGGCCTCCGTTCTGAAGCTCCTTCCCGAGTCAGGACCCAGCCTAGGCTGATAAAGCTAATCCGAGCGCTTCCCCTGAGGCAAGAACACGCTCTTCCGACATTGCCAAAAGACCTAGCAGGGCCGTGCCACAAGGTTCGGGTAAACACCTGGAGAGCAAAGCCCAGGAGACCGCTTCCACCTCCACCGTTCCCGCCGTCAGCAAAGAACTTGCCAACCAAGCCTCTATCGCCCAGACAGGACTGGTCCTTGGGCTTCAAAATCCCGAAAGTGAGTGCTCCTCCAAAACAGTCAACGCTCCCTGACCTCAATGTGCAAAACTCGGGGGCTTGAACACCCCCCAGGCTGCCAACACCACCTCCTGACGACGCCGAATTCAGCCCTCCTTCCTCATCCGAGCAAGACATCCCTCACTTCGCACACCCTCCCACTCACTGAAGGATCTCTGGCCACCTGGAGAAAGCACTTTCAAAGGGTTGGGACCTCCAGAGCCTGATGGGAAAAATCTCCCAGTGGAAGTGGAACAAGCTCATCAGAGCCATCAAATGGCGACAGGAAAAGGAGGTTAAAAAGGCCAGTCGATCCGGTTTCCAAAGACATTAGTTTTTTTTTATATAGTTTTAATAAATTCTGGTGCTTGTACGATGCTCATTTTCTTTTTAGCCAGAATTGGGGTCATTATAAATCACGAGAAAATAAGGTCTCTACTTATTATCTATGAGACTACAAGGTAGCTTCAGTTTCTTTCCCTTTTAAAAGCCACTAATAATTGAATGTCTTGATATCATGTTTATGAGAGTATGTTTCCACCGCATATTATGCTATATCTGTTATTTTTTCTGATAATATTCCCAAATTTTTCTGTCCATTCTTTTTCTTATATATGTATTGTGAACTATTTGACCTTGGCTTCTAAACGTTTATAAGGTTTTGTGTATTTTAGTACACTGGAAACACTCAGTACTGACCGTAGGCGAGATGGTGGAGTTGTATAATACCGTATTATGCAACTCCACTGGGACCTAGGACCCATACGACATTTAGAATACTTGCGCATTTGATGCGGTCAAATCAGCGATCGTTGTAGCCATGATCGAACATCCCAGCTACACCAAATATGTTGAGTCACTGCAAACACCGTTTTTCAAAATCTGCCTCGAGCTTGGGCGAACAGGAGTGACGCGTTAAATTAAGAAGCAACGTTTTGAACTGTTAAGGCAAACATTTCCCTCTAAAGAACTCAAAGGTGGAATGAAAATTACCAAGATTGATTGCACTTGCAACGTTTCATTTGGAGCAGCAAACAAACTGATGAAAGCGGCTCCATCATTGACAGAGACTGGGACTTGCGACTCATGTCAATTTTCAAGAACAACAACTTCGCCGGTGCTTGACTTCCCGCTGAAGAAAACAAATCCGGGGGGCTTCAGCAAATTTGCAGAGGATGTCTATTGCCATTTCCAGCCGTGCACTCTTAAATGTAGAAATAAAGATTGCAAATTTGCTGTTGTTACCACCAGAACTCCGGGGTCTCATCTACTCCTGAACGTGGATGATTTCTGCGAATACGGAATAGCCAGCAAGTGGAAACGCAAAACAACATGTTCCCTTGGAGATATTCCGAAACAACTAATCGTTCACTGCATCAGGTAAAAATAATAATTATTTCATGATGAGATTAATGAATAACTCTTGATAATACTAGCGCAGGATTAGCCCTTGTGGGCTACTTGAAGTGGTAAAAAAAAAAAAAAAAAAAAAAAAAAAAAAAAATACGGATTGCAAAATATTTGTCAAAGGTCAATTGCATGCGTAAGGGATTTGCAATTTGAGTACTTTTTTTTGCGAAAAATATCGCGAGAAACACGATGCTGCCACTAGTTTTCTATGAAATTAATTCAAAATCACAAAAAGAGCTCTGAAAGTTGAGGCCGTAATGGGCATGTTCAACACTGCCTTAAAAGTCCATCTTAATACAGGCTCTTAATAGAGGTTGGTCCTTAATAGAGGCTCTCATGAATAGCAGGCCTCTGACCCCGCTGTCCAGCGACCCAAATGACCTAGGTGCCCTATCACAGGTGCTACACACCCTGAAACTGACTGGACAGGCCAGCGCACTACCGCTCTCAAACGTTGGCAGCAGGTGCAAGAATTCACAGAGCACATATGGTCCAGATGGCACCTAGAGTACCTGCAAACACTCCAACGCCGCCTGAAATGGAATGATAGCGACAGACCAAATTGGCGAAGGGCGACTCAGCTCTGCTACACGAGCCCTCAGCCCCTCCCTTCCAATGGAAGTGTTGTCGGGTGCTGGAAACTTACCCCAGCAAGGATGGGGTTGTGAGGAACGTAAAGGTTAAGACACCCACAACGGAACTCGTCCGTCCGGTGTCAAAGCTTTATACCCTTCCAAACTCCAACTATTAATTTTGTCTTTATTTCCTATACAATGGAGCCGACTGATGTACTTAAATGCTCGGTGGAGGACGATACAAATCTCAATGACCTGACTCAAGAACCTCATCTTGCTTCAAGGGCTCCCTCTCAAATCAAAATCAACGGCCTCGCTTTTGAAGCTCCTTCCCGAGTCAGGACGCAGCCTAGGCTGGTAAAGGTAATCCAAGCGCTTCCCCTGAGGCAGCAACATACTCTTCCGACATTGCCGAAAGACCTAGTAGGGCCGAGCCAGACAGTCCGGATGAACACCTGGAGAGCTAAGCCCAAGAGATCGCTTCCACCTCCACCGGCCCCTCCGTCAGCAAAGAACCTACCAATCAAACCTCCAATGCCCAGACAAGACTGGCCCTTGGGCGTCAAAATCCCGAAAATGAGTGCACCTCCAAAACAGTAAACGCTCCCTGACCTCAATGTGCAAAACTCGGGGGCTTGAACACCCCCCAGGCTACCAACACCACCTCCTGACGATGCCGAATTCTACTCTCCTTCCTCATCCGAGCAAGAGATCCCTCACTTCGCACACCCTCCCACTCACTGAAGGATCTCTGGCCACCTGGAGAAAGCACTTTCAAAGGGTTGGGACCTCCAGAGCCTGATGGGAAAAATCTCCCAGTGGAAGCGGAACAAGCTAATCAGAGACATCAAATGGCGACAGGAAAAGGAGGTTAAAAAGGCTAGTCGCTCCGATTTCCAAAGACAGTTCTTAATTTGTTGTAAACTAATTTAATTCTGATGCTTGTAACGATGATCATTTTCAAAGTTGCCAAAGCTACCTAATTGTGTTCATAATAAAACTACTTCTTTACTTGTTCAAACTATACTTATAATTTCATTAGGTTGATATCGCTCTCGTCAGTTTCGCGACGCGTCGCTGGTGATAATAATGTTTTAACTTCCGTTTCGTTGTAATTTTAGTTCGTTTTTCGTTTTTAATCATCTGATGATGGCTGTGAAAGCCGAAATGGCCATTGTGTTTTAGTTTAAGGTTTGACAACCAAAATCTCAAATCGGGCAAAAAAGAAAAAGCCCAACTGAATAAAACAGTGGAGAATATCATGCCACTCTTACCGATCAGAAATAAACTTGATGTAGTTGAAGGTATGTATGCTACAGCGTTAAAAACATCAGGTAAATTCAATACCATAAAAGAACAGCTCACTTTTCATGAAAAGCTGAGCCATACAATTCTAGAGGGAAACACCAACGGAACGAAAAGAATTCAGGAATTGGTAAAAGATGCAGATTTTACAGCAGAGTCATTTTGCGAGTGCTGGGCATTATTCTTCTGGTGCGGGTCTGACATCATACATAAGACAACGAAATTAGATACATACACTGAGGAAAGTCTTACATCCGCTTTAAACAAGACTCGAACCATCCAGAGATACAGAGATCAGTCAGTGGAGTGGCGCTTTTGTTAATATAGATTACATTTTCAAATACGAATCCCATAAAACTTAATTTATTTATCAGTATGAATTTGCATCACTCAAGGAACAGTCGGAAGAAAAAAAATTGACACAATCTCTCATGAAACGGCTTGCCGCCAAAGAAAAAGAATTTTACGGAGCTCTTGCCGCCAAAGAAATAGATATTAGCGAAGCAAATAAGACGATCGTAAGTCAAAATTTTTACGCATTTCAGCAGATTATTTTCAGTAAATAATATTACTCGTATAAAGTTTATGAGGCGTCGCCTCTAGCCAGAAATACCTAACTGTTTTAATGATATTTTATTCCATTTGTGTATTTCTATTCAACTAATTTTTAGGAAAGTATTCATTCAGTTTTTGAGTCTATGGCATGTAAATTACGAAAAATAACATACAATAATGTAGAAGATTTTTCTTGGAGCTTCCCTCCCATATTTGCCGAAGCGATCACAGGGATGTACATTTGGACATTTTGCATTCACGACCAGTTTCCGTTTTCTCATGCAATTGGAGCTATAATTGTCAGGACCTACAAATAAAAAATGAAATTAAGTTGAGTCAAACAAAGAACAGATATGAGGAAAAAAAAGAAAGAAAGAAAAGAACTTTAAATTTATGTACATGACTGCAACAACAATAATTTGTAGTCCGCAATTTCAATTGAGAATATTATGGCATAGAGATTGATTGATTGCTGTTATTGACCCAACCAAAGCAATTCCTTTCAACTAAAATATTTTTAATATTTGAAAGTAGGGAGCCAAATAATAAGTCACTAAGCAAGATACTGTTTAGAACACTGCATCATAAATTATCTCTGTTAAGTCTTCCATAGATTTGAATTCGCACAGTAGCAAGTTCAGAAATCAACTCCAAATCAAGAACTTTACGAGCTTGCTTGAAATCGATGAGATGGAACAGAACTCATACAAATGATATAATTTGCGTTTTTCCTACTTGTTTGATGTGAATTAGGTATAAATAAATACATCACATATAAATTTTGATTTTTGAATTTCTCGATACCAGCATTACTCCCTACTCAAAATTTTGAGGAGAAAATAAGAGAATTCAAATAATATTGTTCAAGCTGAAATTGTGTAGTTGTGGAGGACGAGCTTCCATAAAATAGTTCTGCAAGGAGGTGGAATAATGAAAAGTTCTATTGTAATCTTACCTGACATTTTGTGTTAAATTGACACCGACACTCGTTTGCTACCACATTGGATTTGAAGAAGGTATCGGCTAAAACTGATCCTTTCTTGGAGTTGACAAGAAGTCTATCCTCTCCAATATTGAGCGAGATTTCAGTGCTGTCAACCTGAGAGCAATTTACACCATCATTAGAACAAAAACGTATTTTTCTCTGGCACAGAAAACAGGAGGAGCACAATTTATACTAGTCAACACGTATTACTAGTTCCAAGGCTTGGATAACATGTTGCATGATGGTTTCAAGAAACAGTGGAAGTACTAATTGAGAACCGATAAAGTCCTCAATTACTGTTTTGCATTTTCATGATACACTAACAAATTTCACTTACTTATGTATTTAGCTTAAATACAACTGCTAAATACAGAGAAGTAATTGAAAGTTTATCATTAAAATGCATACAGCAGCTGGGGACTGTTTCGGTCCTCAATTATTACAGTGTTCAAAAACAGTGAGCATATTTGCCCACACACAATTTCAGGCCTTGGTCTTGGACCAATGAAAATTTAATTACTGTAGAACAAATTGATCGGTACCATCAACAGACCTGAGGTATTTTTACCATAATGCTTGGACTTAATTTAGACGTAGACCTCAAAATTATTCTAAAAACCAATTTAATCAAAATGAGTCCGATATATTATAAAACCTGTGTCCTAGTCTCTCAATGACAGTGGATTTCACCAAAGAAATTAGCACCTAGCTGAATTTCACATGAAAAATCAAAACCAACGATTTTGGGAAAATGACAGTGGAAACAGAGTAGTCTTACTTGGAATTTTTCATGTGAACTCATTGCTCTTCAAACCTGTTGCTCCCAAGTGAAAATTGGACCGCGTTTAGGAGAAAGGAACCGAGCCACGTCAGCTGTTGCCAAATTTAACTGAGTAATTTAATTTTTTACAAGAGAACTTGTGTGCAGATTCCTTTAAAATTTGTATGGAATTTGCTTTGTACCTACAGTGCAGAAAATTCACTGAAATTTGCACAAAAATCAGCTAAACAGTTTTCATGTAAAAAATTAAATTGCCCGATTAAATGTGGCAATAGCTGACGAGGCTTGGTTTCTTTCTGCTTAACGTGGTCCAATTGTTCCACAATCACATTGATTCCTTCAGGATCTATCATTCTTCAGCACATTTATTGCACTTAAAATAAAGTAAGTTTAATTTCCACAGTAAAATATATTTTCAGCGATTTTAAAGTAGTCACAGAAGTTATTTAGAACTTAAAAATTGTTAGGACCAAAAATTATTCACTTGACAAGTATTCTCCGAGTTTTATTGGTAACTTGATTTACTAACTATTGTTTTCATGCTCATAAGATTTGCTAAATTAATTCCCTTTGAATGATTTAACAAGGAAGACACAATTACATGAAAATAAATAATATGTCAGTTTTTCTGGTGCCTAACTATTTAACTTTGTTCTTTCTTCCGATTTGTAAACATTAAAAAAAAAAGAAAAGAAAAAAAAAAAAAAAAAAAAAAAAAAAAAAAAAAAAAACCACTAGTTATTAAGTAATATGGACACCTTCATTTTTGTTTTTTAACTTACAATTTTAGGAAAATAAGCTTCCACGATGTAATATTTTTTGCCTTCCACTTCTAGTTCCAATATTCTAAAATTTGTTCGGGATTCCTTTTGGGGAATAGGTTGGTCTATGCTTCGCATCAAGTTGAAACCTTCGGTTGACTGAGAGGGTGAGATTTCTCCGCCAGACCTCTTCTTCTCCACAGAGGTAGTTGGAGGGATTTCTTCTATGAGACATTTCTGTTTTTTCTCCTGTTTTCCTGTCTGGGTCTGCCTTATTCTGTGGTACTGTAAATTTCCGAGGAACTTCCTGTTTTGTAAAATAGTGTAGTCTGAAAACGAAAATGAAATAAAATTAAATTCTAAATACTCTAAGCACAGCAAAAATATTTTTCAAGGAAATAATAAGCGCATTCCGTGTTTTTATGGAGCAATATTTTTTAAGAAAGGTGGTAAGGTCATGCCAGCAAGCTACAGAGGCATCATGCAGCTAAACGTACATTTAAAAAAATTTTACGGCTAGCCTTGAGAATATTGTTGAGCCTTGCTTATCAGATGCTGTTTAAAAAACTCTCTGATGCAGCTATGCAAAAAAGATAGAGTTTTTGGGCGATTGAATTCTTCATCCCAAATTGGGAACAGTAAAATTTTCAACTCTAAATAAACTGTTTAAAAGGGCATTGCAATAATGCAGCACTAGCAATGCTTTACCGTCTAATACCGAGAATAATTTTCCGCAGAAATTTCGCATTTATTTCCATGTCTGCCTTACACTCAAAAATAAGATTGGTTCAATTTCTTTTTAGGATTAATAGGAGCACAGAAAATACTAAAGCTCGCAAGCTCTTTTTCTTGAAAGGCAAGGAAATCCAGGAGTATATGAAGAAATTATTTGATAAAAGCTTTTAATTATTTATGATTTTTCTTTAAAAACAAAAATGGAAAAAAAAATCAGAAAAGGAAGCTGATTTTTAGAATTCAATTTGATTATGTTTTCTAAGCTTAAGGTCATCATCTTCAGCACACAAGAAAGATATTCTCCGACACAAATTTTGCTTTACACTCATTCATAAATATAATTCTACAGAATGGTAAAATAAAATTATTCTCACCATTGTTTAGTTCAATATTGAACTTGTTTTCTACACCTTCTATCGCGATCATCAAAAACAAAAAATTAAAGGACTTGCTGTCCTGAATTTTTTTAAAAAATTTTGAATTGATAGCTATGTCATATGCAGTAGCAGAGCCTCCAGCTGAAAAAAAAAAATGTTACAGAAGAGATTAAGGTATGACATTTTTTTACACTTGTGGATAGACTTAAGATTTCGTTCAATGGTTCAATGAATTTTAAACAAGAAACATTTCTGAACGATTCACACTAAATATAATGAGTATTAACTGGCATCTTTCACTTAGGCAGATTTAACTAGAATGTAAATTTCTCTGCAATTATGTATCAATACCACACTGTTGATCTGGTAGTGTTCACTTATTTTTGCAAATGTTGCACATGAAATTACATGTGCCACAGCCACCAAGGGAGGCTATATATGCATGTATCTATGTACATTAAAAAAGTCTGATTCTATGAACAACTAAGACATACGACCACTATGTGTTCATTTTTAAGGGGGCTAGTGGTATGCAAAGATGCTAAATAGTAAGTTTTCCTGATTCTTAGCTTCTAATTTTTGATCAGCTTCAAAAGATTCCTTTGGGAAGAAAATGTGAAATTATTACTTAGATATTGATGATAAAAAATGTCTGTTCCAATAAAACTGAGCGAACTTTTCCAATTCATAAGTATGACAGTTTGAAAATTTTCATAAGACTTGTAGGAAAATACCTATACATATTTTTTGAGTACTTCTTAGAATTTTAGTTCCAATTTTTCAATCGAAACTAATTTAATTCACACATATACACACTGTCAAGATAAAAAAATTGCTATAAGTCAACATTTTTGTAGAAATGTTTCAACACAATCAAATCTGAAAAAATTCGTGAGAGCAATAGCTATTGTCGACCAAGTAACTGTATAACTAAGTATAACTGTGTAACTAAAATAATTGCTTGGTTGCAAATTTATATTAATATGCCATTCTACCAAGGAAAACAACTTACATTAGATTTTAATATCATTTCTTTAAATATTTTATGAACTTTTTCCGGAGCACAGCAAGTAAATGAAGAAGTTCCGCTGGATTTCTTGTAAAAAATGAAGACTCAACTTGGGAGAAATTTGAAATTTTGATAATTTAGTCAGTATACCTGATTGTTGTGCTTTAACATCAATTGGTTACTGACACAATCTAATTAATTACTATTTTAAAGGACTGCAAATGAATACAATTAGAGAGGCAAAACTTGTGAGAAGTAACTTACATTTGTCCACCTCCTCATGTGGGTCCCCTATACTCATGGGGATTTTAAAGTCTGGAATCTCTTCCGATTGAATGATTTCTGCCAGTTCATCTTCAGAGATGTCTCTTGGCGCAGGAAGTTCTTCCGTGTGGCAGACATTGATAAAAACTTTTCGATTGTCACGTACTCTGAATTTGACACAAAAACCTATGAAGAAAAATATGAGTAGTGAATTAAATGACTTCTTGGAAAGTTCAAGCAAATAGGTACTGCAGACGAATCAGCATAAACAGGACTACTCACTTTTACATGGCACTGGATGAGCTAGGATTGATTTGGCACAGGTTTCATTTTCCAGTATGTTTTCCTGGAATTGACGTTTGAGGGGAATGACAGATTTACTTACCCTATTTAATTGCATAAACCTGATGAGATGGAACCACATATGAGGATACCCTGGTGAAAGCCCACATTTTCTAGCACACGGTAAAATTTTACTTGAACCAGGAGATTCAGTGACCATTATTTACTACTTGATATGATATTCTTCACAACCTCTTGAGAACACCATTTTGTAAATAAAATTTACAGTTCGCCAATGAAAGGAAAGAGAACTTTAGGGTGAGTTTTTCGATATTTTAGCTTGTGTTTTCATACCAAGGTATAGTAATACCACTGTGTCAGATCTACCGATGAGCCTTTCATTCAGCAGTTGACATTGTGCTTTGCTCAGCACTGTTATCCTTTAGGTGAATTCTGATTGTACTTTCAACTGTTGTATCATTCAAATGCAGGAGTGTGGCATTGTGGTATCAGCTTCATCTCCCCAGCGGCACTTTTCTAGTGTCTTTCTTGTGGGAAGGTTAACTATCTTTTTGGGCCCTAAGCACTCTATGTATTGAGATGTCCATACCCTCCAGTATCTAGGTACTCTAAGGCTAAGTAATGAGAGCTGCTTGATCAAAAATCTGAAGTGGCAACAGTAATAATCATTATAATGATTCAAGTACTTATTGGTACTGATCAATTGGACTGAGTTAAGCAGAAAGGAACCAACCCACATTTTGGAAAAAATTGAGTTATGAGTGGTTTTGAACTCAACCACTGCTCTACTATCTATTGCCAAAAATTCAAACTTTTTTTGGAGCAAATTTTGCAGAAATTGAACTTGAGGTTTATCTTTTACATTGAGTCTTGTGCAGGAGCCAAACTTTAAACCTCTTTTTTTCGGTTCGATCCCGATGTGGCTTGGTTCCTTTCTGTTTAACTCCGTCCAATTTTTCTTCAGCCTTGTTTTCCTTGATGTACATGGAAAGTTCATTTCTTTGAGTTTATTGTCCTCATTGGACATAAATAATATCATGTCATGTGTGGAATTAGTGACAAAATTTGGCCAGCATTGAATTCTTTCATTTTGCATCAATCAGACATCACTTTTCTGCCGGGTTACAGGACAGAGCTGTAAGTGTAGTCTGGGATGAGTCTTGAGACTCATACTGCTGTGCTAAGGAAGAACACCGTACGAGCCATCAAACTTTGCCTTTCCTTTGGAAAATCTTGAATTTTTAGAAATTTTTCTGAATATCTTTTGGCAATTTTGGAATGCTCATATGGCATAATCATTTGCCATGGCAGCATAAGTTCATGTGCTAGCTAACTATGGCCTATACAGAAATGCACTTAGGGCTCTCTTATCATGGCAGTTTTGTTTCTGAATACGTGAAAAGCTTAGATTTTTGTCAGACCATGTAGCTTCCATACTGCAACTGGTTCTTCAACTCTAACCCAGCTTCCTATATGTTAAGAAAATGATCCTCCCCACTTGTTTAATTAATGCTCAAGTTCAATGTGACAATCACCTGGACCAGTCACAAGGTGAAGATCTCATGAAAAGGTACCTGGATTTGGTTTGACTAGTTTGAATGGTGAACTTTCTTGATTCGAGAAAAGATTCAGTGGGTCATCAGGCACATTTAGTAGGTCTTCCTGGAATTTGAAAAAGAACAAATGTTTAGGGTACTTCCAGTTTGTTGCAAATGGGTGATTTGGTTTTTCTGGGATGCATCATTCATGAAACTGTATTACTGATTAACCTTTGTCACAGAAAAAGTGAAATATGTATTGATTGCAATTTCAATAAAAACAACCCTTTAGAAGGAATTCATGAAAATGTCCGAGGCACTACTTTCGATGATAAAACTAAAATAGCATCTAAATCTAAATTCTGGGCAAAGATTGCTGAAAACCAACTTGGTTCAACAGTGATGTTGCAGTTGATATCTGATTTTAACAATGAACACAATGTTCATGCCTCATCTCTACTTAAAAACTTTTGAAAAATTACACAGATTTTCTGGAAAGTTACCGGTAATTTTTCCAAATGATTTCATATGAAAGCACAGAAAATTCCGATACCACATTTTCATTCAATCTGTTTTCTTTTCCATTTTCCACTTAGAGAAATTAAGCATCGTCAGAGTCTCTGAATCATTTCAACAAGGGTGCAGAAAGTTCTTCGTTTTCAAATTTTTTGAGGTTGCATTCACATGAAGCTAGCATGCTACACTGTTTCCTTCGCATGCAGAGTGCGCTTCACCATTCCATCAGCAGAAAAGTGCATGTTCCACTATTTTCTTTGCATAAAAAGCGCGTACTTATATATTTTCTTTACTTCGGAGAGCGCACTATTCAAATGCCATCTCAAAAAGTTATGCGCTTCGCTGGTTCAAGCTTCCTGCCTTCACATTTGTTCCAAGATTGGCAGATCAAGCACTCTCTAAACCCCTGCAGTAATGCGTTGTAGCAGACGCGCTGCATTATACCTATTGGACACTAGCCCAGCCTACACAGGTCAGTCATTCCCAAGGACGAGTTTAAGAACTCTACTGCGCAATGATGTAGTATTGGGTGCCTGCAATGTATTTCTTATGGGAGCACCTGATGTGCCGTAGCATTGGGTGCTACCAAGTTATGGCCGGGCAGGGGAGTGGATTTCAAAAAGATGCGCAATGACTAACCTGTGTAGATTGGTCTTGATGAGACATTGGAAACCATGCTTTAATAGCTAATGCACTGAGGTACTTACATTTAACATGAGATTTCTTTCCAAGATTGACGAGTCTATCTCCAAGAGTTGTTTCGAACTCATTTTAGAGAAAGTGAAATGAAGTGACTAACAAGATTAAAACGATACGTGATGGTGAGAAAGGAGATAGCTGCAGCGAGGATACACAAAGTCCGAGGTCCGAGGATTGATTCAAATTAAATAATTAAATGTGCTTTACTCAAGTACTGGTGTTGTGTTACTCAGAGACAATGTGTCATAGAGAAAAAAAAGGAGGTGTTTGCATTTCGGGCATCTTGGAATTTTTCATAGAGTATCTATAGCTTTGATGACGTCATTGGGTACAGCGACGTTTTTATCCTGTCGATTTTCTTGGAAATGGTGTAATTTAAGGGAAAAAGTCATTCTATAAAAAGTGCTTGAAATTAAATAAAGAGTTGATTTAAGTAAAAAAATCGGACATTATGGTCCGTTTTTACAGCGTCAACATAACCCTCAACGAGCGTCTTGTTTACATTGATGACGTAGGTGGGTACAAATCCTCAAGATGCAAACACCTCCTTTTTTTTCTCTATGACAATAGCTACGTTTATGCGAGGCTCGAAACCGGGGTTTCACGAAACCCGAGTTTGTAATGCAAGTTTCCTCCGTCGGGTTTATGCGGGCGCTGTAACCCGACTTTCGCGGGAAATCAAACTTTCCGATTTTGGCGCTGTTTATGCGCATATTTTCGATTGAACTTGAATTTCATGTTGGCGCCATTTTCCCAAGCTATACTTCATTTTTCCACTATGAATTGATTCAATAAATTATTAGGTATTACTCTTTTATCCTGTGTATGTTCAATTTTTCCACAATATATAAGCGGAGGCTTCATCTTCACTAGAAAAGCCTTTACTGACTTTCTGAGCAACAGTTGGAAAAATGACAGTAGATGTTTAATCATTTTACGTTCATCTTTAAAATTGAATGAATACCTAATCTCAACAACCCTCCAAATCATGCTCGAGCTTATATTCTGAGTTCAGAAAAGTTGCCATAGGTAATTTTAGTGATGTTAAAAATAATTGTGGCAGGCGCAGAAATTCATCATATTGTTTATTGAGCTTCTAATGATCTTACAATAGGTAGATATAGGCATTGAAAGTGTAGGAGTGCTAATCCAGTAAAGCACCGCACCTTCACTCCATGCTGTTGTAAAGATTGTATGTCTGCCATTATTGTAGTGAAACAAATAAAGAATTGGGATATACTTATGGGAATTCCTCCTTCAAGATATGATCAAAATAAGCAGATATTGATAGGTCAACAATGTATCGCTGAAGCAGAAGCGTCTAAATCCTCTTGAGGCAACGGACGGTGACAATCTCAACAAACTGGTGACGCTTCACAAATTTTGAATTTCCACATTCCCAGAGACACGCGCTGAAATCCTGTTTCTCACCCCTCTTTCCGACTGCTCTCCGAGTCCATGAGCAAGACAGGAAGAAAATAGGCAAGCTACCTACCACTGTTTGCCTACCTATGTGTGTTTTTCTTAAACTTGATTTTCAAAGGTGACTCATGTAAAGAGCAACTGAAAAACAAGATTTCAGAACCTGCCATTGCATTTCACTAACCTAAGACACCAACCCAACCTTACCATTGATATTCTTTCGCTTACACTGTATATTATTCTCCCACTGAGATTCGATATGAACTCAATTCAAAAATCCTTCTGAATTTAATTATTCAGGTAGATTGGAATCTGGAGCTCTCAGTCTATCTGTAACATCTATCTGTATTTACTAACATTCACTGCTGTCACAAGATATTTTTGCACAGGCAGAGCCACTTTCCACAGTTGATGCATCTCTAACGCCAAAGCTCAATTATGACAAGTGGTTCAACGACCAAAAATTGTTACACGCCTCAATAATAACCTTATTCTTATCTCAAATTGAAAATCTTGGATCACAGAGCACTCACCGAAGAATCTCCTTCCTTCTGCATCAGTATGAGAAGAGTGACGATACTTTGGAGCAATAACTTTGAACTAGTTTCAATAAATGATGGCCTCAGAATTTGAGTCATCATTTACAAGAGATTGGATCAAAGAAATAAGTCAGCAGGTCACGGTTGTGGCTGGTCTCACACTTCCAGTAGGACAACCAGGAAATAGATACACGGATAACACACAAATTCAAGAGCTATGCAGCTCTGATTGGATCAGATTTTAGATTTAATCGGTAGATTGAAATGAAAAAATTCGGTGCACTACTTAAAGGGAAGCAGGGTGCCTTATCTTGAAATCCTAGGCAAATCGTGCGGATGCAGTAAAAAAGTTCTCCGCAGATGATGAACTGGTGGGTAAGGCTATTACTCGATTGTAGCCTGTAAAGCTCTTTGCTTGCTTTGCTTCTGTAGTCATAAAATGTTGATTAGAGTTGCAAGAATAATCTGAAAAAGCAGTAATAAGCCTGGATTCCATCTGACACTAAACACCTTCACTAGAAAATAACGTCCTACGTTTAGCTAAATAAGGATAAGTAAGCCACATATAACTGAAGGAATCACGTAAAAGTGCTTAAGCAACAATTATAGTAAAATTATGATTTTAAAAATTTTGAATAATGGCAAAATTAAAGCTAAATCGTGGGATAAGCACCAGTTGTTTACGAACGGTATGATAATAAATCCGCCATATTGCCGATCGCGCACCTGAAAATCACATTTGAAGTCGAATTTCAACTAATTTCAACCTCCGGTTCGTTTATGCGGAGTGCGAAAACCTAGTCTTTAGTGTAAAATAAGGTTTCAAACACAAATTTCGGAAACCTACATTTCGTTAGTTCCGTATCGTTTATGCCGTGATTTGAACCTTGGTTTCAAACTCAGGTTTCGATTGAAGTTAGGTTAAGAGGCTCGCATAAACATAGCTAATGTGTTACTTGAGAAACCGCATGTTGTTTACAAGCCTAATCCACTGTTACCAAATTGACTCAAATTATATTATTTTATTCAAATAGTTCCAAATGCGGCCACTAGCGGCTCATTTGAATCAACGATTGGATTTCGGACGAAATACTGGAAAATTACTGTGATTAATTGAAATAAATTATACAATAATCGTTCTAAGCTACAATTGAAGATTAATGACCATTTCTAGACATAAAACAAACTCACTTCAATTCTATCGTTTCAGCAAGGTTTCAGCGTGACCTGAGCGTGACAGTCGCCAAATGAGCGACGTGTTCTTTGAATTATTGTTGACGTGGGAAAATTGATTATTATTCCCCAGCAGAGGTTAGGTTTTTCCCTGTTTTCCGACTTTGGATGGAAGTCGGTGAAATTTTGGTATTTTCTATTAAAAACTTAGTATAAGTGATATTCTCTCTGAAAAATCTGTCTCCGCACGAGTTCATTAGCTGAACCAGATGTGTTTGAACCGTGAATCGCATTATTAGTCAAATTAAATATGCATTCTTTCCTAAGCCGGGGTAACGCGATAATCGCGTACTCATTGAGTGTTTTAGCACTATTAACTTTCTTCTGCTTCCTCTCAACAGAATTCCTAGATTACCGAGCAAAAGCTAAAATCAGCACACCGAAGATACTTGTGTAAGTATGAATTTCTCCAGTATTTATGTAAATAACTTTGCTTGATGCATCACCATCATAACTAGGTATGACGGTATCGAATCTATAAACATCTGCAGTCTTTAAACCCATCTAATGTTTGGTAAATGATCAGGCTTCCGTAATGTTCAGAATGGAGACCCTCTGCCTGTAGTATGACTGCACGCTTTGTATCCAAACTTGTATTGCAAGTCTAACCGTAGACCTATGAGGAGCTAGCATATGTAATCGAAGCTGAAGTGTCAGCGTAGCTTGGTGCAGGGACGGACTGGCCGGGGTGGCGATGGGGCGATCGCCCCACTTTCATCGGCCAAAAGGGGCCCCGGGGGGGCCCCTTTTGGCTGATTTGAAGGGCCGTATTTCGCCGTTTCGAAGAAGCGCCCGAGGGCTTTTTCGGTTCGTCCTCGAGAAAGGGCCCCGAGACTCCTGAGAGGACAGGACACTTTATTGCCGATTCGGAGAGCGCCCTGAAGGAGCTTTTTTATGCCGTATCTAAGGGCGTTGCATTTTGAGAGCCCTTTTTTCTGATTCGAATAAGTCCAAAGGGGTCCTTTATTGTCATTTCGGAAGAGCCCTGAAGGACTCATTTATTGCCGATTCGAAGAAGACTCGATGGAGCCTTTTTTTGCCGCTTCTAAGGACCTTAAAAGAGCCCCTTTATCTGATTCATAGGAGTCCTTTTTTGCCGTTTCCAAGGGACCATTTATTGCCGATTTGAAGAGGCCTTGATGCGGTTTTATACCGCCTCTAAGGACCTTCAAGGCACCGGGCTCTTTATCGCCGATTCGACAAAAGGGTCCTTTTTGCCGGGGGCCCTTTGGTACTGATTCAGAGAGGCCTCGAGGGCGCATTTCTATGCAATTTTGAACTTTGGAGGCCCCTAGTAGGGAACCTTTCCTACCTTCCTCAAGGGATTTCGTAGGGGCCTTCGGCGATTTTTCCCCCCTTTAGCGAAATCCATAATGGGGGCTGTCCATATAATACGTAACGCAGTTTTTCCGATTTTTTTACCCCCATCCCCCCTCCGTAACGCATCGTAACGCAAGCTCGAACCATCCCCCCCTCATAAAAAATAAACAAATACGGAACACAAGCCTCGCCCCTCCCCCCTATTTTGGTCAGTTTTTTAAATTAACAAGGAAAGAAAAGGTCTTACGGCAAAAAAGAGTTACGTAACGTTGGGCTTGACCCCCCCTCCTCCCCCCTAAATACGTTACGTATTGTATGGGCAGCCCCAATGACTTTTTTCTAATTCAAAAATTCCCGCGACATAAGGCCTCTTTTGACACATTTAAGACGCGCGTGCGAGTCGATTCCTTCAAATACCATAGGGCTACTTCACTCACTCACAAGGCTCGAGACTTGTCTGGATCGCGAATGCGGTCTTCATCCAGTTTAAGAAAATATACTAAGTTTTGCATTTCTGGTCTCTTTTTGGATAATGTTTCAAAAATAATATTAAAGAATAGGGTCTAAAATAGCGTAAAATTCATTCTAAAAGGGCCTAATTTTCAAAATTCTCCGGGGGAGGGCCCCCGGACCCCCCCTCTACTGGGGGCCCCCCCGGACCCCCCTAGGGGCCCGCCCCATACTTAATTTAGGGCCAGTCCGCCCCTGGCTTGGTGGACTTCAGCATCTCAACGGTGCAAGTCTGCAATTACATTACTCGGTTTGCGACGTTGCAGACTTCCTGTCATACTTTATTTTTTGAATGGGAAACTACTCAATGGCAATTCTTTAAAACTGCAGTGGTTTTTCTTCTCTGTGCGAAGAAAATTCTGCAGAAACTTCAAGGAATGATGTCAATTTGTTACATAGAGGCGTAGATTTTCAGACACCTCAAATAAAATATGTGATTGCGGACTTACGCCGCTGATTTGCTCTTTATCAGGCATGTGTCCTGTCAAGTCGACGAGTATTCAGCTGAGATTCTGTCCTGAGCTCAGAAGGTAGGGCCAACAATAAATCCTGCTGCATTTCCATCGAAAACTGTCGGGTGCGCAGTTGGGAGCATCTGTGTTCCCTTTTTGCAGACTCCTGGCGCTCCGCACCCGGAGAAGGATTTTCTGTCAGCCCTCGCCTTCCAGCAGAGATCTGTCCTGTGCTCCGTAGGTAGGACTGATAAAAAATCCTCCAGGCCAAGACGGAATCTTTTAAACTGAAACGCCTTTTTTCAAAAAGGAAAATTTGCACAATTTCTCCTCTTTTTTTTATAGGACAAGGACTTCTAAGTAAAACGACCATAAGGAATACAAAAAATACTACTAAGAAACGTCAAAATTACTCTTTGTAGAGGTTTAAACCTTTACGAAAACATTTGCGCCTGCCTGGACAGCAGGCGCAAGTTTACGCAAGGTAAAAGAAAACACACAGAAGGTAGTAGAATTTAAAGTGGACTATCATACTTTTATCCACTAGCTGAATGAACCTCATACAGCCTTTCAGACAAATCTTGTTGATGTTAGCGATGGAAAATGGAGCAATGTTCGTCGAGCAGTTTGACCCGGATTGTTTTCCGATCGAGTGGATTTGACCAGCCTGGGTTCTTTAAATGATCTGTCATTTGTATTTTTTTCCTATTTTTTTCTCTAAAAACAGGAAAATTCACCAAGTAAACAAAGTTTACAATTAATAGTTAATTCGGTATCCTTCTTTCTCTAAGCATCTTGGTTGTGCTAAGAAGGCGCTAAAAACTAACATATATAGCGTAATAAAACAACTACATCAAACTGAACACAGACAGCGTCATCAGCAAACAGTAAATATACCTACTTGCATTTTAACTCATTCAGAGATTGATGAAGCTGATGATGAGTGCAAAGTAGATTGCTATAAGCTCTTCATATTTATTCACCTTATGTCTAATTGTTGCATCCCAGCATGTCTAAGCATCTCAAAGGAAACTTAAGTAAGGAACTAATATAAAAGATAATTATTCAGAGGGAATCGGGAAAATCTTGCTTTGTAAAATAATAGCTATTTTTTCTTCTTTATTTCAGAAAAAATGTTCCTGATTATAGTGCATCCAGGAGAGAAAACGATTTAGGGTACCTGACGTTTGATCTTCAAGCTGATCTGACACCTTTATTCAATTGGAATGTAAAACAGTTATTTTTATATCTCTCAGCGGAGTATTCTACACCAAATAATGCTTTAAATCAGGTATTATTTTTAAAAAAATCAGTGAACTTTGTAATGCAATGTGTGAAGGTAGTAGCACTAAATATATGTATATGAGTTTGGGTTGGTAGCCGAGTGCTTGTTGTTACCCTGACGATGAGGCGCCCGCTTTGAAAAGCTTCGGTATAAATAAAGTTATTAATAAAATGCGTTTTTTGAAAACATTTTTTGCATTATTTCTAGCACTCGGCTACCAACCCAAACTCATATATTATTTTTACTCTATCCTCTACCTCCCGCTCCCCCTCCCTTACCCTACAATTGTTTGAGTTCTAGATAAATGCAAGATTTTACATCAAATGGTTTCCAATACTTTAGTAAGGCTTCAAAATTTGTTCTGAGAGTAATTCATCCCACCGAATACATGCCCACTAATAAGTCTAATCAAGCTTAATAACTACACTAAAACTTAAAAAAACACAGACCCCAATTGTGATGTTTCATTTTGTCATCTTTTTTAAATGGTATAACATGACATTTTTGGTGATTATTCTTAAAAGGGCATTAAAAATTTGAATGTTAAAGTTCTTAATTCTTCACTCTTAAAAGTTGTTCAATAATGGTGATCATTCACTCTTCAAAATGAGTAAAATATGACGAGAAATCTGCAGTGTTACAATCTGAGATACATTGTTTTCTTTTTTTCATTTTTATTCATTTTTTTTTGTTTGTTTTGTTTTCAGGTAGTACTATGGGACAAAATTATTCTCAGAGGTGAAAATGCGCTCCTTGATTTTAAAAATATGAACATAAAATATTACTTTTGGGATGATGGTCATGGACTAAAGTAAGTTTTCATTGCAATATACTCAATTTTCAAAAGTCCACTTTCTCACGACTTTCTCATTATTTATGAAGGAGTATTTTTGATATCATGATGCATAGCAAAGTAAATCATTTTTTAAGAAGGAGAAGTTCTAAAGACTTTTATTGGAACCGCAAAGAGTCTAACCTTACTGAGCAAAAGCCAAGACCTTTTTCCTCAATTCAAGTTCAAAGTCAAGTTCAGTCTATCATATCATATTTTTGAGAGGGACCCTAAGGCATTGTAAAAAAATTGATAAGAGAATTTGAATTGATAGGAGTCTACATTAAGTCTGCAAGAGAAATAAACAAGAAACTTTAACTGCGTCTCAGTGATGCAAGAGACACAGATATGTGATTAGACTTTTAAAGGTATATTCACTCAAAAATCCTAGCATCCGCAGACACTTCTTTCCTCGTTGTCAGCAACCAGGTTTGCCGAGAAAAATGTTATATCTACCCTAAATATGCAAACAGTCTACAAACTGTTATCAATCTCTCTTTTCTGTGATTGCTGCTGTTTTAAGTAAAGAATTTGTGTCCCCTTTCATAAGGAAGAAAGGAAAATCAGTATGGACTTGGTAAAAGGTCCAACAAATTTTGCAAGATTGTTTGCATATTTAGTTAAAGTTTTCTTACATTGCTCTGAAGGCAAACCTGTTTGGCAACAAGAAATAAGTGCCCATAGACATGCAGTAGGATATTTAAATTGAAAATGTGTCCTACGGACTATACAAATTGTGCATTCATGAGTGGAATTTTGACTTTTTTGGCAAGCCCATCGTCCTCAAGAGATGATTTCACTGTTGAAAAGTCCAATCACCCATCTGTATCTCCTGTACTCAACTGACTCATTGAATCAAAGCAGGCTCACATTCAAGTACAGCTGGAATGATGTCAATCAAATATTTTATTTCCATATCAAATTTAGTATTTCTCTCTTTTCTGCCTTTTTTTGAAATTTGTGTTATATTTTATTTTAATTCTGATTGCTTCTCCATTTTCAGAGGAAATCCCAACGTTACCCTAACCTTGTCATGGAACATCATACCCAATGCTGGGAGACTGCCCATTATTCAGTCAATTGGATCTCACTCATTTAAGTTCCCGTCTGAGTACACAACTGACAGACTTTAATTTGTTACTCTTTTCTTTCTCTCTTTTGTCTCAATCTTCAACTTCCCCTGTAATTACCTCCCTATCCTAATATTTTTTCAGTTAGATAATTTTCTTCTTTTATAAGGTGTTTTTTTATAATTCTAGGCGTGTCTTTTGTTTTAATTTCTCCAACTTTTAAACTAGGCATTTCAATATTTCTATGAGTGAATTTTTTTTAGTGTAAATCTTTTGACTTTCTGAGTGTATGAATTGTGGATGAATCTTGTTCTGCTGAGGAAACGTAAATAAACAGTGATGAAAGTATTTATCAAAGTCATTCTTTCTCCTGCACATGATTCTCATTTGAAATCAAATCTTCCAGATTTCCAACATTTTCTAATAATTGAAACCATTTTATACAAGTTTTTTTAAAGAATGACAAGTGATATCTTATTAGAACTGGGGGGCCAAGGCGCATAAGTACAGTTTCTGCTATTTCGAGAAATATGTGTTTGAAGTTTCGAAATCACATGGATCCTTATAGCGGAAAGAAAGTTCAAACTGACTTTTTGATGCTTAAAAACAGGAATTTGCTACCGGATTATTCACAGATTATGCATTAAGACTAGTAACTACTTAAAATCATTAATATCTCAATTTTTTCAAGAACTGCACTTATCCTCTAAACCCCTCAATTCTAATTCAATATTATTTTTTCAAAATAGCGTTTTAGTGGTTGTAGATCTCATGTCTTTAAATTTTGTAAGCTAATTATTGAAATTGTATGCCAGTAAAGTGAAAACAGGGCCTTATCTTGCCTTGCTGTGGTGAAGTAGTTTCATTGTCTCATTGGAAACAGCAATGGCTGAAGTAAAAATTAAGTAGTAACCCATAGCAAGAAGTAAATTCGAATTCTATGTTATACGCCAGAACTTTTCACTATTCCACAAAATGAGGCAAGTTCCTTACTTAAAATTAAAAATTGGTCAAAGGTCCAAAATTACATAAGCAATTCCCAGGTCATTCTGAATGTATTTTCAATGGAATAGGGTATTCTCTCAATAACATTCAGTTCCTTCTTTCAAAGCTGCAAACAAAATTTTATCAGGAATGCATGTATTAAGTTCTTTATTAATTTCCTGAATGAGTTTGAGCTTGTAAAAGTGCTCATTACCCAAACATTTAACGAATAAGTTGGACATAGTGCTCCTCTCTAGTAGACGTTTTTGCGGAACTAATCGCCAGCCACAAGTTTTTGGATTGGTAGGTACAACATCAAGTATTCCATCAATCTGAAGAAGAAATGAGACGAAACTGTTGAGCAGCCCTGAAATCACATATTTCTGCTGGCAACGTTTAAGACTCCCTGTCATGCTTTATTTTTTCTTTGGAAAACTAGTCAACGCAATTCTTTGAAAACTACCTTGAGTTTTTTCTTGGTTAGCAGAATATTATCTGTACAAAAAAGCTAAAAAGATGGCTTATATTTCTTGAAAAATTAAAATAGAAGCAGAAATTTTGAAACTTTGCAATTGAGATACATGGTTTCGCACTTTAGCTATTGACATATGGGTCCATGGGGCACCCAGAGTGACCTGCAGGAACCCTCAGGGCTTCCAGATGGTTTGGCAGAACTAATCATTTTGACGATTTGAACTGCGCGCTGCACATTAATTTGCATATTTTTCCATAAGTACCCACTTGCATGCCTGGAGGTTCTCTCATTGGCCGTCGAATGGTCGTACTGACACATGATTGGCTTTTCTGAAGAATGTGCTACGATTTACGAGTACCCATTTCCTTGTTTTTTTTTTATCTCCGGCTCACTTCCGTCCATAACCTTAAATTGTGTTGCCAAATAAAGAAGTGCGAAATTGTTTTCAAGTTTCTCTGTTTTTCATGTAGAATGTTGACTTGACAATTTGTCTACCGTGACTTAGCGTTATTCCTGACTAACTGGCTGTATCGCGATACTGTTTCCTTTCCATCATCTCACCAGGAAGTCTCTGCTCGGCTTGTAATGCACAGCCAACTTCAAGCTCCTCCGCAATGACAGGATTCTTGTAAGCTCCTAACGCGATCAAAATCTGAGCTACATCTATTCAACTCATGTCCAGCATCTGAATGTTTCTAAAGACCGACAATCTCCTTACCAATTGTATACCATAATGGCTGAGTCTAATTCTACCCTCGAAAAGTTCTTCAAGAGCTACCGAGACTATGTCAGTCAGAATCCGCAGCTGACATCGGATATTGAAACGTCAGTGAAGTGGATCTCGTACATTCTTGCAGGTAAATTTTTCACACCTTTTCAATTTTCTCTCTAAACTGCTCCTCTCTGGTCTCAGCAAATGATCTGCTTACAATGAAAGTACTTTACAGCACCAGCTTGAGTCCTAGACAGCTCCACTTCTCTAAGTATCATGATGATGTTCATCCTATGACTTACTGAGTCGTAGATTATCACACATTTATACCTGTGCCTGGTCTAATTGTTCATTCAGTTTCTCCATCTCAAATAAGGATGTCTACTTTATCTATCAGGAGATATATTTGGAGGAAATTGATATGTGTAATTGACCAAAGAAGAAAAGGATGATAATTTTAAAAATCCAGGGTAGAGTCCTCACCAACAAAACTTATGCACTTTTGGAGTGAGAAAATGTCATGTTGAAGTTCGTATTCAAACCTTTGCTAAACTGAGGATGGCTAATCTTTAGTTGTTCTCCAAAAGTGTGTAATCTTACATTCTCAATGCAAATGTTTTCCTTCTAAGAGAGTTAATAAGATTGTCATTGGCCCTTTGATCACCACGGACATTTGGTTATTCGTTGTTACAATGTGCATCTGTTGGACCCCTCAACATAAGTAGTTCAGTCTAGACTCTGCATGTGGCTCTTTTAATGAGATAGTACGTCTGCAACCGTGATTGCTTATAGCATTAAAAAATTTGTGGAAGCAGCAATAGCGACCTGGATGACCGCCAAATACTCAGGTGCAAGGCATTCGCTTATAATGCTTGTAGTTAATTACTTACATGAGTGCTGGTTGCAACCCCTTAAGCTGTCTCACCTCTCCACCCTTTGGTCAAGTCTTATGCACAGTCGGTATTGTCCTACTTAAGTATAAGGTCAGACTGCCTGGCAGGAAGTCTCTCCTCTCTGCGCAGTATTTATTTTGAAGTTATGAAAGGGACTCTCTTTTAAATCAAATTGGATTGAAATGTTAAGAAGGACATAATCTTCCTCTTGTTCCAAATGAGGATAAATTTATGTTTATCACTTTCCATTGCTGCAATATCATTAGGTAGTATCTCTGAGAACAAATAATTCCAACTCACCTTATTTTTCAGTTGTGCTGCTGGTCAGATCTATTCTCAGTGATAAGCCTGCTAGACCATCTAATTGAAGGGTTTGCATAAGTACATGGGGGTTTTAACCATCTACTTATGGCATGAATTATTTTGGAGCTTGCATTCTGGGAGCAACAAATCTGTGATGTAGCTTGCGCATACTTAAACACGGACATTTTCTTCTCAGAATTTCAAATTTTTGCAACAATTTTTTTAAAAATGAAAACACTGATAAAAATTTGCAAGATCATGTCACAGAGGAAAGTTATTTTTGAATAACCTTATTCTAGCTTTAAAAGCCTCAAATATCAATTTTCCATAAGCTTATTTAGACTTAGTTAAAAAAAAAATAAAGCTATGTTAGAAATTGATAATTTTTTCTTTCTTTTTCAGCTCGTATTGATGATTCAAGCGTTTGGTCAGAACTGGTGTATTCACTATCAAATCTACTTGTTCTTTTCAATGATCGGATCATAGCAAAATCTCGTAACCTAGCTAGTCCTACCATCACTAGTGCGGAAACTTTAAAGACATGGTTAACAGTGTTGGAGTACTCGGAAGTTTTCATTGAACTGTCTTGTTACAAAGTGTTTGGCAAAAGGGGCAAGTGGGCCATCATCTTAAGCACACAGATATTAAAGTAAGTTTCTATGTTTAATTACAACTGCAACTTTGGTAATATTTTTCAGCAGAATGGAAAAATCCATTGATAAGTTCAAGTTATTTCTTTGTTCGGTATTTGTTGAACCTTACGTTCATGCATGGAATACAACTTGCAATTTTATTTATTTCATTTCCGAGTAATTGAAATTTTTAAACGTCGCAAATTGATTAAAAAGCTTTAATCAAAATACTCCAGAAATCTTTAATACTCCATATCATTCATTAGGTCTTTATAAGTATAGAGAATTCAGCAATTTACTGACGAAGAGGATACACTGGTTAAAAAAACCTCTTGGACCAATGCCATGGTGCATTGACTTAAGAGTGCAGTTTCTTATCGCCGAATTTAAGAGTCTTGAACTCTTGGTTCAAGTGGATTTTGCATTGATTCAATTCAAAATCCGCTTGAAACAAGAGTCCAGACTCTTGAATCCGGCAACAAGAAACTGCACTCTTGAACCAAGAGGTTTTTTTTACCAGTGTATGGAAAGACCCTCAAAACTCAGAAAAATGCCACCTTTTCAGGCTACCTGCCAATTTAAAATAGTGGCGTAAAGAGACTTGCAGTTTGTCTAAAAAAAAATTGTTATTCCAAGTTCTATCAAACGATGTGCCACATAAAGGAGGTCTTAGTATGAAATTTTCCAAATTTCGGTGGCTTGCCCCTGTCAGGGATCCCCTAGGAGAGTTGAGAATCGTAATCCCTCAAAAATTTTCCTCCTTAATGGTGTGAACAAAAATTCAAACTGAAACGCTTTACTGTACGGGTCAAGGAAGTTTTTTGCCCATCCCAGTTAGTATGCCAAGGCGTAAATCAACCACTATTTCACCTTTTAATTTTTCATTGCTTGGAATCTTTCATTCATTAAATAATCGTTCCACTGCAGGGTTTTTCTTTAACTTATTTCAAAATAATAATTTTTTTGTTGCAATTTCTGTCTGTTCAAAATGAAAAATACCTAGTGAGGTATAGGAAAAAATAAGAAATTTCAATTCAAAAAATTAAACCTATAATCAATGTATCATTCAAACAGCTAATAAAATAACTTATAATCTAAAAAGTAAAAAAAAGGCTCAAGTGCTTAAAGGGGGAAAAGATTAAAATCATCTTTTAAGGAACAATAATAGCAAATATACTTTTGCTGTATCTAGTCAGGTAGGATGACTGGAGGCTCATTAGAAGAACTAGGTTTATCTGCATTGAGTTTCCAAGACAAGTACATGTTCCAAGAGACTGCTACCATCTGAACAACAGGTACTCGGTAGGCTAAAGGCACAATGGAAAAGTTTGTGAGTTGAACCCATGGCCACAGCTAGAACAAAAAAAAAAACAAAAAAAAATCACTCATCAGCTTTTTCTTTTGCAGCAATGGAAGTCAGACACTGAATCTGAATTTATTAGGATTGATTTTTTTGAAGTGAGAGAGACTGCTCGGAAGCTCTTAATTTGATAGGTATTGCTCGCTAAGATTGTTCGGCAACAACTATCAGTTTACCTGTAGATACTTACATCCAACAAATTGTAAGACCAATTATCCTCCTAAGCATAGATTCTCTCCAGTATACTTATCTGACAAGTCATGAAAATTACCATCGACAAAATCGAAACTACTTAAATAAAATTGTCTCGAAAACGCGTTCGGCTGATTTGTCTGAGTGTTCAAGTAAAGATGAATTAATTTTTGAGTAGGGAGCTATGAAGGAAATGGATATGAGAAACAACTTGAACTGAAGTTAGGAACCAACTTACCATATAATTAGCCATCAAGATGTCAAAATAATTTGTCTTCAATTTATTTTTGGTCTCCTCCAATGACTTCCCCTGAGCAGTATTCACAAGAGATACTACTATGGCTAGAAAACAAGGAGCAAAACAACACTGGTCTATGGATACCTTGATAACCAATTTCTTGAATCCTCCTCTTCCAATCCGTTTTTCTAAAAGTCCAAACCAAGTTTGAAGAGTTGGTCCCTGTGAAACAAAGGTGATTCGTCAAAAAAATGTAAGGGTTAAATTGAAATCATATTTAAGAACCCAATCGAATTTGTTTCAATTTGGGGCCGCATCACTGAGAAACGGTCCTCTGTGAAAAAAAAGAATCATCCATCCCTTTAGCTTAGTTAAAAAGAAAGTTTCCTTTATGAGTTTTTTCCTTGTGAAAAAGAAAGCAGAGAATAGTCAAAAGTACTTTGAAATAATTACTAATTCATATTTTCTTAGGCTTTTGTTTTCTCAGCAGGTGGACATTTTGTACTGACTCTAATTTGAAATTAAAATTCTCATTTTATAGGGGAGCATGATTGATAATGCTGTAATTCTTAACTTCTCATTTTGTAAAACAGAAACTACCAGAAAATTTAACTGAAAATAGCATTTATCGTTTTATTATTATAATTATTGGAGAACCCTCTTACAATAAACAGTCCAACACTCCCATAGCGAACGGTCCGCTCTATGTCACACGGCTTCTTTTCTATGACTGCTTGAGAAATGAGGTCTCCAAATCCCATAAGAGCACCTGAAAAAAAAAAAAAAAATAATAATTTAAGCCAACTCATGATGAGTCTTGTCAAAATCAAGCATAAGAAGTTCAATTGCATACTGCATCAGTCCAACGTCAAATAAATGGACAGATTAATTGCATTTTATATGTTGCTAAAGATGAATATGTGACTTAAAGTTTTCTTATCAATTCATTGAAATTTTGCGGATATACCTATATTTGCAAATGCTGTCCGTAAATGCCATGAAATACTTGACCAGGAATTTTAAAAATCTTATCCAAGGCAATATGTCAATGGCTCAAGTCAAAAAAAATACGTACCTCCAGTTGCAGCACTACAAATATCTGTTCTTTCTTTCATTTTTTTTAAAAGAAAACAAAAGAAATTTTTTCTCTTAAAAAAAAAAAAACTGCTCTGTAAATCTCCTTCCCTAACTCAGAAATTATGGAAAATGTCAGGGAGATATTGTGGTCGACTTTCTTTTCAAAAATGAAACATAATTCGAGATTTTAAATTTTTGCAATGGAAGTATATATTTTTTGACTGCAGTCATCAATATTGTGATGTGTAAGTATGTACCAGCAAATAATGAAGAAGTATTGATATTTATTTTTCCTATCTAAAATTGAGAACGGTAAAAATGTTCAAAATGAAGTGTCAAGAACCTGCGACTGAGCAGGGAGTGAGTGAATCATGAAAGTCTTAGAAATTAAGTCAATTCCTTAATACACGTCTCTTAAAGCGTACTTCACCAAGGATCGGTTATATAAGATTATGTAAGACTTACTTGCTTGAACTGCTTGAGTCTTTAGAGGATGATTTGTCAATATAGCCTTGTAAGCATTGTGGATTGATTTGAAAACAGCCATACTTTCGGATTGATCACTTACTAACAGAAACTGCTCGCGAAATCCAAATATCTATCTATCCTAGTGACATAACAATCTTCCAGTATCAAATTTCAGCTAATGTAACTTTCGTTCAATTATCCTCAGTTTTTTTCCATCTTTACACGAAGGTTAATTTTGCGGGCCCACAGATACAATTTAGTAGGGATCCACTATGCTGCCACAGCAGTTATTTATGGTCTTGACTGATAAAAACTCACGATAAATTGCTGATAAGGAGACCGTGAAAATGTGGGCATGTTCACATTCTTTACATCAATCTCGAAAAGTTAGGTTATGTTGATACTTGGTTACAAGGTTGCCAAACGTACACAGATATTTAATTCCTCGCTTTTGAACTCAAAATTAAACAGCCCTCACCATAAGGACACTGTATTGTGCCTATAAACTAGTGAATTGGTGATATGTTGTGCCAATAATTTTTGGAATACTCTTCGAAGCACGTAAAATTATTCATTGTTCAGTCGAGAAGCGAGAAATATGAATGAAATTTAGCAACTACGTGGAGGCAGTGGTATGCGGCTTCCTTCAGCCAATCCCAGGCGTCGACGATAAAAGGCGCCAAACACCATTCGTTTGAATTCAATACCTGGTGCCTCGATGACCCGTATCCCGTATGTCGGCCGGTCGGCGTGGCGATAAGGTTTTACTGTGCTCCTGCATTTCCCCCATCATATAACTTAGTGCGTCAATTTACTCAGTAAATCTCTGTTTTTTTTTTTTCAAAGTCGTTGCACTGCAAATTTGTCACGCAATTATTACTGAATTTTAAATCTCAAGTTCAACTGCTTTATTCTAACCATCAAACAGTGGAAACACATTACTCTTTTTCTCCTCATGATAATTTTGTGAGTTTTATTTTCATTGTCTAGGTGAAAGTAGAAAGCTGTTGCTCACTTTGTATGACTCATTTTTTACCTGGATAAGGAGATTCTGATGGTAATCATATGCGTCTTTACCTGGATAAGGAGATTCTGATGGTAATCATATGTGTCTATGTGTGAGTGCACTTTACTATTCAATGTTCTTTTGTCATTTTCAGATGTTTGGCCAGACTGAGGCTCCTATTAGCCCACAAAGAAAACATCGTAGAAAGTCCACTGATTCGTCCTCTGAACAGGAACAATCTAGGAACAGAGCAAACTAACAGAAGAGTAGAAAAGAAAGACGCAGGTTTCAGACTGAAATCTGGAAAAGTAATTAGGAGTTTAAGCTCAGGTGAGATGAAGCAAAAATACTCTCAGCTAATGATTATGCAACACCTGGATTGTTGAATCTTTATCAAATGACCTTCATCAATATGAAGCAATTTTATTGATCAAGAGCATTCAATAATGCTTCAACAGTCTACCCGAATTTGTCACTTAGAACAACCCTAACATCTTATCTGATTTGAGTTGATTTATTTATTCTTTTGCTTTTTGCAATTTTGGCTTCACAAAAACGTCATTTTCAGAATAAAGATACTTATATAAACATATTTACATACAATTTGTCCTAGGGTAATTATTCAATGTTATTAATATTATTACAACTATATTCGTGTACGATTCTTCTCATAATGAGAATTCACAATTCTTTATCTAACAATTCATTGATTGAATAAGGGCATTTTGCTATTAATTGTCTTGTGGCCAGCTTACAGAACGTTGGTTTATATATGTTTTCCTTTACGATGTTTGGCAATCCATTAATGAAATCTGCACCTATTCAATTTTATCTTACCTTTTATCTTTAATTTTATCATTTTATTTTTCCTCCAAGTGATTCTCTCTACATCAGATAAAAGTGAAGAATGCAATCCCTTAAATTAGTTTGTCAAATATTAATTTCATCATGTCAACTGTTGGTTCAGCATTTCTTTTAATCAACCCCCTTTAACCCTTATGTCGATGCAATCGATTATTTTTGGTCTTAGAAGTAAAAGAAGCAATTTTAGCGTGGCTACAATCAATGAAAGTAAGGAATTTACTGATATTTGTAAGTTTTGAATTGTAAAATTATTGCAATTATATGAAGAAATATTAATAATCTATAAAGTACTAAGTTCTATCTTTATATTTGGCTTTCTCTGTTTTTGTTTTATCAAAAGCTTCCTTCTTTTTTTTTTATTCAGCGGCAGATCCAAGAAATGCACATTTTTCAGGACCTAGACCTGTTGTCAATGGAGGAATACCGCAGAGCTCAAATGCGGTATTGTATGAAGACAAAGCTTTGTTAGGGGAGGTATGTATGTTAAATGTCAAAGAATGCACTTTAAAATTTAGGTATGATGTACAAAAGCACATAAATTGACTGTAGTGTCCGAAAAGCTTTACTTCTTTTTAATTTCTTGAAGAGCACTCCTAGATATTTTTCCTCAAAATTCATAGAGTTCATTACTAAAATGTCTCAGATATATTTAAAAAAAAATAATAATAATAAATCAATAAAAAAAATCATTTATCCTCTACAGAAGGGAAATGTGATAGTGAATCTGAAATGTCACAAAATGAAGTACATGATTTTAAAATTTCACCTCCGTTATCTAGGTAATCTTTGTGCTATATGTAGTAGCGATAATATATGTAGAACTAAAGATTCGTTTGTGGGCAGGTGGTGGTTTGATTTTGATTCATGGTCACAAAATTAATCTTTGTCTAGTTGCCATCTTTGCAGATAAAAGTTTGTGAGCAAACTTGGAAATTTTAAAAAATGGAAAAAATGAAATAATTGAGAAGATCAAATGCTTTTAGTAGATCAGAAAGTAAGTTGCCACCAGGAAGCTTCTCAAAAGACGTTATCAATATTGCCTATCGGGCAAATAGTAGCAGAAGTGAAGAAGAACGAAAGAAAAAATCAGCCCTTTTTTTCAAAATGCTGACTTGCTCTGAATAAGTGGGTATTGTCGAGTCTCTTTTAAAGTGTATCAGAGGCAAAAAAAAGAAAAAAAAAAAAGAAAAAAAAGCTTGTTTTAATCCATATTCACACTGATGCTCAAGGTTACATAGAAAATAAATGCTAGAATAGGATGACTAGCTATTTTGTTGTTTGAGTCCTCGGTAATTTGATTCTTGCAAGTCGGAAACTTTATTTCTCCTTCATTTGAAACCATTGTAAATCATCAATACTATGGGGCAGCCTTCTGAAGTTATATTGATTGTTTTGCATACTGTCAAATGAAGGAATGCCAGTTTCATTATTATTTTGAAAGAATTGCTGAGAAGCACATTTCTCTGGTACAGTAGGTAGTATCCATCAACATGAGCAACAATGGCAGGCACCATATTCATTTTCTTATCTATTGATTAAATTTGTACGTTTGTGTTCAAGACAATTGGACTACATTTTGCAATTTGGAACTATAAATTCTACCCCGGTTTAAAAACAACGTATGTGCCATTAGTTCCCCTATGCACATAAGTGTTTTTCCAGAAGAGCCAGAATTGGACTGAGTTAAGCAGAAAGGAACCAACCCACATTTTGGAAAAAATTGAGTTATGAGTGGTTTTGAACTCGACCACTACTCTACTATCTATCGCCAAAAATTCAAAGTTTTTGTTGGAGCAAATTTTGCAGAAACAGAATTTGAAGTTTATCTTTCACATTGAGTCTTATGCAGGAGACAAACTTTAAACCTCTTTTTCTCGGTTCGATGCCGATGTGGCTTGGTTCCTTTCTGTTTAACTCCGTCCAATTTATAGTTCCATATTGCAAAATGCAGTCCAATTGATCTCAATTTTTCTCTCTTTCAGATTCTGTACATACTCAAACCAATAGTCCACCTCAGTACTCTTATTGCGGTTGGCAATAAAAAATCTTGGAAGCCGTATATAACTTCTTTCGTTTTTGATGCTTTAAGGTGAGTGGTTAAGTATGAGAATAAGTTTGTACAAAGGCTGTTCAAAAAGTGCATAGACTGAAGCTGTAACTTGAAAACCAATGTATGTAGATAGCTGTTCTTGGTCTCATTTTAAAGATCAACTCATTATCTACTGATTGAGACCAAGATCAACTCATTTGGTTAAAAATTGAGAAAGTTATGCAAGTTTAAACTTTGAAAGTAAGTTGTTTACCCCTATGGTTTTTATTGAAGATTTTCACTCACCGAAATTAGTATGTTTCGTCTTCGTTTTCACTATCATATGACTCTTCAAACTTCTCTCTTTCCTTTTCAAAGTATTAATGTTTTCCGCAGTTAAAGACGTCAAAGGCCGACCAGACTTTGGGAGAACTTCAGCAGAACTTCAGCTTCCTTATCTTTTTCCATATCGATCGCACAAAAATTAGCGCAAAATGCAACAAAAATCATTAAGAGACTGCCTTAAACCCGCGCGCACCTGTGACATGTCACCAACTGAGGAAACTTCCCGAGTTTACAGGGTAAGTCTAGCCGATCGGGCTTCTTACCCATTGGACCCGTATGTACCCTAGTCGGTCGACGATTACGGAAAAGTGTTTACACAGTGTGCTATTCATGGTTGCCAAGTGTTTCTGGTAAAATGATGTATCAAAACGTATTTCAAGTGACAACTTTTGGCAAGAGACAATTTTCAATAAAAACCGTAGGGGTAAAACCTACTTTCAAAGTTTAAACTTGCATAACTTTCTCAATTTTTGACCAAATGAGTTGATCTTGGTCTCAATTGATAGATAGTGAGTTAATCTTTAAAATGAAACCAAGAACAACTATCTACATACATTGGTTTTCAAGTAACAGCTTCAGTCTACGTACTTTTTGAACAGCCTTTGTATTTTCCATGAGATAGTCAGTTAGACAATATGACACCGTTTGGAAATTAATTTGGGACTCTTGGAGGTTTCTCCATTTGAAGTTTTCATAATGAACAGTTATCTTCATTATTGCTTAAAATTCAGAATGAATACATATTATTCAGTTAAAAATTCATATTCATTGAGCATGATGCTTTCAACTCCGAAGAAATTATTTTGTCAATCCTCAATGCCTATAAACTTTGTGTTGAGGTAGTCATTTTTAACCTATTCAATCCCAGTCAGAGGCATCGCAGCTGGCACCTTTAGCCTAGGTTAGAAGTTTAAATCATGCAAAAAAAATCTCAACTCTTTGCTAATTTTTTAGGAACCAAGCCCATATTGAATTTGAATTAGCGTAGAAAAGACGATAAGGGTTTGAAGAACAAAAAAACAGCTAATGACTAAAATACAAAATAAGAAGCAAAATCAAGTTTAATTTTGACAATGGAAGGTGTGAACAGCAATTTTTGAGAATTTTATTTAAAGCTGTTGGTCAGTTTTTATTTACACAAACAAAACGTAAGCAGAGACTTACTGCCTGAGATAGCCATTTTTTATTTTTAGCCGTAATGTCTAAAACTTTCTGGCAGTGAACCAAAAGTTTTTTTAAAGCCAAGTAAAATCCACTGATTGTATTGATTCTTCTGTAAAATCTCTGTAAATTCAGCCAAAATCTTCAGTCATCTGTAGTGTCTAATGCTTTAGACTCTTCTTAAATCTCTTTCTAGTTTATTTATCCTGTCCAGTACTTTAGTTTTCAAATCCATCGTCTATTCCAATTTATTTGGAATCAGGAGTGGGAGCTGACGATATGCTAATTTGCGCTTCCGGCTCTCTCTTCTGCAATCTTTTTATCCTTTAAAGTTGATTTTATCTCTATTATTTATATTTTTACCTCTGCATTTTCATAATGTAAATGAATTTTTGTCACATAGTTGATAAGCGCTTGAATTAATAAAGGAACAGTAAACAAAAAAAAAAAAATCTTCAGTCGTAAAATGTTCAGCCATTCCATTTGAATCCTGCCATTTCTTTTTCAGTATCTACTTAATCAGATCATCAACCGACCCACGTCAACTAACAGTCAACCAAAAAGTGGAGCTCTCACAACGAACGATATCACTGCTCATGTATCTGCTGCGCTCTCCATTCTACGACAAGTATACGAAAGCAAGACTCAACCGACTCCTACTAAGCCTCGCCAACTCGATCCCTCTCTTCAGCACCCTCCTCAAGCCTCTCGCTGAGTACATTCCCAAATGGCAGGAAACCTACTTCTACATGTGGTCAAATTAGTCTGTTCCATTCAGGTATTGGGTTCAATTTTGGAGCTAACTAGTTAGCTTTCTTCCCTCCAGTGATGCTTCCTCTGGAATGTTCCTTTATTAGATTTGCTATACAATATCCGAAATGAGGTTCTTCAGGACACCTCAGAAAGAAACCTTTTCCAGCCAAAAATCTGTATCTTTGAACTCTGCTCGTTCTTTTTTACCTCATCGTGAGTTGCAAAATATATTGTTTTGCTAACCTATCTCGCAATCGTAGGCAGTTTACCCACTCTGGTTTTGCTCTTTTTCACTAAATTTTGAATACCCCTAGAACTCATTATTCACAAGGATTGAACATTTTGAGTGCCATGCTGTGCAATGTAACATTTTGGTCTCTCTGAAACAGCCGGAAAGTAGTTTGATCTCGAATTATTTGTCCTGTGAAACATTTATAAATTTTAGTTGGGGTGGAAAATTGAAAATGAGCATTTGAAATGACTTTAGAGTGACGGTTGGTTTCTCTATTCTCTGTCTAATAGGACAATCACTTTTGGTTCTGGATCTGCACTTAATGACTCAAAAGGTTTACCTTGATAACGCCAACATTGATGGTGCAAGTCCATTGTAGATGGATTAAGGTTAAACTGTTTTAGTTGAGCTAAAACCGACAGACTGATTTTGTTAAAAAAAATCGGTCTTATTAGTGGGTTTTTTCAGCATGATATCTTTGTTGTTCAAGTGTAAATGAGAATTAGCCACTCAAAGCTATTTACAGTCATTTTATTAGAAATATGGTTATGGTAAAGCTGTTCATGTGTTATCCAATAATCTCTGTAACTCGGCAATTTTTTAATGTCCATTAGAAGATTGTAAGTTGGGCCAACTTACTGTCTTACGATAGATAAGATAATTAGGCCATATTATACTGAAATAATCATGTGGAGTTTTGCATTGGCTTCTCATCGAAAATGACTCACAGACTCTTTCTGAACTGTTGGAGGCTGTGGATTATTCCACCAGATGGTACCCAAGCGTTCATTTGGTAGGACATAATCTCCTGACAAGTATTCGTCTTCAATGTATAGGGATAAATACCGAGACTCGTACATAAAATACTTGTAAAATACTCGTACTACTGAGTTTCAAAATTTCATTTTCTAGATCATGATCTTCTTTTCGAATCACAATATCCTCTTCCAGAACTACCTTTCGTGAGGGTTATATTCCAAGAAAACCTTACGACTTGCGGAACCTTGTTCTTATGAGATAACAGGGGTTAAGGAAAAATCTTTGTTAATCTTATCTATTTCTTTACTGTAAAAAACCCCTTAAGTATCGTCTATCTCATTCTATTGCAGAGATCCCTCTGTAGTTTGACGGAGGTTAGGAGTGTATTGTACTCTCAAAAAATTTAAAATTCGAATATTATCTCATGATGGCGTAAGCTTTCTAGCAAGTTTCTGGGGTACTAACCTCTTTTTCTTTTTCCAAACATTCCTCTTTTTTTAATTTTGTAATGATTCATTAATTTTTAAAGTAATTTTAACGGTGGGGTACAAGAAGTAAATGACCACCGTGCAGGTAAGGGTTTAGGTAAATCACCCACATCTTTTCTCAAAACGTGTTTTACATGTTAATTGGTTTTGAACCTGCATTGGTGTTGTTAGGGAATGGTTAAGGGAAATAAAAACTCGCCAAAAGATAAATAGAAGACGAGATAATTATTATTACTCCAAAAAATATAATCAATTGAAATTGGAATTTGGAGTGGAACTAATAAGCAATATGCAGATTGAATATGGTAGTTTTTTTTTCAAAACATCGTAAGGCTTATTGACGCTGACCAACCAACGCTTTTTTCTATTAAAAGAAGATAATAGAACTTCTTACGTGCTTGAAATTTATCTACTCACCCAAGAAGCGCTAAGCATTCTTTAAAGTGTTCGGAATACTTTTACTGTCAAAAATGTTATGAATTATGATCATGAAAAGCATTGTTTATTTTAGCATTTTTAAAGTAATTACATTCATGGACCTTAAGTTATGAAGACATTTTATTCAGATTTCTTTTGACAAGGCAATGCAAGATTTTTCCCATCTTAAGAGTATGAGAAACAGGTAAATTTTAAATTGAGAGAATAGCTAAAATTTTTCATGCCTAAGTAATAACATGTTTGATCATTATATTTAGTCATATATGGAGTAATTTTTTGTGTTATTCTTTTGATACATTTTTCCGTAGGCATGACGAATCAGAAGGGGGGGGGGGGCTTTCAAATGCCATGCGAATCAAACTTGCATTTAGTAGGTACTTTTCATATTGCATCTCATTGTTTCAAAAGGAGCAATGCCGTGCAGTAGAATCTTCAGAGGGGTACCGCTACATCGAAAATTCTGAATCTCTAAACAGTCGTCTCTTATGATTTTTTGTAATTTTGTTTCTTACAAGAAACCTTTTTATCCATCCCCCTTAGTTAGCATCATACAAAAATGGAAATACAATCTGAAATTTTATTCAGATGTTAGTGCTAGGAATACCTAATTATGCATCTCATTTTTCTTTTGAATTCCTGTGATGTTGGGTTTCATATACCTAATTTTTATTATCTTGATGGTCTCTTTTTAATATATCTGTCTTTAAGCTTTGCACCCATTTCCTTTTAAAATCTATTTCAAAAGAAGATCATAAAATGACTTCTCCAGAATTTTTTTAATGCTGCAATTAAAAGAAAAAGTCTTTTTATTGGTGGGAACTGAATATTTTGGGAACTTGTGACATTATTATAAAGTCACAGATTGATGGTTGCACCCGAAACGGACCTTTAACTTTGCATGATATTTTTTCTGATCTTCTGTGTACGGTCTCTTGTTTTAACACATTCAGTGTCCCTGATGCTATGTAACAACATCTCTCTGTAATTTATACTTCCTCATTATTTGTCGGGTTTTCGTAATTTACAAAGTGCATTGAAACTGCAAATATAGTTTCAATTCTTAAAGGGTGCGTAAGCTTTATTAAACTTGCAGTTACAAGTCCACAGGACAAAACTGCTATCAACGGTGATGTTTTTTTATACTCATCTATGAATGTTTTACAAACATAGTTTTCATTATTTGTTGAATTTTAGATTTTTAATCAAATGGTTTTTTGTAAATATGTATCTGAGTAAAATTAAGAAAGTAAATATCTCTGGTTTTTTGGTAATGTAAGTGAATGCTTTTTTTTCTGTTCCTTTTTTTTTTTTTTTTTTTTTTTTGCACTCATTACACATAATAGTGCAAATGTTGTTTAACTGAAAAATCTCCCAATGGTCATTGATTTCAAGGATTTTGGAAAGAAACAGGAATAAAAAATAATGGAAAACATTTTAAATGAAGTCCTTAAAGTTTTTATTTGACAAATTACCAATTTTCATTTTATGTACAAGCACATACAAAATTTTGTTCTAACATATTTATAAAAAATATATGATTTCCGTTCAACTTTTTAAAGGTTACACATCATTATTGAATGATAAAATGACATTGTTACCCTTTTATAAAGTTCTGGTTACTCCTAAAGTCAACCTAGTTTTCTCTGTTTCAACGGAAAGGAATAGTTTGAAACGAGTTCAGTGTAGTGCCACTAGTAGGGTATACGTTCAGAGTGGGTATACCATGTTCACTAATATCTTAAATAGCTCCATCACTCCTGTTATTAAATTTTTGGAATTTCTCTAATTTCTGCAGAAATAATTTCAGTCATGTCATTTTGCAAGGTAATCAGAAAGCATTGATAGCTGTAAATGTACCCTTTGTTTAAAGAGCCGAAAAAGACATATGTATCAGATTTTCTGTCGGTACTTTAATTAAAATCTCATTCCCTTAGCCCATTTTTAAATGATCTGAAGCTACTCAGTATCTCAAAGACCCCCTATCGACTGACGCAAGTTTGGAGGGCACACTACATGATTTTCTCATAAGCATGTCTGTTAATAAGACCAATCCACACAGGTCAGTTATTGTAGTAGATGAGTATGGAAACACTCTTCAAAGGCAATGCTTTTCTTGTGAAATTAATTTGGGATGAGCTAATTGTGTGTCATATCATATGACTGTATCATGTCTATGTGCGAAACCACGTATTCCCGTTTTTCCTCGGAACAAACTTCCTGTCTCACTTCATTTTTCTTTGGAGAACTAATTAGTGTTATTTCTCGAGATCTTCCTTGTTTTTTCCCCCCATTAGCAAAATATTCTATACGAATTTCAGGCTGCAAGAATGGCTTGTTCCTCTTCAGAAAAATTAAATAGCGGAAATTTTGAAACACTGCAGTGGTTTCGCACTTAGGTCATTGATATGAGCTGCAGTGAGGTGGGGGAATGAAGTTGAGAATCTGAGGAAGATACATAGTGACAGACTCAAGTAGAACAATCTGGGACGACAATCTTTTTTCTGAGGATGCCCTCTGGGACTTCCTCGAGATTAATGCTGTTAGATTCTAAGCCCATGCAGAACATGTCAACCCAGCAACGAGAGAAATATTTAAAGTGAGACAGGAATTACATCACATTTTATCAATTTTTTCAAGTAGGTAAATTAACCTACTATACTCTCTGATGTTATTCGTAATCATTTATTCTACTCTAAAGTTTAGCAAAAATTCCAAATGGTATAATTGAATAGTTCTTTCAACAGACGTACCTCATCTGGCGGTACTGGAAATTCCTTTCTTAGGTAAGTACTAGCTCCATTAAAAAAAAAAAAAAAAAAAAAAAAAAAAAAAATCTTGAAAAGTTATCGAATGGAATAGAGCTCAGGTTTGTCAACACTTGGAGGCAAGATCATATCAAGCCCTGGTGCTAAAACTTTATCATCAGACTCTGGTCTCGGAAAGATTAGTTTTGGCAGTTTCCTTATCACTTTGATTTGTCCCTCTCAGTAACTAGCATTATTTCCCCTCATGGAAATACTCATCCGGCGATCATTGTGTCGGGTGAGTATCGTGGGTGTTTGCGCAATAAGTGGTGGGTGGCGTAGTCTGCTTGGCCGTGGGATCAGATTCCCGTCAGTAGATGCGCGACCTCTGAAGGGCAATTCCAGGAGCTCTGACTCTGTTTCTTTCTCTCCATTTTTTGCTACAACTCCTTTCTCCTCCTCCTCCTCGTCCAACTCCACCTCTGTCCATCTTCGTCCTAGTAACATATACATATTTCTTAGTCAGGCAGCATGGTTATCAACCCTGAACTGCAAATCTTCAGATCAAATTGCTGACAAACTTCTCTGAAAAATTGGAAGAAAATATTCAAAAATTTCTAAGGAGGTCTGTGTTTTATCAAGGCATATTTGGCAACAGTGGAAGATTCATAAGGCATTTGTCCAGTTTTCATCCCTAAACTATAAATCCTCCTCATTGCAGATCGCGGATGACGGTGATGAATTTGTTCAGCTTGTCGGTTAGAGCGGCGCACAGTGGATCGAGTCAATTAGAGAGGCCGGGCATAAAATTGTTGACTAAAACTGCAAATTTTGATGTTTAATTCATCAGATTTCAAATTTTGAGGGGTGTCACTAGCAGATGATTTTACAAGAAAACCAATGGAACCACTTTTAAAACCTCAAAGTTTTGTTAAAACAGAGTTACAAGCTTTTAAAGTTTCCAAATTATGGCCGACCTGTACCGTTGAGTCGATCCACTTGGAAATAACGAAATCGTAGGCAGTTTGCCTTCAAATTTGGCGATGCAACCCAACCCTACGCCGAAGTTAATTAAGTTGCATCCACCGATTGGTTGTATTCTGATTGTTTCTGCGTATCCTGAGGACCTAATTGGTACCTACATTTGAGGAATTATATCAATGAACTGACAGTCACTCACAGCCATGCAAAGCAAAAACGCTGTATGAACTTTCGAATGTTGCCAAATGTTTTTCGATAAAGTATTATTCTTAAGGAGAGTTATGAATATTGTTTTTTGAAAGTTTCAGATGATTTTGATCAAATTGCGAACGAATGTCTCTGAAAACTTGGGAGAAAATATCTAAAACTTCTCCACGAAATCTGTGTTTTATCCAAAGATTTTTAGCAACAGCCGAATGTTCATGCAGGGTTGCGAAATTGAATCAAATTTCCTGACTTTTTGAAAAAATTGAAAAAAACTGTTGGCGCTGAATTTTCTTGACTTCTCCCTGGCGTTCACAAAAAAAGAAGAAGTTTAATTTAAAAACAGTGATGCAAACGTTGAAGCAAATGTTTGTAGGTATGATCACTTGACCCTGGTAAAAATTGGCGATAGGAGCTGCGTTTCAAAATACCATAGGAATTCTTATAGCCGGCTAAAGAAGGCAATAGAAAATCATATAGCTGGCTGTAGGAAGCGTAGCAAATCAAATAGCCGGGCTATATACGAAGCGATAAAAAAGTATGCAGCCGGGCTATAGTTCCTATCACCGGGCTTTACACTTTATCGCCATCGGCTATAAAAGGCTATAAGAAATTGTAGAAATTCGTGTGCTTTGGAAATCATTGTTTGATACGGAACCACCATAATATTCACAAAACACACATTATATTTTCCTTTAATACATATTTTTTTTCATCAATTAAAATGAGAATATTCCATACAGGATGTGCAAACATTTCAAAATCATAAGTTGAAAAACGCTGACTCCGCAAGATTATATTGGAGCCTAACACAGAGCGGAGCGGCGTGCTGCCAGCGATAAGCGCGCGCCAGCGCCTACAAACCCAACAGGGATACTTCACGCATGGCGCAATGCGTGAAGTATCCCTGTTAGGTTTGTAGGCGCTTTTCGCGCTGGCTGCCCGCCCGCCGCGCCGCGCCGCAGCGTACCACGGCGCTTGAAGCAACTATTTCACACCAGAAGTATTGCGCAGTATCATACGAAATTGAAGGCGCTCCAATATATTAGGAATGGCAGGCATCCTTCAAAAGTACGGAGCTTTCCGCGCAAAATAAATCAAGATACTACGGCCCAAAAATAGAGCGGTACTTAATCCAAAAACAGTCCTAGCATCCGTAATTAGTAACATTTAGCATACACTTTATCGCCTGGCTGTTGCTTAATCGTCATCGGCTATAGAAGGTTATAAGAAATTGTGCAGCCGGCTATAGAAGCTATTGAAAATCTTACAGCCGGCTTTAGGTCTATGGTATTTTGGAACACAGATTCTACAGCCAATTTTTACCAGGGGAAGTCTGATAATAACTCGAATACGACCGACAGCATTATGATGTAGAATCTTACATGAAATAATATACAAACCAAAAATAACGGATATGAAGGGACGTCCATTTGGAGTGCTAGCTTGATGTGGCGTCAAGGGCAATTCCGGGCTATTCATCTCACTTGATGACCGTTTGATTTTAGGAAATTTTGTGTGCACTCGCCAAAACTGACAAACATCTCTAAAGACACACCATACCTGGAATGAACGTCAAGGCATTACAATTAGCTCTCGTTGGTAAAACTTTTGAATTGAAGGAGTTGAATTATATGACTGATTTTCTAGTTTTTTATGAGGTACACATCCAAAGATGAGGATTCAGGATACTTGTATTCATTTTTTACTTTTGATGTTTGAAAAAGATTTCAGTAATATGTTGCTGCAGTTGCAGATAAATTGGATGAAATGAAATAGATGCTTTCTACTTTCACACCTAGCTAACATCAGTAGCTAGGTAGTCTTGAAAATCATATGAACTTCCGGAAAAAAATCTAACTCATATAAATGCTCATAGAAAAAAATCACCTCCCTCGTCGGGTCCTAAAGGCTCAACACTCTTTTGCCCTTTCATCAAATGGTTCTATTATAGCGGTATAGTTCAATATCCCGTCCAGCATCACATACGAAAGTTCATCCACGTTGAATAGGTACTTTCTATGGATTAGATTACTCGCAAAATTAGGTGACCTACCTGCTCTATACTTTCCCTGACGGAAATTTCATGGAAACACACACATCCTATTTCACGGCTCCGCCGCTGACCATCTTCCAGACTGACCATCCTGTCTCCTGATTGGTCAGCCTTGTTGCCTACTAGAACAACTGGGACCTCTGACAGAGCCTCCTGGAATTCGAAAATTTATCAAATGAAGGTCTATGCCGGGTAAAAAGAGATGGTGTCAACTTTCAAAGTCGTTGCTTTTACCAAAAAAATAAAAATAAATAAATAAAAAAAAAAAATAGAAAAAATTGTCAATATCTTTACAGTATTTACTCATTGCTTTTTCCATCAAGGAAGAACGGTGTAAAAAAACAAGGAGACGCGTTCAGTCTAACGGTGTAGGGCTACACAGAACATAAAATGAAGCTACCTGATTTATAAAGATTTTGAGATTTTAGAAAAACCTGCTGCTTGGTTTTTTCCTCTGTTATATTTTTCATTTCAAAGAAGTAAAATAAATAGAATTTAGATTTAGGACTTTCCAGAAAACTTCTCCGTGCCAGCAAGTGTTCTCTAATATTTTCATCAATTTTTTCATCATTTTCCTCTTTGTTCTGTGAAACGTGAGAGAAGAAATTGTGTAACTATGGCATCGAGACCGAGGGCTGATTAGTTCTTTCAAAGGTACTTACTGAATTCCTAGGACTGCTGATTCTGAAATGTCTCATCAAAATAAGAGTTCAATAATTTTAAGTTGCATAAAACAGTTGCGAGTAATTTATGAAAACTCTTAAGAAAATTTGACTGCAGAAATGGAAATAACAATCCAAGTAATTATTGGTAATTATTTTTGTCGAGAATCTCCGCATGAATTTTCATGACATTATTTTTTTTCACGAGCAGTACTCCCACGGCAGGAGGTCAAAAACCTCTACTTACTTTTGTTGAATTTGTAACCAACCGACGTCTCCGTTTGTTGTAGTTAATGAGAAATTTCAACCTATTACATTCATCAAATGAGCACTTGTCGGTTACGGAATACATCAAGATAAATGCCTCTGCCCACCGGATGTTCGGCTCTAAAGTCAGACATTCTGCCTCCTGAAACAAAATGAATCGAATACTAAACATTACACCATAGTTAAACACTTCAGAAAGGCTCAGAAATATACCTCATCGAAATTACGAAAAACCGCTACTTTTGTAGCAAAAATTAATCGCTTAATTCAATCTAAACTGTACAAGAAGGCAGTCTCATTTACCAATTTCACGATGTAACGCCGTTTGCTAGTTTTTATTTTAATTTCTTTTTATTTTTAATTCTTTTTGCAGTTGATAATGGTGCCGTAAGGTACCGAAACGTCCTGCCTTTATATTGTGTATTTTTAGCCTTGTTTCCGCTTTTTCCTGTGTTTTCGACTGTACAAGAAACGTATACGTAACGGGGTAAGGTGGCCGCATTTTTCAAGGTATATCCCCTTTCCCTTTCTTACATCAACATGAAAAAAGAAATATAGTCATAGTCAACCAACTTTAAAAAGCTACTCACAGTTTTTCTGAAAAGTTTCCGCGAATTTACCTGAATGATCTCAAATAATTTGAAGTATCGAAAATTTCGACGCGATATCTTTGTTCGTTCTATTTTTTTTAATGTAACAAGAAAAAGAAAAAAAAATCCGAGTTTCTACTATGAGGATACACATTTTCCCTCTAATTATGGTAAAAACTGGAGCAAAAAGTCAAAAATGATGAAACGCAGTCCTATAGCAGTGCTACAACAGTCTTGTCTCATGCAGGCGCTGATACGCGCCTCACGCCAACTGACCGACTGCACTGCGTTTGGCGCAATGCGAGAAGTATCCATGCAGTCTTGTAGGCGCTTATATGGGCGTCAAGCCGACCGCACTGTTTGGCGCAATGCGTGAAGTATTCCGAAAGTCTTGCAGGCGCTAATATAGGTACGCTTAACGCCGGCCGCACCGTGTTCGGCGCGATTATTCGAACTCGTGTTAGAATAATCGTGGCATCGAATAATAGAGCTCAAAAAGCTCATGTTGTGTTTCGACGCCGTATTAGCATTCCAACGTTGCTTCGTTCCTCCCGACTAAATATTTTTACCGAGAAAACTTAGGAAAGTTCTTTATACCCACGACCATTATCCAATCTTTTCACTTCATTTATTATCAGAAGGTGAGACGTCGATGGCTTGTCAACATACTAACCTGAACTAGCGTTAACATAAAAATGCGTTTATTTTCCAACTGTTTCCTGGTTTGCCAAACTTCTACCTCAAATTAACTTTATTATAAATTCGCGCATTCCTGTAGCAGATGTTAATGTTTCTATTCGCGCAATCCTGGTGCCTTTTCCGCGCAATCTTTCTTAGACCTTTCCTGCAGTTCTGAATTACCGCTGAATAATTAAATGAACGACGATGAAGAACACTCAATCCATCAATTTACTACCCAGGCGCTTCGTGTAATTGCAGATCAATTAAGTATTGTCCAACTTATGTAGTTTGCGCGGATTATATCACTCTTGTGTGCTCTGATATTCCAGAGTAAAAATTGCGAGCGTGTGTACGTTCGGGCCGTCCATAGATGACTTCAGGCACAACTTTCGGTTTATTACACCTCCCATTCCACGCATACTGCCATGATAGCGAAGAGAGCAGTAAGTGCAAAAATGAAGTTTTGAGAAAACGGGCTCAGAAGCGCTTGACTGGAAAATTTTATTGGAAGAAGTCTCTGTTCTCTGTCAAATTGCCTCCGAAAGACTAAATGAAGACAGACTATGTCTAAGAAGACATCATTTGGATAATTAAAAATTGACCAATTTTCAGGCCCGCCACAAAGGGGGGGGGATACTGGGTCCCTGGTACCGGGGCCCGGGCCCCGGAGAGGGCCCTTGTTACCCGTGAAAAACCACTACGAATTCACATGCAACCCTTGTTTCGTAAGAAAAAGTGAAAAATTTACCCTAAAAATTTCGCAAAAGGTGAATAGATTTTCAGAAACACTCTGGGACACTGTAGAATTCTTCTTAAATTTTCAAAGAAGTATACTTCCTGGAAATTTTCTATCTATTTTCAAGATTTTCAGTACAAAGAGATATTTTTAGTAACTGCGTTTCATTTTCTTCCGTCGTCAGATGGTAAGAGTCTCCAGTCTGGGCATCCTCGACTTCAATGGCTCATGGTTCAACTCCCTCGCCATAGACAAACGAAGGGGGAGTCCAGGGGGGCCTGGCCCTCTTAGAACTGAAAATAGTATCATATGCCCCCCCCCCCCCCCCAAAAAAAAAAAGAAATAAAAATTTTCCACATGTTTTGAATGCAACATTTCGCAAGCATTTTGTGCTGAAAGTAGAAAAAAAAAACATAACTATTCCGCAGAAATTGATGGAAAAATTCTTTATGGAAGCTTCAAAATGCGTCCGATTAGTCGTATAAATTCTAAAATTTCTCAGGGGATGCCTCTCGGACCCTTCCCCCTCCGTGCCTGGGGCCCGGACCTTAAAACTGGTACCAGGGCCCGAGATGGGATGTGCGGCGAGCCTGCATGAAGGCTATTTCCATTTAAATCTTCCGTCACATTCATACGGCGCAATGATACAACTATTTGAACTCTCCGGAATGCGTGAGGTGTCACGCCGCATTTGAAGGCATTTTCAAAACAGCCAAGTTCCGTTATAGGAATAATCGTTTTGCATAGTTCATATTATTTTGTTTCCATTTCTAACCACTTGTTTAATTATAATCCTCATATAAAATCCACCCATTTGCTAAATACAATTCTAGCTGAAGTGCGCTTCAGCTATGCATTCACCATTGCAAAAATTTCAGAGGAAATCGACAAGCCCAGCGTGCATGGAGGCTATCTCCATTTAAATCTTCCGTCACATTCTTACGGCGCAGTGATACAACTATTCGAACTCTCCGGAATGCGTGAGGTATCACGCCGCATTTGAAGGCGTTTCGAAATCAGCCAAGTTCCTATACCCGGATTATTGTTTTGCATAGTTCATATTCTTTTGTTATATTCCGTGCCACTAGTTTATTTTTAATCCTCCTATAAAAACCACCCATTTGCTAAATACAATTCTAGCGGAAGCGCACTTAAGCGCATTCATGACTGCAATAATGTTAACGGAAATCGAAAAGGCCAGCGTGCATGAAGGCTCTATCTATTGCAATCTTCCGTCACATTTTTAAGGCGCAATGATACAACTATTTAATGTCTCCGGAATGCATGAGGTATCACGCCGCATTTGAAGGCGTTTTGAAATCAGCCAAGTTCCTATACCCGGATTATTGTTTTGCATACTTCATATTCTTTTGTTATATTCCGTGCCACTTGTTTATTTTTAATCCTCGTAGAAAAACCACCCATTTGCTAAATACAATTCTAGCTGGAGCGCACTTCAGCTATGCATTCACCACTGCAAAAATGTCAAAGGAAATCGACACGCCCAGCGTGCATGGAGGCTACTTCCATTTCTACTAAACGCGGTCCAATTCATGATGTATTTGATTTTCCAACTAATAATATTTAAAAGCATTGTGAAAATATGGGAAATGGGACTTACGTGCGGCTGACCAGCTGTGTCCAAAATTTCAAAATATACCATCTCGTTGTCAATGACTGTTGAGTAGGAATAGGTTTTCTCCAGCGTGGGGTCATACTCTCCAATGAATCGTTTTGTTATGAACCTAACCACCAGTGCTGTAACATTACGAAAGGACGGAGGTAGGTATTAAGCAAGTTTCTCGAAAATATAAGTGCCAGCTGTTGGGATCATAGACATAGCAAGAGCAATTCCTCGGGGACAACTAGGTCCCGAACTATTTAAGGACAGCCTGAGTCTTCAAAAAGAAACCCTTGGATTTCTCTTATTAGGTGCATTTCAGAGCTGTCCCGATGCAAGTTTCAGCTGTGTAAAAACTCCATCAATAATCTTTAAACATTATTTCAAAACTTTTTCTTCATCTAACCATGTTTTTACCACAGCTAAGAAGTATCTCGATTTTCTACAGGAGAGGAAGTGGCAATATATGTTATTTATCTATACGTAAAAGTATATTTCTTACACGTACACTTCGAAGGCGGCGGCAGGGGGATGCGGGGGCTTTTTACAGAAGTTTTCGAAATTTTGAAGAACATACCGGGCAATATGAGTCAATTTCGTCATGAATAATAACCAAATATACGCGTTCTTCCTTCTTTTTCCTCCATTCCTTCCTTTTTTCTTTCTCCCCTTTTTCTTCCTTATCTTTTTACGACCAAAAGATGGAGGCACACACCCCCCAAGCCCCACCCCCCCCTTGACTTCTTATATGTATTACTCAAATAATTAGACTTTATGAAGTGCGAGGTATAGTTTGTTGTCTCGCCGTCTCTTTTCAAACCCTGATTCTTTGATTCAATCAATTTCCTGAACTAGAGCTTCATGTGAGCGACTTCGATGATCGTTAAAATTGCGGATGACATCTTTGTTCGAAAACGTCACGAACAATTTGTTCCGAGTTTCACTCCGAGATTCACTTTTCATTCTCCTACCTCTGTTGGGATCGCAAAATAAATGATGCCATCTGTTGCTGACAACTTGAAATTATATGAACGTGAAAAGGCAAAGAGCCGAAGGAAGCTTTAACCGAACGTACGTATTCCGCACAGTATACTGCCGTGCCAAGGAAAAACGCCGTATGAGCCTCCAGGCGTTGCCAAGTTTCCTCTGGCAAATCACTTATTTTCAGGAAATTTTTGGAATATTTTCCCGCCAATTTCTCAGATAATTTTGTTTGTAATTTGATCCATAGTGTCTGAAAATTTCAAGGAAAAATATTCATAATTTCCCTCAGAATTAAATATTTTATCCAACGAAATTTGGCAACCCTCGAATGTTCATACGGCGTTATTCCTTAACACGGCAGTATGGTGACTTACCAACTTCTGCAATGCCAAGAAGTCGTTAGTGCCTATACGGGGCATATTTCAGCAGAAGAAATAGAAGGGATGAAAGAGAAGGAGAAAAACTCCGGAACTAAACGAAGACGATTTGTCGCTCATCAATCGGAGGAAATTATTTTACGAGAGGTATATTTTTTTTAAAGGCTGAAATCAATATTTGTTTCCAACGCGCACGTTTCTGAACAAAATGAATGCCCCTTAATATTTATATTATTATGCAGCTTGATTGGACCTCAGCTTTATCTCACGTCCTTATCTTTTAAAAATCGCCAAGACACTATTTTTCATTTATATTATGTGGGTATTTTAACGTCCTGATTTTTTACTCTTTCAGTTTTATTTTATTCTTTTATCATATTTCCTCTGAAATAAATGAAGGGTAAGTACATGAAAGAGGCTTAGTGACATCATATTAAAAGAAAAAGGGAAAAAAGACCGAATTGTTTATTTATTGGAGAAAACAATTTAAGTCCAAAGTATACCATTCAAAAAATGGAATAGGAATTCTTATGACTTGGCTCAATTTTTTGGCTCACAAAAGAAAACCAAAATTTTTAGGCAATGAGACCCCACATATTTTTCTTTCAAAAACGTTTTTCCTGAGAGCACTAAAACGTTACCATGCTCATTCAACAAACTTTTAAATGCCTCTGGAATTAATCATTCTTCTTAACGAAGGCTTTTAATTTTTTGGTCACTAAAATATCTGTAAATATAACACACTCCAGCGTGAGCGGCAATATTGCAGATTATCATGATAAATCTGCCTTGCATGTCGCTTGTCAGTAACATTGAAGGCGCGACATCATCTTATCGCTTGTCGAATGCTGCGCGTAGGTTAAGTGTCGTAGCTAGAGCTCCGTGTAATTTTAGACTACACGGAAATAGCGGAAGATGAGAAGTCGTCAAAATGTATGTTTTCTTAAAAATAATCGTGGCGTCACTTAGGTACGAGAAATCACCTCGATTCCCGTAAACTTAATTTCTTTCCCATTTCCAAGGGGGCAATCAAATAAATCCTGTACCTCCCTCACTTTTTTTTGGTATATTGCTCGACGACAAGGCAAATGGAGCCCTCACACGGGTGGGAGATATTTGATTTAATCAGCTATTACTGTGTGACATCTCACGAGAAACGCGATGTTGTCACTATGATTTTTGGTTGGAGCCACTTGCAAACTGAAAAAAAAAATCTCTTAAAGTTAAGACCGTGGTAGAGGACTTGGAGCACCCTTTTCATGTAGGAGAGTCACTTTTTTAATCGGTAAAATTCTCCACGCAAAGGTCTCTCGCAAGTTTCGCCAATTCTTCGCTTGGCTGACGAAAAGGCTTAACTACACTCATTAACGTGTTTGGAAAGTTGGCAAAACTGTTTTTCCCCCTCCATCTATATCCATTGAAAATATCGATTTTAGGTGAGGCGGCTGACTAATCAAGAATCGATTGTTTTTCATGCATTTAAATGGAAGAAAAATGACAACTTTCAAGAATCGCTTCTGACTACCCTTGATGATGAGCTCGGGAAATCATTAGGTTTTACGAACGACAGGGCTCATCGCGGAGTTAAGTTACGCATTTACGTCAGGAAGCCGACGAATTGACGCGCCTGGATTTCCACTGGTTCACGCATCGCTACATGGTGCTAGTTTTAACGCTCACGGCCCCTATCAATGCTCCGAAACGCTAAAGAAAATCGCTGTATGAGCCTTCAGACGTTGCTCAAATCCCTCTGATAAAACATGAATTTTCAGGTAAATCCGTGAATATTTTTCCTTAAATTTTTTACATCATTTTATTCGCGATCAGATCTAAATTATCTGAAAATTTCGAAAGAAATTATTCGCAATTTTTCCAAAAGAAATTAAACATTTTATTTGATGCGTTTTGGCAATGCTCAAATGTTATAAAAAGTTTTTCCTCAGCACGGCAGCGCACGTTAGCTGGTGCATTTTAATGCGGAGAAGAGGGGGTGGGGGTGTAAGTGCAAAAGTACAATGATGGAGCGTGAGGAAAAAGGCAAAGAGCCTTAGTACCTGTTCAATGCAGAAATTGCACCGCACGAACCTTCAGACGTTGCCATAATCCCTCTCATAAAACATGAATTTTCGGGCAAATCTGTGAATATTTTTCCTAAAATTTTTCATATCATTTTTTTCGCCATCAGATCTAAATTATCTGAAAATTTCGAGAGAAAATATTCGTAACTTTTCAAAAAAAAAGTAAACATTATATCGGATGAATTTTGGCATGTTCATACAGCGTTTTTCCGCAGCACAGCAGCGCACGTTACCTGGTGCATTTTAGTGCAGAGAGGAGGGAGTGAAAGTACAATCACTGGAAAAAAAAACACATTGGATCTAGAGTCCAGACTATTGAAAACATTGACAAGAAAAGATACTCTTGATTCAATCAGATTTAAGCGTAAATCAAGAGAAAATCCGCTCAAATTAAGAGGCTTGGTTCTTGATTTAAGCTTAAATCTGATTGAATCAAGAGTACTTTTTCTTGTCGATGTTTTTAAAAGTCTGGACTCTAGATCCAATGTGTTTTTTTTCCAGTGAGTGATGGAGCGCGAGGAAAAAGGCAAAGAGCCTCGGTATTCAATGCAGAGATTGCACCGTACGAACTTTCAGACCTTGCCAAATTTCTTCTGATGAAACATGAATTTTCAAGTAAATCCGTGAATATTTTTCCTAAAATTTTTCATATCATTTTTCTCGCCATCGGATCTAAATTATCTGAAAATTTCGAGAGAAAATATTCGTAATTTTCCACAAAAAAAAGTGAACATTGTATCGGATGAATTTTGGCAGCGCTTGAATGTTCATACAGCGTTTTTCCGCAGCACAGCAGCGCACGTTACCTGGTGCATTTTAGTGCAGAGAGGATGGAGTGTAAGTACAATGATGGAGGTAAGGATGAGGAAAAAGGCCAAGAGCCGTGGTTTTCAATCCAGAGATTACTCCTGGGATTTACAGATTTTCCGTCCACTGCGCTGCGTTTTTTTTTTTTTTTTTTTTTTTTTTTTTTTTCCCTTTCAACTTTACTTCGTCCTCCTCTTTCAATCTCCTTTCGCTTGCAGGGTGACTAGACCGGACCGGAATAATAATTACTTGACCCTTTCACCGGTGCATTGTTGCATGACCGCGCGGGAATACATATACTGAATCGATTGTATACAGGGTATCGTAGGGGATGGATAGAAAGAATACAGGAACGAACAAACAACAAGGATTTTCTTCCTCCCGGGATTTTTCTAATGGTACTCCAGTCGGGGCAGTAAAAAAAAAGGGGGGGGGGTGTTCGCATTTCGGGCATCTTAGTTTTTTTTGATAATGCACAGTGGACCGAGTCGATAGGAGAAGTCGGACAAAATCTGGCAGCCTTGAAAGCTTATATTCTCGAAAATATGAAACAAGAAAGTTGAAAAGTGGCTACATTGGTTTTTTCATGAAATCACCTTTCAGAAACACCTATTGACATTGAATTTGTGACGAAATGAACATAAAAGTCTGAAATTTTAGTCCGTCCTCTTCTATTAGCTTGTTTCACTGCGCTACGTAGGTCGGTACGGACGATTTTTATCATGGATTTTCTTGGAAGTGGTGTAGTTTAAGGAAAAAAGTCATTCTTAACAAAGTGTTTGAAATCACATCATGAGTTGAAAAAAAAAAAAAAAATCGGATGTTATGGTCCGTTTTTCATACTTTAAATTCCGGATTTTGCTGAATATTGACGCCGTGTCATACTGACCTACGTCATGGGGTAAACAATCCTCAAGATGCAAACACCTTTTTTTTCTCTCTACGCAATCGGGGCTACAACTCTAGTAATGTCGGTCGCTTACATTTCTAGGAGGAGTACCTGAAAAAAGTTCGTTCTTGAGCTGCTCAGAATTTCAGTAATCATCTCGTATAGGAGGAAAAACAAAACAAAAAATCTGAGCCCCCGAAATTTCTTCCAACAGACGTTCGTGTAAGTAACACTCTGGCACATGGACCGCCACGTGAAGAAAGGGGAGTTCTTTGGTAGTTGAAAATTGATTCAGGAGAAAAGGAGGGGGTTGAGGTTTAAGTTTCCGCTCTCAACTGCACTTTGCTCCACGAGGCACGCAAACTTACCCCCGGCAATTCCCGACATGGTGATACAGTGAAACGAGCTTAGTAAGTACAATGGCATTGAAATCTGCTCGAGAACTCAGTCAGTCTGTAACTCCAAGGGAGGAAATTAGAGGGCTCAGCAATAAGAAAGTTGCGCGGGCTTCGCGTGGGAATCTGTGTGCTTTCCTCAATGTCAAGGTTGCCAGATTGTATGATAAAGTGTGGCTATTATACATGGGTTTGAATGGGAGAAAATGCCGATTTTTTAGGCACTACCTAGCAACAATGCTCTACTTGCTCTTTTCATATGAGCTCTAGGCAGGGTTTTGATCAACATGCTTACTGTTCATTAGTACTTACTATGAAGTTTGGTCACAGCTCTTTCGTTAATATGCTCTGATAATGTCGGTTTTCCAGATTTCGCCTTCAGTTACTATTTCATGCATTAAATTAGTTTTTTTTTTTTTTAAACAAAAAACGGCGAAAAATTCTTAGATACTCGGAAAATTCAGTGGAAAAAAAAGGATCCAATCCTCCATAATCATGGACAGTTCAGTATTGCAGAATTTTCCTCACTTCTTCAGAATTTTCCTTATAGTTCTAAAAAATGTTCGTATTTTTTCACGTATTTTTACTGTTAAATGGACGTAATTCTGCCGAACGGAACTATGTGCATTAAAACATGAGCCCTGAGACCCATAAGCATATGTGCATAACAGGGCTCGCGTCATAATGCACATAGTTCTGTTTGATAGAAATACGTTCAAATATACCACTCAGTACTGTCTTTTTAATTATTTTACTTTTTTTGTGTGTGAATTTTACACATTTGTGCCAAAAATGAGAATGTGTGTACACCAAAACACGCTAGGTGTAAGTTTTTTTTTTTAAAATTCATTAACTATAATGAATTTCTGGTTTAAAAATTTAAAAAACTTAAACCTAGCGTGTTTTGATGTACACACATTCTCATCAATGATGATAGCACGCAAGATGCGTTTTTCTAGTTGTATTTGTGCCACTTGAAATTTTAAAAAATAGAAGCAATATGCGAAGGCAATATGCAATATATGGTTTGTGCGAAGTACTAGGGTATAGGCCTGAAAATAACAAAATTCCCACGCCGGAGCGACAATGTTGCTCTATACCGCAATCGAATCTGATTGATTCACCAAAATCCGCATTCTGATTCATTTCATGGGCTCGAGATGGAAGATGCGACCGTTTTGCGGGTCTGTTGAATAATTAGCGCCGCTTGTTGACGTATAACATTACGTAATAATACATCGGGATGCGTGTTTTTAGTCTTCGAGTTGAGCTACCAACTGATCCGCCATTATGAGAAGTCCGCAATTGAATCCGCGTATTCTACCTAAAAATATGGACCGAAAACAAAGCTAAACGGTCGGCGAACCTACAAGTGATATCACCATTGATGTTACAGATCGTTTTGGCGGTTTGTTCGAAGATTTATGCACCAGGAGGGACAAATCAGAAGGCCTTGAGCTACCCGCTTTTAACTATGCATGAGGCTTTTGTTGTACATGGTGATAGTTAATTTTCCCTCGGAAAGCTTTTGCCATGTTCTCATGGAATTTTTGATGGCTAGTTTTCGTCTCCGTAATATTTTCCGTTGGTCTTTTTGTTACCTACTTAATTATGTAGGGTCAGACATCATCAGAAAACTTTAGCGTCCTGTGTGAAACATTATAGAGTAGTGTCCCCATAACTGCCTTCGGTAATAACGCCTGAACGCAACTATTCGTGCTTAATGGACGCACAGGTTGCATGTGAAATAAATGAAGGCGTTTGCTACCCTCGCAGCACCGCTCGACGCTATTGCTTGCGTTCTTCTGATATTTTTGGTGCCTGTATTGCCGGCAATTGTTTGGCGAATGGAAGTCGGTCGGACCAATTACACCTTGCGATTATCATCACACCGAAAAAAATAATATGCTGTTTCAGCATCTAGGATGTCAAAAATGTGTCCGGTGATCCCAAGATGCTGCCTTTACTGCCCCCGCAGTTGAATTTGCATTCACAGGATGTAAAATTAACTGCGGGGGCAGTAAAGGCAGCATCTTGGGATCACCAGACACATTTTTGACATCCTAGATGCTAAAACAGCATATTATTTTTTTCGGTGCAGTCATTATTGGTGGGAAATGATGGTTGCTACCAATAAGCAAGTTTAAAAGTCCAAAATGTAACTTGTGCTTAACTCTTGCCATCTTGATTCTCCCATTTCCTTCACCTGTGAAAGGGACGTTAGACGAGCTTCTATTGTAATCTAAAAGTGCGTAAACTTACTCGGACCGCGTTAAGCAGAAAAGAACCAAACCACACTATGGCTACCGTCAGATTCAATTCGGCACTTTAATTTTTACATGAAAACGGTTGTAAACATTTTTTTGCAGTGAATTTTCTGCTTAGTGCGAAGAAAATCCCTTAAAATTTTCAAATGGGTCCGCACAAACGTTCTCTCGTAAAAAATTAAATCGCCCAATTAAATTCGGCAAGAGCTAATCTTGCTTAGTTGCTTTTTGCCAAAATCGGTTATTTTGGCTTGAACTCTGCTGGTACTCATGCATGGCTTTAAAATCACCGCACGTGCCTACGGTTCTGCGGACCGATTATTGAAATTGATAGACAAAGAAGACATGAGTGATATGGATGGATCCTATTGGTGGAAGCAAGTGGTTGCAATGGACGAAGGAGGTAGGTAATAGACTAACTAACGACAACCCGCGAGGGACCCGATAGTAAGTCCATCATTTTCTCTCGAGGTTAGTCTATGAGAGCAACCCATTTCAACCAACAGGATAGCTCCATACTCCCTCCCTATGTCTCTGTTGTCTATAGCTTTGTCTATAAATTTCAACAATTAGCCCGCTGGCGAACAAAGCCCCTAGAAATTTGGCCACCCCCGAGGATCGACCACCAAAGTTCGGCGGCGGCACTGCCGGATGCGATTCGTGCGAATAACCGCGGTTCGCCGAAGGAAGAGGAGCCGACAAAATAAACGGACATCTCGCGGATGACCCTCGCATGTGTGCGTAGAACCAGTTCACCCGTTCACCTTCAAACCTGGACGCTCGGGCTCCATAGCACCGGACTCCGGATAATCTCACCCACCTACTATACATACGACAAGCCGACCGCAGCTGAAGAACTTTGTTGCTGCGCTGGAACTTTCCGGAGCCGGCTAAACAATCGCGGTAGTGGATGGAACGGAACATCAAAGGGTCTCTATGTGACGTCATCAATTGGAAGGAAACTGAGTCACCGCAGTGTGCCAATTGACCTTTTTTAGGTAGTTACGGCGTGCACATCGATGGCCAAAGTGCGAAATCACGTATCTCCTTTTGGGTGTTTCAAAATCTCCGCTTATTTTTCATTTTTCTTCGTAAGGAAATGAGCCAACGTTATAACTTGAAATTTACACAGAACCTTCTTCTAACAGAGAAGAAAAATCAAAAAAGATTTCAAGAAATTCCGTTAACTAGTTTTCCAAAGAAAAAAGAAAGTGTGATAGGAAGTCTGCAGCGTCGCAAATGGAGATACGTGGTTTCGCACTTTGGCCGTCGATATCAGTATTACCTCTGAAAAGGGAGCTTGCGTTCATAAACTTGCGAGGGGTATTTCATATACCCCTCTTCTCCCTTGTAACGCTTTTGTGACATCAATCCTTACACTTAAACACGTAAAATCAAAATGGTGTAACGTTCCCTTCGATCTTCCCCTCTCCTAGAGCTTTACGCAATTTCTCTGGCATCGTAATTGGCTAGTTTTTAGAGGGGTTTACTGTAATTTTTGGTCATCAGATATTTCGCCTCTTTCATTCTTTCCTCTCTCTCCAACAACACTGATTCTCAGTCGAGCAACGCTTTTTTTAAAAACACCTGCACAAATCTTTCATGACTGAAAATTAGTAATGCATGGGCCCCTAAACAGCCGGAACTTGCCATTATTCGTGCAGGTGTTTTATCTTTCTTTATTTTTTCCATAAATTATACTCATTTCGTAGACTATCCACTTTTTCTGTGTGAATCTTTAATACTATCTTTAAGCTACCTCAAGCACTATTTTTCTTTCTCATTGCATGCTAAGTCTTCGCTCATGCTAGGAGTGATTTGATTTTTTTAATTCATCTGTAGGTGCCATTTTTTGGATTAATAGCAGTTTGACGCAGGATCTGATATTCAGTTCAACAGCAAAAACAGATCTTGGGCTAAGTTATTCTAATAGTAAAGCTACTTTTCTCTGATTATTCAATTCCGGTAGAAAAAATCTTTTTTTTTTCGAATATGAATAAGTTTGAAAAAACAATTGTGCATTTATTCCAAGCCATTATGAAGTCTTTTTTTATCAGACTTATTTACTCATTGAGTAATTGAGGAAGCTGGTTTAAAATTTTTTTAAAAGTTCTTTAGAGGGTCTGTTTAGAGAGCCTTATGTTATTAAAGTCTAGATCAATGTAACTCATTCCAGATGTTAATTACAATGAAAAGGTATAGAAGCATGGGAAAAAAATAAGAACTCTGTATAAATATTTCAGTTTTCAAAGATGAATGCATATGACATGAAATAATAAACGAATGACGCCATCATTAGTTTTCATCCTTGCAACTGAATTTTTTTTGCGCTGGATGGATTCCTTGAGTATTTTTTGCACTTTAAAGTGTTTTTCGTGCCTATGTACAAAAATTAAAATTTTGATGACCAGAAACTTACTTTGTATAATCATATTCTACGGGTTTTAGCCTTTATGGCGATATTGTTTAAAAGAGAATGAGAATTCAGATACATTTCTGCATTGACTTCGTGTAACGAAGAATTGCAAATCTGGAAAGATTCCCATTACAAAACTATCTGCTATTTCTTTTTTTATATTTAGAGCCGAGGACCTCCTCAACTTCGTCTCAAAAATCAAACCTTGCAACCTGCGATGTTTTCATGAAGCTATCTCTAAAAGAGTACACGCTTTCAGGAAACTTTACTGAGTAGATGCCTGGCTAATTATTTATGTATATTGCGAGAGGAAAAATTAAACCTCAATTTTCTCGGCGACTAATTAACTTGCTTTGTCGCGGTAATATCTTTGAAAGAGGAGCGTAGCATATTCGCTCAGCCTAGGTCGTTTTCACTTCACACTTAGTGACCAGTTTCTACGACACCGCGTGCAGTTATGATGCTGCAAACCTCTTTTGTGATGCGGATTATAAAATGTGAAGTGAAATTGGTGCATTACACGGAAATGCAACTCTTCCTTTTCCTTCTCCCTTTTTTACTCGATTTTTGTAGAGTTGACCAATGACCAAATGAATGAAGTTAGAAAAGAACGGTTCATATCAAAACCCCGCTCAAATCCAGCATGGCGAAAAAAGAAAAAAAGAAAGAAAAATTACAACAAGTGCATAGCTGCACATGGAAATGCATCCAAATTCCACACAAAATTATAATTGCATTCATCAATAAACAACAAGATTCTGCTTTACAAGCGGTTTAAATATGCTCAACTAAGAAGGTCAAATCCTGATGAGTTTACAAACTCTGAATGGGTACTCTCCCCCAAAAATGAAAGCCAAGAATCGATTCAAGAAAAATAAACATGAAATTTTCAGAATTTTCAGCTCAAATTACAAACAAAGTCACCTGAAAAACCGGTGGGAGAAAATTCACGAATTTTCCTGAAAAGTCGTGATTTTTCGAACGAAAACTTCGCAACCCCTGATGGCTGATACGGCGCCCTTCCATAGCGAGGCAAAATTGATCGAACATTATGAACGATTAATTGCACTGCTGTGAACTCGTAACTCGTGAGGTGGCATCTAGTTTCAGTTAATCTACTCACTGATAAAAAAAAACTATCGTGATGATACTCGAACCCGACCTCTTCGATGAAGGGTCTCCTGACACTCTTCCGATGACAATTTCAGCGGCGATGTTCCGTTTCGCGCTGTTGTGCAAAGGCTACCGGCACCAGCTGAAGAAGGGCACGTCTTGAGGTCCAATTACACTCCATAATTTATGGGAGTGTCGCTGAAATCAATGGGACCCCATTTATTTTTTGTACCCTCCCCCCTTCCTCTCCACAATCCGCACCGGAGACCCGGGTCCTGTGTTTGTCTCCGGGGCTGTTTTGTCTTGTCGATTGTCCACGCCAATTGGAGTGTTCGTCAGGTCGAATACGAAAGTGAATTTCCTCTGTCTATTAGCAGATAAAGATTCGCTCCGACGTGGCGGGGTGCTTGAAAGGCGCAAAGGATACATTGTACTTTTTATCGGGCGACGGCAAACTGCCACCCGGGTGGCAGTTTTCAAGAAATTTGTATGAAAACTGCCACCCGTATAAATTTGAAAACTGCCACCGGTAGTGAAAACTGCCACCCGTGTAAATTTGACAACTGCCACCCACATGAATTTCGGCGCACAGAGGGTCGAAGCGGACATTTAGAGATTTTCGGAGATCCCAGGTAAAGAAAAAAAGTAAGTGGGTGGATGCTGTCATCAAGAGATTTGATGAAAAAATCCCCAACAAAGAAGGCGAAGTGATGTCCCTTCATGACTTCATGAAAAGAATTTCCACTAAATTCGCCAAAAATCCCACCAACCTCACCAAAAAGAAAGAAGGTAAAAGCCAGAAGAAAGTTCAAAAGGTAAAAAAGAAAAAAAAGAATAACAAAAGTAATGCCAAATGATGAAAAAAGCTCCTAGTAGTGATGTACTCTTTGACTGTAATTTTACTAAAATGTTACTACTTTTAACTATTTTTTACTATAAACATACTGTAAATTACTGTAAAAATACTTTTTACAATTTTTCACTACTTTCAACTAAGAGTAATGCCAAATGATGAAAAAAGCTCCTAGTAGTGATGTACTCTTTGACTGTAATTTTACTAAAATTTTACTACTTTTAACTATTTTTTACTATAAAAATACTGTAAATTACTGTAAAAATACTTTTTACAATTTTTCACTACTTTCAACTAAGAGCCCATTGACCTCTTTTCACCATATTAAAAAATTTTAAAAAAATTGTATTAAAAAATAACTTTTAAACACGCCTATTAAAAATCATCACAGACACTGCTCAATTTCTTATCATGTGTTGATTTTCAGTAGACAGTCCTCAGCCTGTCCAAGTGTGAAGGAAAGTTTGGTAAACTGTGCGACCCCGCTCAATCGCGCTCCTTGGTCAAATTTCAACGGGTGGCAGTTGTCACTACCGGTGGCAGTTGTCAAATTTACACGGGGGGCAGTTGTCAAGTCGGGTGGCAGTTTTCAAATTTATACGGGGGGCAGTTGTCCATGTTTCCAGGAAATGGGTGGCAGTTTACAGCCTCCCCTTTTTATCATCCAGGTCGTAAAATTGAAAAATAAAACCGTCTTAGTTTCATTCTGTCAAGTATATTTTTTTACATCATGTCTGCTTCAAGTTCCTCAAGTGCTTTTTGCGAATATTTATTCGTTACGCAAGGCTGTACTCATAATGCGAATTCTATGTGCACGATAGGGTCTAAGTGAATATTCCATCCTTTAACTATGAATTGGAAATGATATTTTGTTTGTTTTTATTCCTCACTTACTATTGTTTACGATAGCTCGGAAGTTATTAAATTTCGGTCTCAGCTTTATGCTATCGAAAAATTCGGGCTTACGCATCTTTAAACTGATGTTTTTTGAAAGAAGATTCACCTTTAATGGTCAAAAATTTAATTTGGCCGGATCCGGAATTCAATTATCCTACCTAAGTCTTATTTTTCTTTGTCAAGGACGCCTAGACTTTATTCAATTTGTGGCCAACAAGCATCGCACGATTCGCACGGAACGGAATGCCTCTTTGTATACGCAAGTGGAGCTTCATTTTCCAGTTGTCGTTTTATTTTGCTAATTTCTTGCTTTATTTACATCATATTCCCATGTTAATGCCGTGGGGCGACGCGACGTATAGACGCACGAAATGCTAATGAGGCGAGAAAAACTGGCGCACGGTAAACTGTCAGCTCATGCTTTTTGGCCTACCTCAAAAATTGAAGGCGGAAACGTGCGTATTGCCTTCATTCTAATTAAATCTCAAGTCTATCTCCTTTTTCCAGTCAGACTGAAGAAGCCACTATCTCTGGCTACTTTAAGAAACGGCGCAAGTGTATTTGGTTTTCCCAAGTAGATGGATGGTTTATAGATGGAGAAACAGTAGTTCCTCAGTGCAAATTTTAGTTTAATTTTCTCATGTCTGGTTTTTGGACTGTATTTTGCAATTCGAAACTACAATGTCTGGATCATTGTTAAAAACACTAATGTGCAGAAGGAAACTCAAGGTGTATGCGTTGTTACTAAACTAAGACGGAAATCGTAGCTCCTAATTGCAAAATGAAGGTCATTCATTCCTCCCTTTAAATTATAATTTGAATGATTGGAAATTTGCCGAAGAAACTGACCTGATTTGCCAACACCAGACTGTCCGAGGACCATGACTTTTAGAGGCTTTTGTTTCGGGCAGAGGCTGATTTTGCAGAAGGAAGACTTTGGTGACGTCACTGTTGCCATCAGTTGGAGCTTCATCACCTCGGTACATTCGCCGTTGCCTCCATCCTTGCCCAGACCGCTTATCAACCCCACTGAAACCGAAAAGAGGAATGAAACGTGAAGAAATGACCCAGTAGCAGTTACAATGACATACATTAAAATTAGTCATCATAAATGAGAAAATTTTTTCTCGCCGTTCAAAAACCCTGTAGTATCCGCCAAAAACCATCACGTCTTCTCACAAAGTTTCTAAAACTTGAAAACTCAAGAGCCTCAATAAAACAAACAATATACTGAAAAAGAAATATACATCCAAAGATAATAACATCATAAAATCCAAAAATTTTCATTAGAAACATAAACAAGTTTATCAAAGTCGGACCGAGAGGCAAAACTGAAAAATGTAGTTAGCTCTTAACATTTGTACGAAGTGTCCGGTAAAATTCCATTTCGATGGCGAAACTGCAAAACCACGTATCTCCGTTCATGGCATTGCAGACTTCTGTCATTCTTTCTTCTTTCAAGAACTCGTCAACGTAATTTCTTGATAACCTCCTCGATTTTCCTTTCCTGTTAGTGGAATATTCTGTGAAAATTTCAGGCTCTAAATATTAAGGAGTGGGAATTTTGAAACTATCCAATGGAGTTACGTGGTTTTGCACATAGGCTTTTTACATGCAGCAGGCTAACACGACCAGTCAAGTATGAGCGGAGAGGCCTGAAAGATGGAACATGCCTCTGGTTAACATCTAGTAAACTAACAATGAATGCTAATTATGTATCCCGAAAACTAGTTTTTGACGCAAAACCTAGTTTTAATAATTAAGATGTCTTGTTAATTGCTCAAAAATTATATCAGATGCAAACCAAATACTTAAATAAATTTCCACGGACGAATTAAATTTCCTCAAGTTTTAATTAGAGCTGCAATGAACGAAATTAAAACGAAAAGAGTTCTTTTAGGATTCGAATAATTCGATTAAAGGTATTGATGGTAAAACTAGGGTACTTTTGTTTGCAACGTTGAAGTATTTTTGTCATATTTAATCATGTTTTTGAAGAACAACCCACCCAAAATTTTACTTCATCTCACTTCTGTACACCTCTTAAGAGTTTGTTAAATGCTGTCTGTAATATACTTTCTTAAAGTATGAATTAGTGGTGAATACCTGAAAATGCCGCAATTAAGGTCTTTTTTTGTAGTCTTATTGTTAATGTAGATTTAAAAGCTAAGATTTAAGATAATAGCTTTAATGCAACCTTAAAGGATTTAATTCATCAAAACAAGCAGCTTTAACCAAATGTGATTTTGCTACATCAGCTTCCTTGGTTCAGGCCCAAGTCTCTAAGAAAATTGAATGGAAGCTAATATTGGGAAACACTCGCAATCGGAAAGTACTTATTCTTATTTTTCAAAATTATTCGAAAATATAACATTATGAATTTCAGACGGCTAGTCCGTGTCTTAATGTAACGTGCGTAAAGTTCCTTCTAAACAGCCACCATGATCGAATTTTTAAGTTTTTCAAGTTAATGCCTGGAACAAGGAATCGTTTATCAATTGCAAAAGCTTGTAAAAAGCGTCTGTGACGGTCTGAAAGCTCTCTAATCGTGATCAATGTGACGGTGGAAGTAATTTGCATTCTGTCATGCTCGAAATCCCCGAGCGCCCCACTCTTCCGAGAAAAGCTACGGGGATATTTCCTAAACTGAGATTAAAAATTGACCTGAATACTTCAAGATCGAGGAAAACGACAAGTTAGACCCGGTTGCCGAATTTCTATTTTCGAGCGTATATTTCACGGAGAACTTATTTATTGATGTAGTTTATCTTTGGAGGTCATTTACCCCTGAACATGTCACGCAAACAAAACATTAGCTTGACGACCTAGTGTTGTGTCGCCGGCTTCAATTCACATGTATTAGACTGATTGATCTATCCATCGTGAGTGTTAAAATGAGGCTTCGGGAAGGGTCGTCTATGGAATCTATTGGGTGTACAATATTAATCGAAAGAAGCTATCTATTAGGGATACACAGGGTGGGAAAGAAACAATACTCGATTGATGAGTAGTCTGCTAAAGCCGTTGTAGTACGAGATATTTAACTCGCGTAGAGCATTGTTCTTATATTCTTGCATGTGACCGGGCAATTCATATTTCCCGTAACCAATGTACGATAAAAACGTTAATATCTACAATCAGCTAGTAGTTCATTTCAGTAGTTTTCGTTGCGCGGATCGTGTTCTACGTAAAATTCTGGTGAAGAATCATGTATTAGTGAGTACTTAAATTCGTATCTCACTTAATGGTCCATTCAACCTAAAAAAGCGAATCGAACGTGGAGAACTATCCTAAGCTCTCTCGGAAAGAATATTTTATGTGGAGAAACGACGCGACTTTGGAATGCTCATACGGCGTCGTAACACAAAATGCACCTTTTAAGCCACATTATTCGATGCCGCAATTATTCTAACACAGTGCAGCCGGCGTTAAACGCATATTAGCGCCTGCAAGACTGTAGGAAAACTTTACGCATTGCGCCAAACAGTGCGGTTGGCGCAAAGCGCATATTAGCGCCTACAAGACTGCATGAATACTTCTCGCATTGCGCCAAATGCGGTGCAGTCGGTCAGTCGGCGAGAAGCGCATATTAGCGTCATTCATTCTTGACTCTCTGCTCCGGTTTTTACGATGATTAAAAATATTGTAACGATTCAGAAAATCGGATGATATTTACTTTGGTTTTGATTATACTTAAAAGGAAAATAAATAGAACAAACGAAAATATCGTGTCGAAATTATCGACGCTTTTATTTGAGAACATTTAGGAAAATTTGCGGGAACTTCTCAAAAAAAAAACTGTACATAATAGGTTTTTAAAAATATTGATTAAAAATCAAATATAAAAGTAGTGCATGCAGTCGCAATCAGAGATATAAATATGCTTTCTTTTGCGTGCACCCTTCAGATATTGAATCCATCCATCTCTTGAAGAACTGACACATGGCTGTTCTGTGATTTTTTACGTGTACCTAGTTAATTAAAGAGCTCAGAAGAATGGCACATTTGTTTGCATGAAGCTGTGGCGGGGTAAGTTCAGCAATGAGACATCATTTTGCAAATTTTTTTCTCAAAGGCACCTTAAGTCGGTCATCGGACATATTTATGTTCCTACTTTCTACTGCTACCGCTTTAAATTCTCTTGGTTAAAATCCTCTCCATCGAATCAAACCCATTCAAGGGTATTTTGCTTGCCTGTGGAATTCAAATGATGGAGCATGACAGATAGACACTCCACCGCACAGCTGTTCCAGCATGATATAATTTGAAGTGCATCCGAAATGGAATTAAGATCCGCCAGAAGAACTAATTTGTTTCTTTACCTAAATTTTTCCACTGCGAGGAATGACATCAATCTGTTTGTTCGCAAATCGTGTCTATTCATGGATTCCGCTCGAGACCGATTTATAGGTGCGCACCTCCTGTCATCCGATTATTAAAAAAGAGATCCGAGTCAAGAGTCAGCGGGCCGATTGTTGAATCGTTATCGAATGACCTTGATCGATATATAGCATTGTGAAGATAGGGAGTTATCGATCGATTCATTCGATAAACGATTCAACAATCGAGGCGCAGGAGTCAGTTGTGAGACTTATGCAAAAAAGGTTTTGTCATTTTTTACCGCCTCGATAATTTACCGTGTCTCAAATTGACGCACCTTCTCAGAGAGGATATTGAAGAAGCAGAAGAAAAATATATTATAAAACATTTGCATTGTAGATTTTGTACCGAAGCACACTTTTTGCGGCTTCGCGGATTCACAGGCATTTATGAATGTCAATCAACATATGCACGCGAGGATCTTGATCGGGAGAACAACATCCTGTCACGGGAAAATCTAGGAATAATCCAAAAGATATTCCGACGGGGAATCTATATGATAAGGTTGCCAGATAATGCAATAATATTTGGATATTCTACGTAGGTTAAGATGGGAATAGTGCTGATTTTTTAGCACCATCTGGCAACGATGCTATATGATGACACTTACAACCTTTGCAGCGTCTCAAAGTTTAAACACGAATTTATTCATTCATTTTTTGGTTGTTTACCGTCCACGATCTTAGCAAGATTTAAGACAAGGACGCGGCTTTTCCACCTATGGATAGCCACAACTAAGACATCCTTTAATAGAACGAAGTAAAAGCTTTATAATGTTGTTTATGTTCTTGTTATTTCATATGTAAGTGTAAGAAAGCCAACAAACTACATTTTATTTTATATTTTTTATTTTATTTTTATTATTTTTCTTTTTTTTTATTTTTATTATTTTTTGTGGAAAAATAAGTAAATAAATACGTGGGTAGAACCAGACAATTTTTACGGGGACCAGCAGGGCACCTCATCTAAAATGTCTCCGAGAGGGCGCAGAAAAAATTTCCCCAAGAGGGAACCCTCCAGCTCTATAAAAATGGCTTCAGGGGACTTCCTAAGCTCCAAAAAGTGGCCGAGAAAATTTTGGAGAATAGAATCGTCTTTAGGTGCAATTTCGAGCCATTCTTGACGAAAATTGGTTGAAATCCAAATTGAAAGATAAAAACGTGGCGCACATTTTTAGCAAAACCCCTCGCATTTTTTGAAGGAGCCGAGTAGAATTCTGAGGCCGGGCCCGGTTTTTCGTTTAAAAATTCCACGGGGACTTTCATATCATTTAGTTGCAAATCAGTCACGCAACTAGCGGCGTTGCAAAGCTCATAAGTTGTTTACAAATAATGGCATAGTATTGATTAATTGATTCATTTTTCATGAAGGGAAGGATGAGAATTTTACGAAGCCTTTCAAACCCCAAGAATTAAATGCGTCACACGCGTAGTTAAACTTGAGTTCCACGCTTCCTCTTTTGACAGGCACCTCTGAGGTACCCCTAGACCCCCCTCTGGGTGCCTGACAAGACTTATTACAGTTTAATCCACGCGAATCAGGAAAAGAATCCAATCGACCGCAACTTCCTCGGTGCGAATAATACACATACGCATTGATTCGTGCTTTCCGAACGCCGACATCCATCAAGGAACCGGTGATTTGCGAGTGTATCCAGGATTCTTCCAGGATATTGGATCCGGCCGCGTTGAGCGTCGAGTTGATCGTCAAACTAATTCAAGGCGACGACCCGCCAAACGGCAGCGGCTATGGCATCTCCAACCGCAGGACCGAACGTGAGGTATTCGCGGAAGCTGGCGCATGGCGCGGCAATTGCACGAATTCAATCAGTTTATCCGCCGTCCTCAGTAATTATGATTTTTCTGGCTCGTGATTCTTATAGCGCCCGCTGGAGTGCGATTAATTCCATCTCCAAGCTCCCGGTTCCGCCGGAAATTGAAGTGAATTTAGATCGCAGCTCAATAAGATTGCAGTCAAGATATTCATAATGTTTGCAGATTTTTTTTTTCAAAATTTTCAGTGGCTCAGCGTGATACTTTGATGCTCAAGGCAGATATGATTGCTCCCTTCCGATACCTACTCTCAATGCCTCCAATTTCTACCCTTACCCCCGTCCTTTTTCCCATCTTTCTTCTCATGAATCGACGTATTTTTGCCAAACGGAATTATAAGCATTATGACAAGAGCCCTGTTATGCATTTGTATGCTCTGCTCTCTATACACTCAATTAATTCAGACCTGCTACTTAGGTCACGTTGATTTTGGTTTTTTGTCAAGATATAATATGTCGACGGTGAAACTACCAAACCACGTATCTCGTTTGCGGTGTTTAAAAATGTACGCTTACATTTTACTTTTTTGAAGTAGACCAAATCAATATCATTCCTTGAAATTTTCACGGAATTTTCTCCGCACAAAGAGGAAAAATCACAGAAATTTTCAAGACTGGATGTTAAGTAGTTTCTCATTTAAAAAATGAAGTATGACAGGAAGTCTGCGACGTTGCAAACCGAGATACGTGGTTTGGTAGTTTCACCGTCGATATGTGCGGCAAACGGTATGATAAATTTTATGAAATTACGGCGAATGTCTCAAATCGTCATTTCCCTAACGAAAGAACGTAACTATATTTCAATGCTGCCAAATTGCCCCTCGCATATTGCATATAAACCAGGAGAATCTTGGGCATTTCTGACTTAAAATTTCACTGATTCTTCCCCAGATTCCGAGCAAAAATCAAAATCACTTTGGATGAAGATTGAACTGGTAGATTTTTGTGAAATAAATTAATTGTTTGGGTCAATTTGGCAACTTTGGAATGGAGTTACGTTCCCTCGTCCGGGAGACGACAAAATATCTTCCATCGTCCGTATTACGCAGCATCAAGTAACGGAGACATGCGCGAAGACACTATTAATTTCCCCTTTTTATCTGCCTCTACAGATCCTAGATGTCCGATACTTCTCAATCATTTACTCAAGCATTTCAAGCATTTCATTAAAATGTACTTAATTATAGTTCAAGGTATCCACTCCTCATGGGTAGGAGCAAAAAATCTACAGTACAGACAGTAGAAAACTGTCCTGCGCAGTTACCCTGGTAAAAATTGGCAGTAGAATCTGTGTTCCAAAATACCATAGACCTACAGCCGGCTGTAAGATTTCCAATAGCTTCTATAGCCGGCTATACACAATTTCTTATAACCTTTTATAGCCGATGGCGATTAAGCAACAGCCAGGCGATAAAGTGTATGCTAAACGTTACTAATTACGGATGCTGGGCCTTAGTGAGTTTTTGGAATACTGCTCTCTTTTTGGGCCGTAGTATCATGATTTCTTTTACGAGGAAAGCTCCGTACTTTTGATGGATGCCTGCCATTACTAATATATTAGAGCGCCTTCAGTTTCGTATGATGCTGTGCAATATCTCTGGTCTGAAATAGTTGCTTCAAGCGCCGCGGCACGCTGCGGCGCGGCAGGCGGGCAGCCAGCGCGAAACGCGCATTGGCGCCTACAAACCTAACAGGGATACTTCACGCGTTGCGCAATGCGTGAAGTATCCCTGTTAGGTTTGTAGGCGCCAGTGCGTCGCTGCTCCACTTTGTGTTAGGCTCTAATATTAATCTGGCGGAGTCAGCGTTATTCAACTCATGATTTCGAAATGTTTGCACATCCTGTATGGATTATTCTCATTTGAATTGATAAAAAAAAAAAATATGTATTAAAGGAAAATATAATGTGTGTTTTGTAAATATTAAGGGGGTTCCGTATCAAACTTAATGATTTTCAAAGCACACGAATTTCTAAACAATTTCTTATAGCCTTTTATAATCGATGCCGAAAAAGCAACAGCCAGGCGATAAAGTGTAAAGCCCTGCGATAGGAACTACTAGGGGGCTACGCCCCCTGGCCGCTACGCGGCCCAACCCCCTGAAGGCGCTCCGCGCCATCAATGGGCCGCTTCGCGGCCCTATTTTTACCCTCCTATCAGTGTTAGTTTTATTTTTCTCCTAAAAAATTACGAAATGAGGTATACTTTAATTTTAAACTTTACTTAAAATTACTTTAAAATTAAAAGGACGCGTTTTGGATTGACTGTTTGATGAAATATTGCTGTAAAACAATAATACTGAAGAATTCATGAGTCGGGGATCGAACCCATACCGAGTTCTCAATGTGGACGCATACGACGTCTTAGACGACTCGGCCATCGCTTGCCGTGATGACCTCAGTGCGAATCTTGTGTAGATAAGTGTAGAGCTGATGCGCAGGCTACACAGCTACTGCGCAACCTCCTCGACCACCGCGCATCCCCCCGCGCATAGCGGTAGCAGTACCCGAGCATTCTGTAAACTCACTCACTTTTATAACGTGATTTTAAAAAAACCTGGGTCCTTTTTCCAAAATCTGATTAGAGCGGGCTCATCTAGGGCCTATTACCTGTCGATTTACGCAAAAATCATGGAAATCGGCCCGGTAGAACGCTCAAACGAACTATGACAAAAAGTATAAATTTACATTGTTTAAATGGGAGAATTCGCAACTTTACCACTTAATATAAAAAAACCTAGGCCATATTTTGAAAATCTGAAAAGAGTTGGCTTATCTAAAGACAATTGCCCGTCGATAGCCGCAAAAATCATAAAAATCGGCTTGGTAGAACGCTGGAACTAAGCGTTACCAGTTTCGCAAAATTAGGAGGTCTTGGAGCTTATAGTATAGATAGATAGCCCGGCTGCATAATTTTTCATCGCTTCTTACAGCCCGGCCGTATATGCTTTTCTCCGCATTCTACAGCCAGCTATATGATTTTCTGTAGCCTTCTTTAGCCGGCTATAAGAATTCCTATGGTATTTTGAAACGCAGTTCTTATCGTCAATTTTTACAAGGGTAGTGCCTCTGCAATCTGCAATGTAGCTGTGACTACAAAAGATTTTGTTAACACACCTCAGAAGTTTAAAAATAACAAAGTGATTACCCCTCACATTTTTACACTGAAAACTGCCCTAAAAATCATTTATAGATTCATTAGTAGTATTAAGAAGTATTTTCGAGTTTTGGAAGTACATTACCATACCTGTAGTGTACATTACCATGCATTACATTACCCTACAGTGTTCTCTACTCGGATGAAGGTTTTACTGAACTTCAAACTTTACGCTTTTCTAAATGTGACAAGGAGATGGATCGTAAAACTATTGAATCTCAAGTGAGGCATTCCTCTAAGAAAGGTACCATTGTTTCCAATGGTACGACGGCTGGCAGTACTGTGCTAAAATAGTTAAACTGCTTCTCGGGCCACTGAAAAACAAACATTTTGCGTGGGTTTTTTATAGCCTATTAACTTCAAGACAAAATGTTTAGCCAGTATTCAAGATAATTCGTATCTATTATACTTGGTATGGTATTACTGTTTCCCTGTTTTAAGTATCAATGAAAAAGTTCAGTTATTTCAATAATGATGAGTTATTGTCTTGACGATGACAACAGAACCCAATTGTCTTAATGTGGTTGGTATTCCAAGAGGCACGAAAGAATACTTATAGTAACCGTGGAATTTATTAAATATTCAGAACCAAGAAAAAAGTTCCACAAGTCTGTAATAGTATTCTACAGAAGGCACATTTTAAAAATAAGAGCCTGTAAAAGATTATATAGAGTACTGCGACGAGGTATGGTTATGGAGAGAAAACTTGACATTTACAGTGCAAGTCCTTGATACAATTATTCGTGCTTAACGAATGTCCGTGTTGCATAAGCAAATAATTGAAGGCGTTTGGGTTTCTTTTTCCGTCCAGCAGTGAACCAGCAATGAGGGGTATACGCGTTCCAGTAAGTAGCCCGATTGAACAATTTACTCTTAACAATAAAAATATAACGTGTTCTTAACTCAAGTATATATTGCGCCCGCAACTGAAAGCAGCATCCTACAAAATTTTAATTCACGCTGTTTTTTAGGGTGGTATAATTTTTTTAAATTTTTAACATTTAAATTATGACTGCAAAAAATAAAATGAATCAATGACTCTGTCTCGTTCTTTTCACTTTCGGAGACGCACTCGGCCACAATCTCTATCCATGCCGCCATGCAAAGTTCAAACATCGTCAAGTGGACTTGAACTTTAATGGCTTAATGCACCGTGTTTCAAATTATGCAGTGACCTTGTCGATAAACACCCTTGAACGTGATTATTAATAAACGCGTAATGGATTCAGCACCCCGTAACACAATCAATGAATACAGCTCCCTCGATTACACATCATCCCCTTGTGGGTGGGTATTACGTTAGTGGTTGACTCGATCGAACTTATTCCTCTCCAATGGAGAAAGTTTTCAATTTAAAGAAGGAAATGAGGCAAGTTTCGGGTTAGAATTTTTTTCAAAAATATTTTCTTACTCTTAAACCTGTAAAAAAATAATTCTCTGCTCGTTAAAAATTGTTGGCAGAGTTGGAATAAATTAAAAACAAAATACTCAAGTCACACTTCGGGAAAAATTAAGTTAGCAGAAGTGTTGAATTTATTTAGCCATGCATTCTCTCTTTTCAAAATGTAAAGTTGAAAGTATATATTTTGAATGTAATAATAGGAGTTGAACTTAACCTCTGACATTGAGTCTTATTGAGAGACTAAATTTCAAACGTATCTTTTTTTGGTTTCGACTTGATGTAGGTAATTCGGTTTTTTTCAAGAATCGTCGGTCTAGCTCTACATCGATTCTCATTGAAACTTTTATTGACAACATTTTCATTTAAAAGACCAATCATTTCCCATACTCAGAGTTAAAAAAAATTGAATTCGGGCAAAACGGATTATATGGTCGTATTTCTGCCAAACGGAATCATGTGCATTAAGATATGAGTCCTGAGACCTATAAGAATATATGCATAACAGGGCTCCCATCAAAATGCACATAATTCCGTTTGGCAGAAATACGTCCATATTCACCTGGAATATTTCGTTAGTTGGCTTCTCTCTGATTACTCGGAAAAGACTCAAACTAAATCACGGACGGAAAGCGAGTGATCCGTTGGTATGTAACTATATAAACGTGAATTACGATTTATCAAAAAGCATCATCTGCAAATTAATTTTGATGCTTTTTTCTAATTTTTTGAGAATTCTGCAAACTACAACTAACGAACAGACCTCTTGTTTCCTAGAACACTTAGTCTTTTTTGCTTAGAACCGCTCATTGTATTATCCTGCGATTATTTCATTTTGTTGAATTAAAATTTTTTAAACGAATTATATTCATTGAGATCAAATGTGCGGGCCCCAAACTTGAACATAGCTTAAATGAGTTCTCAGTGAGCTTCCTGCTGTAATTGCCCGCGCACCCATCAATTTGCCTAATTTTATTTATTACAAAGGAGGTTCCGCCAATTACCGCTGGAATATCGGCAAGGGATCATGTTTTTCAAAGAATAAAATACGGTAGAGGTCGAGTTTCCTGGTCGTAAAATTGCAGCCAAACGCACGTGCGATTGACCATGTCCAGAATACTGGCGGTGGCTTTAAAGGGCACAGTATATATTTATTCACTCCGTATTGCCAATTTTTTAATTCAACCGCACGCATTACTTGATGATACATTTTGTAGTTCCGTATTGCAAAATGTAGTCCCATTGTACTTTAGAAAAGGAAAAATCGAGGAGAAAAATATGAACGAGCTACACCTTGAAAATACACCTATGAAATACACCTTTCCCCTTTCCAAATATAGAGCGTAAATATCCTTATTTAACTTTTAGACCTGATTTTTAGAAATTTTAGGATAGGAAAATTCCTTTCTGCACGAGAATACATTGGTATGCCAATGACGGTTCATTGATAGAGAAAAATTCTCAAGATTTAGTCTGAGAAATGAGAAATTTAGGGTATTATAGAATGGAGATAATACTATGATCCCAAAACGATCCTCGCAAATTTTGATGATGTATGTGCCAGGTTTTGAGTTTTGATTACTCATGCTCTCTAATCAAATTTGATAGTATTTTTACTGTGCGTTTGATTATTATCCGTTTAATTGATCGGTCAGCAAAATAATCGCACTTATTCGAGGCATCGTCGCACCCTCATTGAATCATTGTTGCCAGATAGTGCTCAAAAATGAACACTTTCCCCGTTCAAGCCCATATAAAATTTCCGCATTTGATTGCACAATGTAGCAACCTTGCGTTGGATGCGGTCAACTTGGCTGCATGGTGGAGCAGTAGCGTGGCGTACTTTGTAATACATCGATGTACCTATCATTGAAACCTATGAAAAAGGATCGATAAAGAGGGTGTTCGCAACGAACATCTTGACAATCGATTTTTTACCATGGCCTCAAATAGGGAGATATCGATAATCGATCATTCACGCCTCGCCACTGCGGTAGAGGCAAATACAAGTTCAAGTTTGGGCTCCGGAAAGGAACTCATGTGGTGGCAGCCGTCCGTCGGTTGACAGGAGATGATATATGCGTTGACACCTAGTACATAGCAGTGCCCAGCGCGTCTGTTTCCTCTACCGTTCAGCGATTCATTGAAGATTTATTACCACGACACGACGCGGATCAACGAGTGGACTTTAATAGCCCTAAAAGTTGGAGAAGTGTTGGTCAGTTCAATGAAGTCGCTTGTCAAAGCTAGAGTACCTATGTAGGGAGAGTACGGAAATGTCAAAATATGGAGCTCTAAGGGTCCAAAAGAGCAGAAAACCTTTGAAAACGAAAAATGTCACCGCCAATCTGCAGATTCCAATATCAAACCAAAATGACCAAGAATGTTCATAAATGAGCGTTCTTCAGCAAAAATGAGTGAATTTATGCAAACACTAAGTCAAATACGTGCTTTACCAACCTCTTTTTTGTAACAATTGTAATAATGAGTCACTGTGGATAAATTGAAATCATAGATTGGCTACTATTTTGGGCCTTAGAAGTTCCATCATCTAACCATAAAATTACCGCATATCCGTAGGTACTCTTCCTATGTAGATACTCTATTCAGAGCTCCAACTAACCTATACTTTTACAGGTTACGAACAAAACTGTGTATGAATACACATTACATCTGTTCCACCCCCGCATCATACCTCATTGGTACCGCGCTAAGGAAGAACGCCGTATGAGCTTTCAGACGTTGCCAAATGTCCTCTAAGAAACCACTTCACCGGGGAAAATGTGAGCAATTTCTTCAAATATTTCGGAGGATTTTGTTTGCTTTAATTCACTTTAATCTGAAATAACTTCAAATTTTAAGGAAACATATGCATAACTCTCTACAAAAATAATTATTTTATCAGGAGATTTTTGGCAACGTCAAAAAGCTCATACGGCGTTTTTCCTCGGCACTGCAGATTCTTTGACTATCCGCCGGACTGTGCCCTGAAGTACAGTACCCTTCAGTGACAAAGAGTTGTAATTATAGTTGTTTCGTAGTCGACTCCGTTCATTTTAACCCAACATTGATTTAAAAAAAAAAACTTTTAAAAAGTAAACTGCCTTTAAATTTAATGAAGTGTGTCAAGACTGGCATGTCTGTTTATAAGATGCGGGGGCAACTTACCAAGTACAAAAAATGGAGATGCTTCAGTTATAAGTTCATTAGTTAAAGTTCAACAGCCTTGCTTTTAAAATTTTCATAACACCGATTACTCTAATTTATTATCGGGATAACCTGTCCCGCCCAAAAATAATAATGTTTTTCAAAGATTGAGTCATCTTGAAAGTCTCTGTCCTCTGCATTCACGAAGTCATTACAAATACGTCATAATAAATATTCAATGTGCTGCATGCGCAATTTTCGATGACAACTGTCGTGATTGTGGAAAATTGAACTCCTGTTCTCTTACGCTGAGATGGAAGTATTTAAAGGGTGGACATGAAACACATGACAAGTTTTTCCGCATAATTCCATCTTTATAGCTCTGCGATGTCTAAACGTATGCGTTAAGCACAATGATTGGCATAATCAAGGCTATGCTCAGATGATTTTGAAATTGCGCTTATATCCTGGGTTACAATGTTCCTGTCGAGAAAAACTTGGGGCGTTAATTTCAAACACAGGCACCAGATAGTGTGAGGAAATAGTCGACTTTGATAATGGAGTTTCCAGGGAAGTTTTTACTGCTACACCCAAGTGGCAGCAGGCTACGTCTATTTGAGGCGAGCCTCATAATATCATGTATCTACTGTGATCAATCTATTCCCATTTTTAACTCCTAGACAGAATGTTGTTAATTTCCTTTCATGCATATGCAAGAAATCGTGTAAAAAATATGAACATGATACTATCACACGTGGAGGTATTTACACACAAACTACTCTAGGTTGTAACATCATTCACAGGCGTATTTATTACGAAGAGATTCGCTTCCAACCAATCCTCAAAAGGAGGTTTTAATGATAACCGATTAAAAAATAATTATCGCGAGGTAAGGTCAATTCGTCATACGGTAAAGGGTAAAATGTTAAATTTTAGTTTTAAAATAAAACTGGTCAGTGTGGTTGTAGACCTCAGTTTAGTAAATATCAAAAGCAGAAAAATGAAAGGAAATCATTATGAAATCTAGCAGTTAAGGGAAGGGTTGGGATCTTAGTGCCACACAAAGTCAAAACAAATATTTTGGTACCTCTTCTTAAGTAAATCATCTAAAAATGCTCCGTGAAATTGGAATTACTAGGTTTAAAGTTCGCGGTGGAAAGAGCGTTAGGTATTTTCAGGAAAAGCGACTTAAAATTGGACTGTGTTAAGCAGAAAGAAACCAAGCCACATCAGCTTTTCCTAAATTTAATTGAACAGTTTAATTTTTTACATAAAAATGGTTGTGCGGATTTTATTTTTGCAGATTTCAGTGAATTTTCTGCATAGCACGTAGCAAATTCCTTAAAATTTTCACAATTTTTTGAAATACCCGTTTCCCATATCAAACTTTAACTCCAAAATCCTAACCTATCTTGACAGGAATCACTCCTCCCAAAAAATTGCCGCAGATCACCGGGGTGCTTTTTCCAGTAGGTGTTCACACACATAATAAGCTTCCTCAAAGCAGAATAAATTTGATCTTGGTGCTCTACAACTCGCTGAAAGATTTCGCGATAGTGTTTGTCTGATTTTTATGCGGGAGGCATCGTTAGGATCTTACGTGATGTTGCCCAGGAAGACGTGATTTATCATTTGTTGTATTTGGGAACCAAGGACCTTGAGCTTGAAGTACCCACACCCGGGCAACCACTTTTACGGCTGTAATAGTATAGTTCCTTCCGAGAAACGGATGAACCAGCGTTGCCAATGGAAAGGATTGGTTACTTTTCATGACTTTTGGTCTCTAAATTTCGTCGCCTTTAGGCCAAAGTATCACAAGCGCCGTGTGACGTTTCAAACTTTCCGCCGTCATTATACTTTTTTACAGAGAAATTTTTCAACGAAGCTGTTCGAAAATTTCACTGAATTTCCTTCGTCCTGCCGATAAAATTCAGTTAAATTTTCGAATAGGTTCAACCAAAAATTTCTCTATAAAACAAATAAAGAAGGCGGAGGAGATTTCGGAACGTCGCATGGCGCTTGTGAAACTTTTGCCGAAAGGTGACGATATTATTGATGGGCCGCTTTAGTTTGACAGCAAGTATGCCTGAAGACATAAAGCACTGCTGTCGGCGGTGGTAATCATATCTTCATGTTGAATTTTTTGACACTAAGGCTCCTTTCCTTTGGATTGGGATATTATTTTGTCGCACTCAATTCTGCTCGCAGAGGATGAATATTCTGTAGTTGGAACATATCTCGTGTACTGCAGTCGGAAAAACGCATTTCCATTGCAACGTTTAAAAATCTGCGATTATGTTTTAATTTTTTATTTAAAAAAATATACGAAATTTAAAAAAAAAAAAAAAAAATGAAAAACAACCGATATATCTCCGTGGAATTTTCTGTAAATATTTTCAACTTAGTGAAGAGAATTATCTTGAAGAGAATGTTTACAAAACTTGAAATTTATTTTCTTTTAGGCAAGAAATAACAACAGTACTAATAGACCATGAGCGAAGACTAGCAATACCGCAATCGGAGATACGCGTTTTCCAACTTGAGCCATCGACATGCTGTCTTGTAAATAATCTTTGTTTGTTTATTTTCGTACCTGCAATGTTTCATTTTTAATACAAACCTAATAAAAAAAATGGCTCAGCAGCTCTATGGTAACATCTTTTTTTACACATTTTGCAAAATACTTAAACCGTGGAGCATATCAGATAGACGTTACTGTCCCCTCCGCATTACTCAAAACTTAAGTTTCGGCAAGACAGAGTCTCGTGAAAGTTCAAAATCCGCGAGTCTATTTCCCCGATGATATGCGTAATACTCACTACGAAAATATTCCTAAATATAGGTCGCCGAATTGGCGCCAGACAAAGCGTCTTTTGCCGTCGAATGTTGAACTTTAGGATATTAAAATGCATGCATATTGGCGAGTACAATGAGAGTGGATCCGAAGGAGAGCGAGGGAGACACACGTGCGGGCGGTAAAATATTTTAATTTTTAATAGTCTGATTAGCTCCGCGACATGACGCGTTGCGCCGCCGCGCCGCGCGCCGGCCGGCCGGCCAGCCGCATTTCCGCATGCCGCTTTCAAGGATAGCTCATCGCAAGTGCACATTATACTCCTTCAAAGTGGCGCTACCACTGATGCTGAAGCAATGTCAATGTCGTCTCGGCTGACAATTATTGCGGGACACTTTTGCTTGATCGCGCTCCGTTAGCACGGGAGGAGGGGAGAAAATAAGAGTGGAAGAACAATCTTGAAACATGGCGGACGAAGGGATGAAGGGGGGGGGTGCTTTAAAAATGCTGACAATCGGTTCTCGTTATATTTCGTGAGAGTTGAACATTTCAACTGATTTGTATACCTGATGTCCGAGTTCATTGGTCATTTGGGCCATAAATCGCCAAAATTTTGCTCAGCTACTTCGTCGATGGTAACGTCCAATCATCAAGTAAAAAATAGATCGAAATCAGAGATCTTAATCTAAGTTGCTATAAAACAAAATCACAGTATTTACAATCGCTTAAGTTGCAATACATATCCCTGCTGTATTGCATCACACCTTTGTAAAGTTAGACATTTCCATAGCATCAAAATGTTGTGTATGTTGCCTATCTACGGAGTGAAGGGGCTACTCTTATTGACATTAATTGCAATAGAGGTTGAATAAGTCGAAATTTTCCTTTGCATTGCAAAATGCCTGCTTACCCCCCCCCTCCCCCCTCCCCCCAAAAAAATCATTAAAATCGGCATTTAGCGGGAAAAATGATTTATTAATATTGCAATTTCATGGCTATACCTGAGCTTGCAGTTTTACGCATGAGAGTACAACTTTACCTAGTCTTTTATCACCGCGTTACACGGTGATATCGAGCCAATCAGAACGGTCGGACATGAAATTATTAACGAAAACCGCAAATTTTGATGTTTAATTCGTCACATTTTATAATTTAAGGAGTGCTTACAGAAGGAAATTTCACGATGAAATCAATGAGACCTCTTTTAAAATCTAAAAGTTTTGATTTAACGAAGTTATAGGCTTTTAAAGTCCCCAAATTCTGTTCGACCTCTCCTATTGACTCCTATTGACTGTGCGACACTCGGATCCATCGGAATGGGTGACCTCATTAATTTTATTTTCCAAAGCGGGATAGCTAAACTGATTTCTTTTTCTTTTTTTTTTTAAATTTTATTTAGAATTTCACCTATATTACAATATTAAGAAATAACTGATGTATTGGAACATGGAACAAGGCATTTGGATTCATTTTATACATTTAGGATACTCTGAAGATATTCAAGTATCAACATAAAATTTTGTGATTTGTGCGACTCACTAACCATAGTGGCAAACTGAGGGGTGCGCATCGCTGTCCAATTTTCCGAGCCGTGATTTTCCAAAATTGGCCGCGGAAGTTAGCATCTTCGCAGATCTTGGTTCATGGGTCGAAAGTAATGGAGTCCTGAAAGAACTGCTTCGAATTCGAGGAAAAGGAGATTTTCACCGGCTGAAGATTTGCCCAAATAGTTCCTTTTTTATTCACCGCACGTGCAACACGTGACGACTGACGAGTAAATTGCCTTCCAGATTTATTTCCACCGACGTGTGCGGACGAAAGGAAAGATAGCACTGCCATGCTAAGGAAGAACGCCGTATGAACCTTCGTACTTTGCCAAATTTCCTTTAGTAAAATACGAATTTTCCGGAAAACTTGTGAAAATTTTCCGTCCACTTTCTCAGAGAATTTTCCTCGCAATGTGACCTAAAGTATCAGGAAATTTCAGGTAGAAATATTCATTATTCGTCTCAAAAATCAATATTTTAGGAGGGGAAATTTGGCAACTCTAGGATGTTCATACGGCGTTTTTCCATAGCACAGCAGAGCAGGACAAAGGTCGGACAAACACGAGAGAAACGAAAAAGCAACAAGGTTGCGGACTCATTGTAACGCCATTTTCGCGAGCTATCCAGATTCAGAAATAATTGGCTCATCCAGCTTTCTTTTTTTTCCGCGATCAGGTTGCATAACGCTCGGGTACACTCATTCTACAATTTTCCGACTTACACTGGTTTTTAGCTCCCTTTTTTGCTCACACTAGATCCGGTTGGCTAATTTGTAAAAATTCATTCGCTTCGTCGATGCATTCGTTCGTTACAAAAATGAAGTTCATGCTAGTTTTCTTCTTTTCGAACATTTTTAATCTGGAAAAAGTGAATTCATCACGCACAAGTATTCTGCCGTGCCTAAGGGAAAACGCCGCAAGATCATTCGAAGATTGTCAGATTTCTCATGATAAAACATTTATTTTGGAGGAAATTTATGAGTATCTTTCCTTGAAATTTTAAGATACTTGGGATTGAATTACGAATGAAATCCTCCAAAAATCGGGAGTAAAATATTCACAAATTTTCTTAAAAATTCGTATTTATCAAAGGAAATTTGGCAACTCCTGGGGGCTTATACTGCGTCCTTCCTTAGTACGACAGTCTTGGCCCCAGCGTAGAATTTATGATGAAATGTGTTTTAAAACATTTCGTTCACCCTTTGACAATTATTCACCGAGAATTCGATACTAACGGAACATGAGCCATCCAAACTAAAATTAGTATTTAAGGAAACTTTACCGAATCCCTGTCGCTAAACCAGCTAATTTATTATTGGAAAAACGTTGACGGGGATTTTATCATGAGAATGGTAGGAATCTGAAATGAACCCAAATTGCAAAAATAACAGGAATTTCGCACATTTTAAGTTTTTGTTGAATGTTTCTGTGTATTTTTAAAAAAGGGCGTATTTTTCTAAAGATGGAGCATTTTACCGTGATTGTTCAGAGTTAGCCAATTTGTTATTCACCTGCACCAAAACAAAGGATCGCAAAAAAGCAGACAGCTTCAAAATGATATTCGGTTAACATTCATGTAGATGCATATTAATTTTCACCGCAATTAGCCCCTTCTATTTCTGTGGCGAAAGAAAAATCTAGCAGGATTCACCGCAGCTTTTTTTCAATTGCCTCTTAAAATTAGCCTAATGAGTTACCGTGGGTACCTACCTCACGGAAAGGTGCAAAAAAGCAACACGCTGTGTCGCAAAAAATAGCCCTAAGTTTACCCCGTTTTCCTCATTCAGCTAAACTTCTCCTCAAAGATTTGTTGTCGGAAGTTGCCAATTTCTCCGATAACTCCAAATTTTCCCGAATTTTTCTAGAGACGAAAGATCAGAGGCAAGGGAGTTTTCACCTTGTTGGCGGCGGCGAAACCATGGTGTTAATTGGAACTGTCAGCAAAGGTTAAGTCATCCGACGTGGTATAGGGTCACCGCCCCCAGAAAGTCCACCTCCGAAGTCCGGATTTGACAAGATTAAACTATAAACAGGCAGCAGTTTTAGTGATTTTTAGATTTTTAATATTTTGATAGATTATTGTGCTCGATACCGGACGGCCTGACAAACCAGAATATGCCATAGTCGTTTGTAAAAGAAAAAGAAGACAGGCAATAGAAGTTGGATGATAAAATTCCTGTGAAATCTGAGAAGAAAATTCAATGATCAGTGAGCTCTGTGTGGCTTATCAGTGAGGTTTTATCAGACAAATTTGTTTAAAAAATATCAGTGCCTTAAGCGAGTTCAACCAAAAAGTTCAACATTCACACTAATATAATCCTTTACAAGTGTGATAACATCTTTACTTCGTTTGCAGCTCATTAATTTTCAACTAGGGGGTACGCTCCCTGACTGGTTCGTGGTCCAAATCCCCGAAACGCCTCACGCCTTAGAAGTTATGCATTACTCGTTACTCGTTACTCTTATTATTTTATATCACAGAGTATGATTTATAAATTGTTTTTATTAAAAGAAAAGGTGTTTTTTACTCTTTTTTTAAATTTAGCATTCTTTTTGAAGCTTTAAAAAGTTTACGTAGAACAGCTCACAGAAAGCATATTTCTTATTCGTTTCGTCTTTCTCAGACCCTAACTCTTTTAGTCTAATTTTAGCCATTGAACTACACCTAGAATTTTCTTTTTTAGAGGGCTCATTAGGTTCAAGATAATTTTACTGTAAGTAAGATAGTTGTAAATTGGACTCGTATATTGAAAGAAAGCAAAATTTTAGGAGGACATTAATACGAATAATACAGTGAGCAGCGGGGGTTATATAGGAGTCGTAGAGCGCGAGGGAGTGCTTTGAAGCGACCTATATATATTAATACGAATAATAAACACGTACAGTAATATGAAAAAAATCGCAAACTGTGCTAGTTAGGCAACATTCACAAAGTCGCGTATCTTTTAGTGGCTTTGCCGTATCATGAGAGACATTTCACACGTATACATTTACAAATTCGCTGAGGCTGGATTTAATTTTTACCGGCATTAAAGTGGCTTTAAAAAAAAAACATGTCAAAAACACAAACCAGATTTTTTTGCACGTTGGTTGCACAAGCTGGTTTTAAAATTTCTAGGGAAACACCCAGATCTGTATTTAATGCTTTGCCAATTAATAAAACTGCACAAGAATAACTTTAAAACAGATTTTGAGAAAAATTAGTAGAACATTGGAGGGAATGTTGTGAATAGCACATTTACTTGGTGAAATCATAGCAGTTAATGCTTGCATGCTGTTTTCAAGCAATTTGACTAATTTTTCATTGAAGTAATCACATCGTGCAAGTACTTAGGTACAACAAATTAAAACCTTTGATTAACATTAATCAAACAGGACTGTAAGAAAGTATCACACGGAGATAAAAGGGAAACCATCGAATTTTCATACGTATGATAATAAACCGATTGAATTTTAAGTATAATTTGAAAATATACAAAAACATAACGTTAAACTTCTTTAAGAGCCACACACATACATTCACTACGATACTTTCACAGAAAAAAAAATAAAATAAACGAAAAAAAAACAACATACAAACACAGAACTTTTTTATGTATTTTTCCATGGAATGATTACAAATGAACAAGCATGATTTGAAGTGAGAGATAAAACATACCGTCAAATTTTAAGGATTCGAAATTTTCTGCTTTGAGGAACTGATAGTAAATTAAATCATGCTGCAGCTATGCTGAAAACATACCTATGAGGATTTTTCAAAATGTGTGCACTAATTAGTCAAACCTGATGATCAGATCCTCACGTGTTACAACGACTCAACGACGTATGATCATAACCACCAGGCGACTCTTTCGAAAGTCGTTTGAAAACTTCAACACCCAATACTTAAAGTCAATTTTCCATGTTCTTCCTTGAGCACAGAGCTAAATGCCGACGCATTTTTTACCCCTAATTACTAGTTTGATGATAGGCTGTACCTCGATGGAGCTGCACCAGTGTACCATTAAAGATTATTCGCAGCAACCTATCTGCTCTCCGACGCATTGTTCAAAACTTGTAACTCATCTCGTTGAAGGTAGAGGAAATTTCAATTTTCACGGCTCGATCTGAAAATTTAATAAACGGTAGATTCGCGCAAATTTCGAAGAGGTCCCGCAGATTTATCGAGTAGCATGATCTGCGTATGAGTCAAAAGGAATGGACGAAGAATTTTGTTGAGGGCTCTACATGACCAATTTTTCTTGGTGCTCATGATTCATCGTTCGCAGTAAATGTTGACCATGTGTGGGAGGTTGTTCAGGTTTTCCTTAAAGGATGAGGAAACAACTCTGTAGACAAGAACATACCTTATAGACAAGAAGTCAGTGAAGTCACAATTTTAACTATACTAAATACCTAAAACTTAATTTAACATTCATTCTTCATCAAGGAATATATTTACGGCAGTGGCGTGGCGTGATTTGCAATATATCAATTGATCGGTCATTTAAACCTATGAAAAAGTATCGATTAACAGGGTGTCCGCAGCGAACACCTTAATAATCGATTATTTACCACAGCTTCAAATGGGAAAATATCGATTGATCGCAAAGCACGCCACGCCACTGATTGACGGAGAACGTTCGCAACCACGTATCTCGATTTGCAACGTTGTAGTCCTCCTGTCATTCGTTATTTGTTATTTTTTAAATGGAAAACTGCATTTCGTGTTTTGTGCCGCTGATAATGAAGCTGCGACGAATATACACGGTGGATCGAGTCAATAGGGGAGGTCGAACAAAATTTGGAAACTTCAAACGCTTATAACTCCTTTTGCACACAACTTTAAGGTTCTAAAAGTGGTTTCATTAGTTTCCTCGTAGAATTTTCTGCTGAAAGCAGCCCTTGAAATTTAAAACATGACGAAATAAGCATCTAAAGAGCCGTATGCAAAAACGACATTTTTCGCCCCCCCACTAAAACTTATTCAAACTTCGTCTATCAGTTACTAATACTGGAGCGCTTCTTTCTCCAAATTTTCAGACCCCCAAAAAATTTTGGGGGGG
>NW_017547177.1:6570394-6650524 GCF_001854935.1 Bemisia tabaci
CCATAGTTACGGTAATGACAGTAGTAAGTTACCCTTAAACACAAAATTCAATGTAAATAACACAAAATTACTCATAAATTTGAAACAAAATGTGATAATAACTCTCCATGCACTCAGCTTCCGAACACTTGTTGACTCAATGATAAACACTGTTGCTGCTGCCCTTTAGCGGCTAAGAAAACTCTTAAATTCGGCGGTTACGGTAATGACACGAAACTCAGTAACAAGCATAAATCATTCAAATAATGCCGAAATAGTTGGATTTAAAACCTCTTCTTGTGATCAAATATTCTCTAGGATATACTGAAACTAATAATCCAGCTGAAAGTCAAATCAGTCAATTTTGTCTCGGTTTTATGATAGGCTAAAAATACCAAATCAGAAAAGTAACAGGTTACGGTAATGACATTTTGGACATTTGGGGCCCAAAAAATATTAAAAATGGAAGATTTTTGGGAAGAATGAGGTCCGAATCAGATAGAGGGTAAAATTTTGAATAGGAAACAAGAAGAAGGGAAAAAAAATCAATCAACTCGATGCAAAAAATTGGAAGTAACGTGGAATATGAAAGCTTATTTGAAACGACCCGTCCGACTTATCTAACTGACTTGATCCACTGTGCGACAGCTTAAAACGGCCTACTTTTAGTGTTTTATTTGTAGCTAAGATTTTCCCATGGTTTTCATTATTCTCTTTCGTGTCCAAATCAGACTACTAGTTAGGGTCGGCGCTAAGTTTTCCTCGCAGTGAACGCGTAAATCACAACTTGAGGACAACAATCTAGAAGCAGGCGGACAAACTCAATTTTCAGAATGGGTGAATCAGAATCAGAAAGATATGGAAACATTCCGTACGTATCTGGGGAAATGTCACTTGCTTTGGAGGAAAAGAAAAGGAACCTTGTACCCTCAAGCGGAAATGATTTGCAAATGATTCTGTAATGTACCCGAGAAAAAAAAGCGTCGCGGGGCAATGATGAAGCAACATTTTTGACGGAAGAGACACATACAGCTCATCGGTTCACATTAAATATTTCACGCAGGTTCGCTTTTAATAACATTTCACGAGAGAATTCTCAAAAACTTTGTGTGCTTTGCACGGTTAACGCCCTAAAATGCATTTCAAAAACTCCCTCATATGTTGTGAATTTTAATTTGAAATAAAATTAGTTATCTAGCATCTGAGTCTAATTAAAGTTTCGTCTAATTTATAATTCAACGATTAGTTTCCTCTAAAACTTCAAAATGAAGTCAACTTAGGGCTCTTGAAGGGTCGCCGATCAAGTTTTGCACACATTTAATAGTCCCTCAATAAGTCGCACAGTGGCTCGAGTCAATGGAAGAAGTTGGACAACATTTGAAAACTTTAAACGCTTATAACTCCGTTTAGACAAAACGTTGATGCTCTTAAAGTGATTCCGCGTGGCTTCCGCGTAAAATTTTCTTCTAAAAGCACCCCTTGAAATTCAAATGTGAAGAAATATACACCAAAATTATCAGTCTTGGTCAAAAATTTCATGTCCGACCTCTCTATAATTGACTCGATTCACTGTGAGTCGCTTGGAAATGTATCAAATTCATACAAAATTGTTCACTGATTAGATGCCAGGATATGTATGAAAAAAAAAGAAAAAAAAATTACTTCGGCACCATATAATCACGATGTTTACAATTTGTCGAAGGGTGGCACGGGGCATGCCGAGTGACCCTTCATGCCATTCTCGAAGCAACGGCATCTTACTCTTGGGTAGTCGGTCTTACAGTTACATCTCTGTTACATCTCTGATGCCCATGGTCTTATCACCGACGGATAATTTTTCGGCCGTCTTCCGGATGCTTAAGGTTGCGCCAGGCACATAGGTGGTGGTGAGGCGTTCTAGAAGTAACATTAAAAATGAAAGGATACCTACAATATTTAGCGTGCAAGAGTGTGACGCAACTATTCGACCACCCAAGCGTGGCACAGTATCACTCGAAATTGAAGGAGAAATTTACGCAACAAATCACTACGCCAATTCCTGCAACGGTTTAAAGTCATTGGATTTCAAAGAATAATAATCCAAAAAATAAACGTGACCTATACTCAGTGTGGAAAGGTGTGAAGCAACTATTCAACCACCCGAGCGTGGCACAGTATCACTCGAAATTGAAGGCAAACTCCACGCATCAAGTCACTAAGGAAATTCCCGCAACGACAGAGTCACCAAGTTTAAAAGACTGACAATGAAATAAACGCGAACTATATTTAGCGTGCAAAAGTACGATGCAACTATTCGAACACTCAAGCGTGGCACGGTATCATTTGAAATTGAAGGCGACTTTAACGCACTGACACATTGGGCCAATTCCTGCAACAAAGTCACGAATGGCCGATTCAGTTGAAGTTGCATCCCCAGCAGCATGTAAAGTTAACAGCAGGCCAGAATCTGCGGATCACCAGACACATTTTCTACACCCAGGATCAGTAGCATAACGTGCTTTGCGGTACATCGATTAATCTGCCACTTAGACCTGCGGAAAAGGATCGATAAACAGGGGGTTCGCAACGAACACTTTCATGATAGATACTTTATCACAGCTTCAAATGGAGAATATCGATAATTGATCATTCACGCCTCGCCAATGTCCAGGATACTATCTTAGCATTCAATTTTTTTCGGTGTTTTGTTGATTTAGTTCTATCCCATTCTATTAAGTTCTTGATACGAAATTTGCCGCGGCATGCCATTTCCAAAATCTTCCACACATTCTTGTTTTTAGCGCGGAATGAATGTGGTTTTGCGCTGTCCAGAAAGGAAGTTTAGAGTCACTTCGATCGGGCCTCAACCGCAGATAAATTACTAAGAGTAATGACACGCAAAAATTATCCCCCGAGTTGTCAGACATTTGCGGCGAGAGCTCGCTGTGGAAAACGGAAATGAAGTAGAGGTGCGAGGGGGAGGTGAAACAATTTCGACCACTTTTTTGTTCATTCGGGTATCCGACTGGAATCAAGTCCGACTCAAATGCCGCCACGAAACAGTGATGCCATTCCAAAACACAATTTTCGGATTTGTATTTTGAAATTAGCTTACTCACAATTGTTGAATCAAAGGCTTTTTGGGGCATTGGAAGTTTTTCCCAAAGGATGATAGCATGTGCGGATCGCATCGTTTTAGATTTGAAGAATGATTAATATCAATAGTTCAGGTTTCGGAATTGAAGTTTTTTCTTGAACCTGAGTTTTTTCCGTGGAAATTTCTAAAATTTTCTTGTCGATTTTCTTGCCGAATCATTGTTGGTAAATTTGAAAAATTTACATTTAAAATTCTTTTTTCGGGCGTTTCCTATTCTCGAAGAAACTAAACGGCAAATTTTCTCGATTTTTGAGCTTGTCCGTAAGGAACGGTTCAATTTGTATGTATTTGTTCTGTATGACCTCATATATTTTGACGGTTCTGTAAATAAAAAATATCATGTATTGTACATGGTATTTTTCTCCCTTCCATATCAATATACTTAGAACACAAGATCTGAGGCAGCTTTTCAGATTTTTAGATTGTCGTGTAGGGGCAAGTATTCCATGTATCATTCCTTAGAGCTTTGAGATATTCGCAGTTTCGTGCAGAAACCTCCTAGTTTGTTTAACTCCAACACATACTCAGTAGCTCTGGATTCCCGGTTATTTACCCGTATTTTCGGGCCAAACTGACAACAACGATCATCTCGTAATGACAAGGTAAATAAACCCAATCAAAAAACGTTCATTGAGGATTGGCAATACGTGTAACATGCAATTTACCGCGAACCCACCAAATATCAAACGCAAATTATCGCTCAAATAAATACTCTTACCTACCCATGAAAACAGACACTTCGCAAAAATCAAGCACTTCTGACGCCAATCTCATAAGCTCCAGATCATCGCAACATTTCCGATTTAAATTTCTGGATTCATAAACCAGAAAACACGGACAGTACAGGACACATACAGTGTGCCAAAAATTCGTGACTCGCGATTTTTTTTTTTTCGTTAGTCGAGTGCGCGTACTTCAAATTCGAACAAAGTTCAAACACGTGCGTTCAAAAATCAGTGTTTTGATCATTGCCATAAACGTGCAACTTTTCAATGATTCTTCAGGCCTAAATATTTATATAAATAAAGGCTCAGTGAAAAACAATTCGCGTAACTTTTAAGGATAATTTGTTGAGTGTTGAGTTTGTGAGTTTGAAAATCAAATCAAATCCCCGGAAATTCGGACGATCTTCGGAAGCTCTCTAGCTAAGAGGACTCGATCCTAAGCGTGACGAATTTGGTGTACGACGGGTGGTCTAACCGGACTAGTGGAGGGGCGCGTCGGAGCAGGATTTTTCTTTTGGCCGCCGTTTTCCTTTTCCGCGGAGGACGCGAGTATATAACGCGAGGTTGGCGTCGGGTGCTTTCAGTAATTCACCCGTCTTCTTGCTCCTCGGCTTTTCTGATCCGTTGCCGGCAACCTATGCAGAGACCAAACATGTATCCGATCAGTGTTGTTGGTGCTGTTGTAGTTTGTTGTGCTGTGCTAAGCGGTGTTGTCGCCGGACCCGTTCCGAAAGGTGAGTTCCCCGCCAAATTCAACCCTGATTTTGGACTTTTTTAACGGTGCCTCACCTCTAAAAATAAGTAGCTTCGAGTTGCATGAATCGCATTTACGAAAAAGGATAACCAGCGCAATTGCAATGTTGTACACATGTTTTTTCTTCATAATTATCTGAAAAAATTTCTAGAATTGCTAAAAAGTTCCAAATTCGGTCAAAAAATCGCTTTTGCTTCACTTTTTTTTTCAATCATTGACTTTCAAATGGATCGCATTCGACAAAAAGGAACCAACGTGATTACAAATGTTGTAAAAATGTTGCTTCTTCATAATTATGTAAAAGATCTCCCAGAATAGCAAAAAGTTTTGGTTTCCCACCGAAAACTTGTTTACTTTAAAGGAAAATAATTGTGTGAAATTTAGGTTATACTTTACTTATTTTAAGTATTTTTAGAAGAAAAGAAGAAGTTGCATGATTTTGGAAACACTGTAATCGCGCTGGTTCCTTTTTGCTTAGTGCGCTCCACATATGAACAAGTTTATTTTTTCTATATGAATAATACAGATGATAGAGGGCTTAACCCTCCATGACATGAATTAATTTCCGGTGTTGGATTCTAGGGGTGACGAATTTATGTTGTAGCTTTGTAAAAATAGAATCTCAAATCTTTCCTACAGAATTTCCAAATTTCGGTGATAAATTTTTCAAAAAAAAGAAAACATTCATTAAAATTTGCATGATGCCATAGAGGTATGTAGTTAAATTTTTAAAAAATAAAGAAGTGCGTTGTTACGAATAAGTAATACTATGCTGTAGAGGGTTTGATGGTGCGCAGTTCCATCGCAGTTTACACAATTTTCTACATTTTAGTTACTTTTTACAAAAAAAAAATAAAAAAATAAAAAAAAATAAAAAAAATAAAAAAATAAAAAAAATAAAAAAAATAAATAAAAAAAATAAAAAAATGAAACGACATTTTGATCTATCTCTCCGCAGTTCAGTTGCTAGGCACTGAACGGAATTCTTAGAACATTGAAAGAAATATTGAGTGGTTTAGAAAAGAAATAATTCAAACTTGCAATGTCTCAAATGGAGTATACTAGGAGACCATCGGTCATCGATATCTAATTCAAGTGAGTGGCATTTGATCGATTAGTGCAATGAGAAATACCTCGGTGCTCCTGAGAAAAAGAGATTCGACTCTTATTTATTTTTCCACTAGACTTATGAATAGCCAATCCATATTTTTTATAATGAGTATAGAGTAGTTTCTAACTCAGTGTAACATGGCGTGGGAACATCCTGCATATAATCTTATGAGCATTCAAAATAGCTTTCATGTGCTCTTGATTATATTTGATTGAGGTTGTACTCATGTTAAATAATTTTAAAAGAATCAGAACCACAGTAAAATATATGAATTCAGCAATTGAAATATAAAATTGTTTATTTAATATTTATTCTGTGTTTTACGTCTTTTTTTACCGTTCTTTTTAAAACAAAAATTACAGCAATTTCATTCAATAAAAAAAAAATATTTCAAAAGTGAACTTTTTTACTGTCTTACTTTACTCAGTAAAAAGTTCACTTTTGAGATAAAATATGTTTTTTTTATTGAATGAAGTATATGAATTTAGCAATTAAAATATAAAATTATTTATTTAGTTGTTTAACGTGTTTTCTTTCCGTTCTTCTTAAAACAAAAATTTCATTCAATTAAAAAAAAAAAAAAAAAAAATATTTCAGAAGTGAACTTTTTACTAAGTAAGTTAACTAGAAAGGGCACTATAGGAAACAAATGTCATAGCGTGAAAATTTAGCATACGTCGTGATTATTTCTCTCTTATTTATTCTTGATCCACCCAAAATCCAACTTCTCATTAGATTACGGACGTGAAAGCCGCAAGTTCAAATATGTGTACCCTTCACGGCCTCCAGAGCGGTCATGGTCACAGCGCATGGGAATAATGAACCGTGCTTCTCATAAACAGTCAAAAGTGCAAGAACTCCTATCCATCCAAAAGAGCTCCTCTCAGAATAGATACTTGCACACACGACGCCATTCACACCGTCGCAAGTGTGTGGACGGATCTGTTTACTCGCCCATTAAACGATTTTAGCACAAAATTTAGCGCTCGCACTCATTCCACCCGACCGATAGTGTGAAATCTTAGGAACTTTTACTAAGCACGGACACTGAAATTTGTCAACGATCTTAATGAATTAATTGTCATCGCTCGTGACCAAATAAACCTCAGAGGTAAAGAAAGCTTGATTAATCATTGAATTTCGCTTATGAGATTGCAGTTTCAAAGCGGTTTGTCTTATTAGTTTTATCACAGAATGCTGAATCACTTGCTGACTGCATGCCAGTGGACATGTATTGCTTCAGTTAAGCGTGTGTGGAGTGCAATGGTTTGTACATTTTTGTTTAGACCTGTTCTATGAGGAGGGACATGAGGTGGGGGGTGGGGGTATTTAATACCAACCGGTTCTTAATTTTGAAGAATTGGAGAGACAAAAATTAAGAAAACAAAGGTGAAAAAATCATGGATTGTTCTTGGCCTTCCGACTCCAAAGGCGCGGTTGTGCAGATGCGAAAATTTTACTTTGATAGACTTTAGGCAGCCAAGGATGCAAACCTTTTCAAGTTGCATTTAGGATAAAATAGACTAAATTAGACGTATTTATGCGAGAAAGTACAATGCGAAAATTAATGAAACCAAAAGGAACTATGTGCGCAGAATTTGCGTGTTCCTTAGTTCCTTTTGATTTTATCAATTTGCATATGATACGTCGAAATTAACAGGAAGGAACCAAGTTATATTTTGGATGAAAATGAGCTAGTAGTAGTTTTGAGCTTAACTTTGAAAAATTCAAAGTCAAAAAAATATATTTTAATCTTAAAAACAGGCATTAAACTCTATCTGTATTATTACGAGTCGAACGGAGGAATAAAACTTAAAACATTTTCCCTTCGGTTTGAATTATATGTAACTCGGTTTCTTTCTGTTTAACTCGGTTCGAATGGGCGGAGCCAGCGTCGATTTTCTTCTTGAGCGTCTCATTGGTATTCAACACACCTCTAAATTTTCCCGATACGAAAGGCAAAAGAAAGCAAAAATGGAGAGAGTGGAGGGATTAGAAAAACATGTCCTCAGCTGAATATATTATTTCTTTTTCGCGATGGAAGATTGTCGCCCACTTTGGTTTCTTAAAGGACACTCCTTTCGAAGAGTAAATATATTTGGAGAGAGTGCATAGAAGGCCTAAGTGTCAATTTTTATCTCCGGTGAATGAAGAAGGTAAATAACCTGTAAATTCGAGGAAAATGATTTGAGGGGCTTGGAGGACAAGGCGCATAAGTACAGTTTTAAAAAAATTGTGATATTCATGAACTCAACTAAAACTGTTTTGAAAGTATTTTTTGTGAAAAATTTACAACTAAAATCTAACTTCAGAACATCAAAAAGTGAATTTAGACTTATTTTTCTGGCATGAGGCTCCTTGTTATTTTGGAACTTTAAAAACGTATTTCTTGAAACAGAAAAAACTGCACTTATCGCCTTGTCCAAGCCCCTCATTTTAAAGTTAAGAAGTTACATTTAGTCTTCCTACGGAGAAGTTTAAAGTGATTTTACGGAGTTGTGAATTCAATTTTTACGAAATTTTAAGTTAGTGAAACTTTTGAAACGTTGCTCTTTTTTGAAGAAGACTTTGTCAAATGCGCTAAAATCTCAAGTATGTAATTTTTTGCCTCTATTCGCGTTTAAATCAACGTTAGAGTGAAAGTTGAAACTTTGTACCTCGAGAATGGAAAGCGAACACAATTTATTCTGCATTTTCCCACTAACGGTTGTGAACGCGTTTAGGTGGAAGAAGCGCAGATACCTTTGATAAATGATTCCCAATTAATCAACAAATTGAAGCTGCAGCTTCAGAGAAGCACTCTTGTATATAATGCGGGCCGGCTTTTTGTTTATTTATTTTTCTGCGTATATTTTCCACCCAGGTAGCAAGGTCTGCTATAAAATAATTTTTATTATATCTTCGAAATAACAGTTTTATTGCTATTAAATGAGAGTTTTAATTCCTATTAATATATTATAAAAAAACAATTTATATCGGTTGAAAAGATCGATTAAAGTACTCCCCAGTTACAACAGTTTCAGGCGCTATATTCCTATTTCATGAAGTTAAAAATAACAGTTTAAAATAATTTAATGACATAAATCAACAATGATTAAAGTAGTGAAAAACAAATTTCATTTGGAAAATTTACTGGTGTAAAGCGACACTTGTCTTAAAATAAAAATAAAAAATTTAAATGTTGAATACGAGTTTTGAATTATTCTTGTAAAGTATTAAAAAAAACTTAAAATATCCATAGAAAAACTAATTTCTAATAATAGAACGACTCGTAAAATTGTGGTTTTATTGAAAATTAACAGTGTCAATATATGAAATTTTATACGTTTTTAATATTTTGTTAAACTGTTATTTTTTGGTTTTAAAAGATCAATTATAGAACTCCCCAGTTTCAGGCCTCATATTTCTATTTTGAACACCGATGACGGTGAGCACCGATACTTCCTCTAAGGAGGAGCAACAAAGACTATGCAGCAGGGATGTGACTACACTCGACACACCACACTACAATCAACGCTATAGATAGGCCCATGCCCTGTCTAGGCACAGTTAACCACAGGGGGGTCATCAAAAATGTGAGAAGAAAATCCACTCATATGCACCGAACAAAGCAAACATAGAAGCCGTCGATAAAAAAACGTATGTCGTAGAATATAAATAATATATTTTATGTTTTCACTACACACAAAGGTTAGACAGGCACCATAAACGACCCATCCAAAAACAAAATAAATCGGAGCTCTCTATCGGAAATAAAAGGAAACACCCCGATTACAATAAAACAATCGGAAATTAAAATCGGTATTTAAAAAAATAATGTAATACTAATTTATATTTCACAACTGTTTAAAATAAAATGTTTTGCAGAAAAACTGCAATAAATCAGATATTTAAACTGTCATTTTATCACTATCACTTTTATCTTTTTATCGATTTAAATTATATTTTCCTTGTTAGTGATAAATAGTTATCAAAGTTTTTTATAGGGATTCTTTTTCGACAAAAATTAAAGCTACACCGGTTTTCAGGAAACAATGATTTAAAAATAGTTTCTCACCAATATTGTTTAATAAATAATGTAATAATAATTAATATTTCATGGTTATTTATAAGAATGTGTTTTGCAAAAATATGGCAACAAATGAGATATTTAAATTTGTTTTTTATTGTCTTTTTTTTTATCTTTTTATTGATTTAGATTAAATTTTTCTCATTAGTACAGTATAATACTTTATGTTTTGTAAAATAGCTTTTTTAAAACAAAATGGTCTACTTCTGTGTTTTATGAAATCAACTTTAAAAAAAAATAAATTAGAATAATTTTTTTAACTTTTTTTAGTTATTAAAATGTTAATCTACTTTCCTTTCTTTAAAAAAGTTTTGTTAAGTAAGTGATTTTGATTGAGAATTTTAAACCGTCGTTTTATTTCAAATCTAAGTATGTTTTTATTGCAATAATAGTTTCCTTTTCGATCGGTGTATAACACTAGTTAAATTTGTGTTATATTTTCAGAAAACATGACTAAATTATAAATTTTCCACTGGTATTTTTTAAGTATGTATGAAACATTTTTCAGTGATTATAGTCGCAAAGGACTTCTCTTTTCCGTTGGTTTTTCAACTGTTGTACTAGAGCAAATTTTTCGATGAAAAAGTGCACAAAAGTAACAGTGTAAAAACTGTTGTGAAATTGCAATTTTGAACTGTTACTATTGCTACCTGGGCACTTACGTACATTAGATAAGTCTTGAATCGTAGTTTCGACATTTTATAGTTATACTTTATAGTTTCTTCTCTTTTCCTCCTTTTTCTGCCTTTTGAGTTAAAATTGGCAACAAAATGTATTAATTTCACTACATTTATAGCAATACTTTAACTACTTATACTTTATACTTATACCTAAACTTATACTTTAATAATTTAAAGAAGGGATAATTTTTCAAGACTTACAATTTGATTAACGATTGTCTCTTCAAATCATTTTTAACAAAGTCAGATGTGCTTTGATTTGAATTATTTATCTATTCGATCACCTTCATTTCTTCGAACTTAATATGAACGGCAGCTGAGCGGTTTTTTGCAAGGAAGGCTAAAGGACATTCTCCTAGAACTTGTCGCATAAATTGCAATTAATCCTAGCATTGAGCAGTTTAAAAATGGCAGTAATTCAATAACACGCTCTTGATCCTCTTTTAACACATAAGGCCGTGTCGGTTATGGAGAAAATAAACCAGCCTTTTGCACGGCGAGGGGGAGGGGGGAGGAGGAATACTGAAAAATTGCTGAGATACTAACAGTTATCCGGCCCATGTATCAAGAGCAAATACTTGCATTGCACTACAACGCAGTTTCATGGTTAATCACTGTCAATCATAATAATGTCCCTGAAGATTATGATGTCATAATATGATCAGGATAAGAGATACTGCTTACTAGAAGAGTCAAACCAAAGCTCACAATAGATAGAAATACTTTTTTCCCCCTTTTTTTCTTAAACTGTTAAATTTCAAAAATTAAAGAAAACACATTTAAAATAAAACTGAAGCGAATCTTTACATTTTAATATTCCTATCCAAACCATCCTCTCTAATTTTTTAAAAATTTTAAATTACGTTATTAACACTGGTTTAGTTTTAATAACGATGTATTTTTTTTTTGGAATTTAATAATTAAATCATTTTATCACATCATGTCAAGCAGTGAAAGAAAAAAAAACCCTTTTAGTCAGCGCTACGCATCTGCAAGTGAACCTAACTTTCCTCGTAGGTAATAATTAATTTCTATCCTTTTTTCATCTGAAAATAAGTCTGCCTTCTTCTTCATTTTACAAGAAATTGTGGAATTCATCTATAATTGCTACGAGAGTTTTTTTTTTGGGGGGGGGGGGTTGATATGTTAGAAGAATTATATCCTAATCGGCGTGTTTCAAACATTCGATAGTTGCATATTTTTTCAAAGAAATAATATTTTTGAACTTCATCATGGATTACTTGGAAAACCTTGTCTATAATTCTATAGGTCGAATAAATAACCCAAAATTACTCCAAATGGCGATTATAAGCAGATTATAAGTCATCCTCTAAACGAATGAAATTTTCCCAGAAATTTGCAACGTAGCTAAACCACTTTTTTTCTAATTTCATCATCGATATGCTGCGTAGTTACGCAACGCACTGAAGACTGAAATTACGACACACACGTATACTTTGTAACGATCACACTGAGGAAAATACCTTCGATATTTCAGTTTAACCAACTGCTTCTCATCAACTTCACACAGTAGACATTCATTATCAATGCACGCAGTGCAATAGGTACTCGCGATGCGTTACTTACATACGATGAAAGAAAGGCATCGTCTCGAAATCAGAAATAACGCAGCGGATTATTTTTACAGTCTCCATTGTATTAGGGCACATAAGGTTCTACAACATGGGATTGTAAAGTCCTTATGTAGCAATTTAGCTATTTTATATACTTATCATTTTATTCATTTTAAATGAAAAATAAGTTACCGAGAATATATTTTTAAAGTCAGACTGGCGTGCGGACACAGGAGTTGGGTAAATGAATAAATATATAAAAATTCATCGGTGAAAATACTGTAGCTTTTAATAATTGTCACATTGATTAATGTATTTTATTCCATTCTGAATGTTGCAGATAAACCAGTGAAACAAAATTTCAAAATATGCAAGAAAGCCGAGCCTAAGCTAGAAGCATGTGTGATCGACGCTGTCAAAGTAGCGCTACCCCTCATTTCAAAAGGTAAGAAAACATACTGGTCTGTGCGGTAAACAATTTAAAATATGAGAATCAGCATATATAGACTGATTTAGTGACTACGAACTGTCTCTGATTCTCGTCCTTTGAACCATGGTGGTAGAATACGTCGAAGTGTTTCGTGTAATCGAGATTTCTCGCTCGTGTTTAATGAGTCCTTAATTGATTCGTGACCTGTCAATGACTAAATTGTAATGAAATAACACGATTAACTCGCACAGAATTTTTACTTGTAGATGGTATTTGTTTTGGTTTGAACCACTGAGTCCAATATTATATCGAATGACATAGTAACAAAATCACTCTATTGGTGTCCAATCTGACAAGCAAAACTCAACGCCATTCACGAAGATCCTGGCTTTTCCGATCTAAATTTAAAAAAAAAAAAAAAAAAAAAAAAAAAAAAAAAAAAACCCCTCTCTACCACCAATATAGAGATTGGCCATCGGCACCTATGTGATTTGGAAAATAATCAGTTCAATTGAAAGTAAGATTTGTGTTGACTCCCGAGCTTAACTTCCATAATAAGGAAAACAATTAGTGCGGGGCCCGGAGAGTTTTTCCCTACCTCAAATTCTTAGAAAAAGCGGTCCTTCTGTCCAATATCATCGATTAAAAAATCCATCGTGAAAATTTCTTTTAGATAAATCCCAGACGAAAAGGCGACGAGACGAGGAAAGAATCTCTGCTAATCTTTTCCGATGAGAGGCAGACGCCGCTGTTCTTCCGCTGTCAAATCATTTAGGTTAAGCACATCAAAGGGTGCCCAAGTTCACGGTCTATCTATTTCAGTGGCGAGGCGTGAATGATCGATAATCGATAGTTCCCTATCTGAAGCTATATTGAAGAATCGATTATAAAGGTGTTCTTTGCGAACACCCTATTTATCGATCATTTCCTATACGCTTAAATGGCAGCTTAATCGATGTATCGCAAAGCACGCCACGCCGCAGGCTCATTTGCAAACCGAGTTTGAATTTTCTGCCCGACTGGATCGGCTCCCGCAAGCACTAGTGCCTTCTCGCTTCGATAAACCATTCAAAATTTTCGAACACCGTTAAAATAGTAACAACTGAGAGACAAAACGCCCTTGAGTTTACTGTTATACTGTGCACTTCAATTGTCCTTTGAACCTCACAAGAATATGGTGCTCCCAAATGAATGTATTAGGATGAGACTATTGTAACCTGTGAGAGTTGCTTTTGCCTACTTTTTCAAATGAAGGCGGAGCACCGAAGTTTCGAGCCTTTAAACATGGTCCTTAATTAATAGCAGAATAAGTTCTGCCTCATTTCAACTAAGAGCAAACACAAAGTAACCGATGATGTTGCAATAGTTGCATCCTTTAAGATTGACGCAGGAGTCCATCGTGTATGTAAGATTTGAATGACATGTATTACACTTAAAATAATGAGTCATACATCAGTTATCCAAAGCTATCAGATTACCAGAAAAAGTAGTCTGCAAAGGGACTTTACAAAAAATTAAAGTCAAAATAACAATTTTCAAATCCTAACTTGACAGATTAAGATTTTAAATGGCTTCTCCTCAATCTGAATTCCGCACATTGTCAACTAAGGACTTTAGTTTGATTTCCTACACAATTGTATTTTCACAAAAAATATTTTACTCATCGGAACGGGGAAACAATCAAAGAAACCCTTCTTGTGATAATGAATGTGCGCGAGGTAATTATTGTTCCTGTGGGAAGAAGTGTGCGAACTGTCGCACCTCACCGCACCAACGAATTCCACCGTAAAACTAAACTACGGAAACCCCAAGACACCGGGGGTAAATAGGTTACGATGCGTTTGAGAGTGCAAATAATGCAAATGAATTCTGCAGAAAGGAGGGGTGGGAGGGGTACACGGAGGTGAGGTCGCCTGCTCACGTGAGCTTTCGCCACTTAAGTTAATTAGTGAATGCTGTGGCGAAGGAGTCGAGAGGGTGAATTGGACGTATTTCTATCAAATGGAACTATGTGCATCGTGACGTGAGCCCTGTAATATGTATATTCTTATGGGTCTCAGGGCTCATGTCTTAATGCACATAGTTCCGTTTGATAGAAATACGTCCAATTGTTCAGGTCGCGCGTTTCTGGGGAAAACTGCGTGCTATTTCGCGGAAGGAAATGGGTCATGTCACTCTGGTATCTCGCGTGGAGAGTGGTTGATGTTTACAAGAATTCAGGGCACAAATTTCATTCGCCACCAGTGATTCCTCCACGCTTGATTCACCTGTTGACCACATCTTCTGCGTCATTGAAGAGAAACGATCCAGTGGCGTGGCAAGAATTGCGATGTATCGATTGTTATTAGAGTACCTTTATAGACAGAGTATGGCCATTTCTGTTCCGGTTTTTCATTGGTCGCGAGCGAATAGGCTGACACGATGCTCTTAGGGCCGTAAATAAACAAACAAGATGGCTGTTATCAGCAAGGAAGTTTGAGGTTGCCGGCCAGGTTGGCCTAGTGGTCAGCGCGTCTGACTCTAGGCCAATAGGTCCCGGGTCTGAATCCCGGTGGTGGCGACAAATTTTCATGGAACTGACGAGTGGATCTGCAGAAACAGATTCCACTCGGCCTTAATCCCTGAAAATTTGGAAGCCTGGAGCATGGATGTGCTTAAATCCCATGATGTCTAAGGACAATAAATACTGTCTATCGATGGCTGTAGGTTCCAACGGAATATAAGCCACTAAACCAGCAAAAAAAAANGCCCTAAGAGCATCATGAAGCCTAAAAACTCGTTGACCAATCAAAAAGCGGAACAGTTTTCCTGTAGTAAAAAGATACGAATGGCCATACTCTGTCTATAAAGGTACTCTAATTGTTATGCCATTTAAACCTATGGTAAAGAATCGATTATTAAGGTGTTTGCTGCGAACACCCTGTTCATCGATCCTTTTCCATAGGTGTAAATGGCATAACAATCGATACATCGCAATTCACGCCTCGCCACTGAAACGATCCTCTCAAGTATACTGCCGTGCAGAGGAAGAACGCGGTATAAATCTTCGTGCGTTGTCAGATTTCTTTTAGTAAAATACGAATTTTCCGGAAAAATTGGGAAAATTTTCCGTCCACTTTCTCAGAGAATTTTTTTTCGCTTTGTGATCTAAAGTGTCAGGAAATTTCAAGTAGACATATTCATTATTCGTCTAAAAATTAATATTTTAGGAGGGGAAATTTGGCAACTCGCGGATATTTGTACGGCGTTTTTACCTAGCGCGGCAGAATAGCGGTTCGCCTGAATTAAGTGCCCTTCCCTGGGATAAGATACATACCTTAATCACGTTCAGAAGGAAGGGACGAAGGTTGAATGGGGCGCTAGTGATATTTCGCCGTATGCTCTATTTTTATTTTTTGGAAATATGATAAAAAAAAATGGTAATCTGATTTGTATCAAAGGTAACATTAAAAAAAGTAACCATCAATATTGAATCATTAAAGTTCCCGGAGATACTCTCAAAAATGACGCCTTGGTTTTTTTTGCACCTCATTTTTAATATGCATAAAATATTATAATTCTTAATTTCAACTGTCATGTCGCCCAAAAGAACATCCTAATAATTTGAGAAAAAATTGAAATCTTGAAAAAAATCAATGTATATGGTGAGTTTTCTGTATTTCATTGCTTTTTTCCGTATAAACATCGAGCACCTCATGTCCGGTTTCTGTTACTCTGCTGGTGTCAATAGTAATGATAGGGTGAATCAATAACTCTACTTAGAAAACTTCCGTCAAAATATGTGTGACATTTGATCGCTATTCTGGTGAAAGGATGTGCTGCCTGTCAATCATATTCCACTAGATTGAAATGTGGAGTTGGAAAAGCATAACGTTGTTCATCAAGTAACAACTAAATGCATCCACGGACTGTTATGCATGAAAACTTCGCCGTGGAGGTATGCAATCCGGCAGACATGTGCGATGCCAGGGAGAAACTTGTTTGAATAAGCTAATGGTGACGTGAAGCCATGGTACTGATTGTATAAGTGATGCATGCGCAATGGTTTTTGTGTGTGCAACTATCCGAGAATTTGCACGAAAATATATTCGGAATTATACTCTGCATTACTTGACGTTGATGCAAGTGACATGCACTTCTGACATAAAACGAATAAACGGCGTAGCAGAAATTCATTCGCAAAAATCCTCGTATTTTTGAGTGAGAAGGGGATGATTCTTAAAATGTTATCAGCGCTCAATCGTATTTTCCTCACTGAAAAGTGATGGTAAATAATGGCAAAAATTCACGAGTTCTAGGTTTTTTTTTTTATTTGCTCTAAGAGCGCGTCGTGAGTTTTTGCCTTGTATCATTAATTTTTTTCTCCTTTGACAAAGTGGTCTTCACAAGTTTATGAAAAATATCCTCTCATTCGTGGCGGAAGAATCCGAAGGAGGGAAGGGGGAGAGATTTCTGCTGTCAGGCAAAAAATAAATGATAAAATAGAAAAAAACCATTTCCTGACGAAAGATGCAAAATATTCAAACCGGAAAGGATGCTGATGCAAAAGCGCCGATGTTTTCCCCGCTTTTGAATCTTAATTAAGCACTTTGAATGCTCAAAACTCAATAAAATGTATTCATGCAATACGTCCGATCTTAACAATCGATGCACCGATATCAACTGATTTTTTTACATCTTTTAAAAAAAGGGTTCCTGTTAGTGTAAAAAACCCAAGTTATAATAATGAATTGGTTTTTTCTTTCACACGTCAATACTTCCTCCGAATCAACATTCTACATTGATGTAGAATAGCTAATTCTTGAGCAAATTGTTTGTTCCCGCACGAGTTGTTCAATATTTTTCATCGTCAAGTTTTCCCTGAATGCCACCCCAAACAGGTAACTGATGACTGAAAATAATGAATAAAAAGAAAGGACAAACAAAGGAAAGAAGGTATTATGATACGACTCTAAACTTTGTTCAATCAAAATGTAGAAACTTGAAAATTGAAATTGGGACGGTCTTATTTTTACATAACCGTAATTAGGTTGCGTATTCATGATTTTGAAGGCAATTTTGGCATACGCGTCATGAATGTGCGATAAAAATTAACCAGCAAATTCATGCCTTTACTTTACGTTTCATTTTTCAATAGGTCAAAGAGGGTTATAAAAATTGATGCCTAAACTTCATGATTTTTTATTCAAACTTGGTTGTAACTTTACACCGTTTTGAATTATGTTACAGGAATCCCGAAATACCAAGTACCTGCCATCGACCCATTGGAACTGACCTCGCTCGACATCGGGAAAGGAAAAGGTCCAGTCAGCATCGATCTCAAGTTCAGAAACCTTAAAATTTGGGGTTTGAAACATGCCATGCCAAAATCATTCTCGTAAGTATAAGTAATTCTATTCGCATCATTTTTCACTCATCCTAATTTTCATCAAGACAATCTTAAGAAGGAATACCAGTATTTTACAAAATGTAGCATTGAAGTCACTCATTTGTGTAAACTGAGTGAGATTCCTAAATATCTTAGAGAATTAAAAGATTCAGACAAAGACTCAACTTAGAAATTTTTCGCGCAACTCGAGCTTTGAAGCTCCTCTTAATTCGTAAAAACAATGAAATACCTTTTTTACCCGGAAAATATAAAGTAGATACCCATATTTTCTCTTGATATTTTTTTCATCTGATATTTTTTCGTTGTTTAACATTTTATTTGTTCTTCCACAGAGCTTTAGACATCGATAAGTACACATACCAAGCTAAGTTCGACGTACCTGGAGCTTTGACCATTGTCGGCCAGTACTCTGCAGATGGCAAAGTTCTCGTTTTGCCCATCAACGGAAAAGGACCCTGCAACATCACCTTATGTAGGTTTTCAATCGAACTAAACAAATCTTCGTCTTATCCTTTTTTTTAAATACCATATTTTTAATTTTTATAATGTGTCATTGATTTATCAAAAAGCAATGCCTGTTTCTCCATACGCGCACTGCAGGAAAGCACTACTTCCCCCAAAAAATCCGAGTGGGAATTGTTAATATTATTTTAATTTATTCATAATGATTGATGAATGATTGAAGAGGGAAACAGTGCCAGCCAGCAGCCAGCATCGAAATCGTCATAAATATAATTTTCTGCGAGGCAAGACGCGTATACACTGTAGACGGTGCAAGGTATCATTCTACAAGTACCTAGACAACTATTGCTACACGAAGACTGTATTCTGGTCTACCTTGAAAATAGAAGGCGAAATAGCGATGTGCATAGCCTCCATGCTCCCTTCATGTCAAGTCTAGTGCTGAATGTATAGCAGTCAGAGAAGCCCATGCAAAAAAAATGGAGTTATGTTAGAGCTCCTTTGAGGCGTAAATTCAAAAATTCCCTGATTAAAAAAAAATGAAATACTCATACTTGGATTGCATTTTGCAAAAAGGAACCACTAGCATTGCAATGATGCTAAGATTGTGCAACCTCATCTTTTTCAATAAAATTGCGGAAATCATGAAAAACTATGAAATTTAGATGGTAATTTTTGTCTTAAATTTACAGTTTTCAGCGAGTAAAATAGAAACTATTAATGGATAATCGAGTTTTTCCTCCAAGACAAAAGAAGTTGCACAATCTTAGCAACATTGCAATGCTAGTGGTTCCTTTTTGCAAAATGCAATCCACTTCATATTGAAAATCGTTTGCAAATGAAACGGCTAGTTGATAATCTCTCAGGAGTTTCTTTAACGTTGAAAAAATATGCAAAAAACCGCGGGCACTTTTTTCAGTTATATTCTGCTTCTCTGGTGTGGTGCAACACGCCTCAAACGTCGGGTAAAAAACCGGTGACTTGTGAATGAATTACGAGCCGTGCGAGAGCGTAAGGAGAACTGGGTCAGTGGTCGCTTCATTCATGTCAGCGTCCGCAGCGCCGCGACGCGGGATTGCCTTGAACTTCGCGGTTCGAGCTCGCTGCAGCTATCGAGGAAGTTCTTGAAGTATGCTCGGCAGACGGTTTCACGAAGGTCTCGGTCGTGCATCACCGTCCTGAAGAACGCCGTATGATCCTTTGAACGTTGTCAAATTCCTTCCAGAAAAACATGAGCGTTCTGTGAGACCTGGGAACATTTTTCTCCTAATTTTGCATATAATTTTACTCTCAGTTTAATCTAAAGTATCTGAAAATCTCAAGAAATATATTCGTAACTTGCTTAAAAAATGAACAATTCAGTAGGGAAAATTTGGCACCATTTGAATGTTCATAGGGGTTTTTTCTTTAGTAACAGCATCGCTCGATATTGCACCACTCTGCGCGACGTCATCAAGACCATATTAAATATTGATATGCAGATCTCCAAGCAAGTGGTTTCCTTTGAAACCCGTTTCAGCTCAGCTGAGGGTCATTGGACTGCATTAATCTGAAAGGAAGCCAGGCTGTCAGTTCTTTTGTGAAATTTATTTAAAAAGTCTGAAAAACGAGGTCAATGATTTTATTTTGAAATATAGATCATGCGAGAGCAAGGATTTAACCGGCGATTTTCAGATAAAATTTTGCAAATGTCATGATAAAGTCACAGCCATTTCTAAATTTATTTCTGACCTCATAAAATCTCCTAAACAAGAGGCTATATGGTACCACAACATGCAAATTTGCATTTTTAGTCAACCGTATAAAAAGCACGATAAAAAACGAGAAACAAGGCACCAGCATATGTATTTCCTCATCAAAATATCAAGCAGAACACGATGAACTTGCTCCACGCGTTTAAATCGTCTTAAATCGAGCTGAGTATAAGACAGAAATTAATGCGTTTGATGTACATCAACATTGATAGTTAGCTTTTTACAATGCAGACTTTTTACGATGATTAAATTCCATTTCTTTCAACGTAGAAAAAGATCAAAAGACTGACAAGCTGGCGAAAAGTTTAAATACGATTATACAAATTTTGATCGTGGCATTGAAAATCCTCCGTTATGGAGGAATATTTCGTGCCGAGCAATTCAGTATAAACGAAAATAGTTAGACGGGTGAAAATTCTATTTACATTTTATTTTTTCAGCCTCGAGAAACCCTTTGCATTTTTTAAAACTCCTTTGATTTCGCCGCTTGCTGAATAGAAAAATATGTATAGTTCCTTCTTAAAATTGCGCAGCTATAATTTCAATTTAAAGCCAAAGGCGTCGAGTGGCGCCTCCGTAATAAAATATAATTTCATTTACAATGAACGCGCGGGTTGCATTCAGAGAAAATGAAGGGGCATACGCTCTAGTTTCTCTCGCCCTCACAAAATTGCGCTGTTAATTCTATCATGTTTCAATAACCTCGTAATTTTTAGTGATCTGCGCGACGTGTAAAAGACGTCTGAGAAATTTTTATGTCATTTGGCTGAAATCTCAACCACTAAAACACGATTTTATGACTTTTGCTTCGAAATTTAAGCAGACTGATAATTCTCGAGACAGAGAGACCCGCCCCAACCGCTTTCTAAACAATGATGGATGAAAGCTTTTACTTTTAGGACTCCAACATTCAACTGTTGACTATTAGGTGGATGTTGAGCAACGTGTTGAGTATTTCGTTTTACAAATACACCGAAGATTGGCGAATTTGTTTAGCTGATCACGTCACCCGAAGCTCATCATCCACCAAGTTGGCAGGTCAACAGTGAAAAAAAGGTTGATGACTGTTTCTTCCTTATAATTTTTCACGATGAAAATTCGAATCCTCGAAAGTAAAAGTTTTCACCTGTCGCCAAGAGGCCAGTGCAGTGGAGGGTATATCTTTGTCTCTGGATAGTAATTGTATCGCATGTTCTGCAATAGCAAAGTGCGTCATCAAACGAAACAGAACTTCAAACTTACAGCCCGTTTGGCCACGAATCGATTTGATACAAACCCGCCAAACTCCCTTGGTCAAACACCTGTCGTTATTTTTGAAATATCTCGGAACGCGGACGAATACTTCGAGCCGGTGTTTTTCAAGATATCGGCGCTTTTCATTACAACGGCATGATGGAGTGACCCGCGCGCAATAACGTAAAATCGAAGTGTTTAACAAAGATAAGGCAGGAAATTAATTAGCCAGCAAACAAACTTCGAAACCCACCTGACTAATATTAAGTAGGGTGCACCACCCCTCCGCCCTTTGCTCGTCAAAAGCTCGTTATAACCTTACTCTTCAAGTGCGTTTTAAGTTAACAGAAGTCGGTTCTCGCTCCTAGATAAGCTGCAGATCGATGGCGGTACTGGAGGTAAATTAATCTAGATTTTTGATGTTCTGAATTTCTCGTTGAATTTCAGTTTTGACACGTAAACTCAATGCTCAGTGCTCTATTGAATTTTCCCATAAAAACTTTTAAAATTCTGTCGCATCCAACTGAAGGTTTAATCCATTAAAGTTCGTGCATAGGATTATTATGTTAACATCGTAACTTTGTTCTGTAAAAAATTGAATATTTGAAAATTTTGTCATTTTGATAAAGAGGAGGTTGACATAGAATCATCTTTGCAGTGTCATACTCTTCTTGAATCAAAATATATAAAATTCCTAATATTTATTTGATCTTTGACTTTCTCGAGAGATAAACATTGAAAAAATTTCCAAAGGAAATTGAAAAAGATATCCAAAGGAAATTGAAAAAGATTTCCGAAGGAAATTGAAAAAGCCTTCCAAAAGAAATTGAGAACAAAAATTCCAAGAAAGGAAAATTCCTAATACCGTAAAACTGATAGATATAACAGTAACCTGTTTACCACTGAATATTAAGTTGAGTTCATTATAGATGTAGAATTCTGTGAAAAACTGTGACGTAGGGTTTTGATTATAGTAGGAGCTGTTCGATGACGTCTGTAAATTAATTCCAGATTTCAACGATCTGGACGTTAAATTAAGTACCTGAAAGCAAACACGTAGCGCTGATGTAACCAACGGCTGAAGCTATTACTTGAGGTCCATTATTTTCCGAGTCGGAAATGAGTCGGTATAACGCCGAAGACGATCTACTACGCTCCATTATCACCGAATTATTTGTTCGTGTTATTAATTCCCACTCATTATTCTGTTATTCCTCATTTTTGTGCAGACGACCCGGAAGTTGAAGTTTTCTTGAAAGGCAAAGGCCACTCAAAAGGAGACAAGAAGTACATGCAGTTGACCAAGGCTCAGTTCAAGATCCTGAACATCAAGAAAATGAAGATCAAGTTGGAAAACCTCTTCAACGGAAACAAAGAATTGGGTAAGCTTTCTTGACCGCAAATTGCACCAATCCTTTTTGGCTGGTTGCCTTGCAGACCATATGGACTGCATTTTGCAGTTTGGACCTATAAATTCTGGCTCATCTTAAAAAACACTTATGTGCATAGGGAAACTAATGGTACATACGATGTGTTTAAACACGGCCGGAATTTATGGGTCCAAATTGCAAAATGCAGTCCATATTATAATACTGCCACGCTTAGGAAGAACGCCATATGAGCCACCAGACGTTGCCAAGTTTCCTTCGATATAAACTGAAATTACTTGGAAAATTGTGAATATTATTTTTCAAAAGTTTCAGACAATTTTGTCCGCAATTGAATCTAAAATATCTGAGAATTTCAAGGAAAAATATGTATGAATGTTGTCAAAAAAACACGTTTCATCAAGGGGAATTTGGTAACTCTTGAATGTCCCCACAACATTCTTCTTCAGCACGGCATAATAAGGTTTGAAGATTTTACCGTCTTCCTTCCTTTTTTGTTATCACCTCTCATTTCTTCTTCTCCTCCTCGTTTTTCGGGGTCCACGATTACCGGGGAAATTTCCTCGGTGGAAATCCCAAACCACTTAGCTGGCTCCTTGTCTTTCTGTGCAAACTTCCAGAGGATTTTCTCGAGGACTGTATCGATGCATAGTGGCGTGAATCGATTGACCGGGCATTCAAATCTATGCAAATGATCGATTATCAGTGCGTCCGCAACGAGCACCTGAATAATCGATTCATTTCCACAGCTCCAAATGGGGATACATCGATATTCGATGATTCACCTCTCAAAACTGTTTGTATCGATGATTACTGCGGTGGAAATAATTTTCCTTTAACGTCATGACCATTAATGTATCTAAATAAATACGTCATTAAAAAAATTCCTGGAACGAATTGAATGCTGTATAGATCTTGTTGATATTCGATGCAAAAATGTTTTGACACACTGGACTCCGGTGGAATTAACTCTCAGCAAATCTGTCGGATCGTCAGCTTTTCACCTCTCCTGCTCGTTTCAGCAAAGATTAGACTTCGCCTTTGATTTTTAATTTCTACCGGCATGTTCAGCTGAGCGTAATTAACCAATTTTAATTCGGAAGGAGAAAAATTGTATTAATCTCACACAGAGATATACACTGCCGTGCCTGAGGAAAAACGTCATATGAGCGTTCGAGTGTTGCCAAATTTCCTTCCAGAAATTTTTGAAGGAAGCTATGAATATATTTCCTTGGAATTTTCAGACTTTCTAGATCCAATTTCGAACGGAATCCTCTGAAAAAGCCGAAAAGAGATATGAAGGGAAATATTTATACATTTTTCCACAAAATTTTGATTTTTCGAAGAAAGTTTGACAACGCCTGATGCTCATACGGTATTTGCCTTGGCACAACAGTGTTTCCGTCATATGATTGGCCGAAAATTGTAAAATATTTTCATAATATCTAATTTTCCAGCACTAAAATAGTGTGTGGGCTAACAATGTGCGTTTTGATGTTTCAGGAGAGAACATGAACCAGTTCCTGAACGAAAACTGGCCCGATATCCTGAAGGAGCTCCAACCCGCCATCGAAGAAGCCCTGTCTCTCTTCCTGAAGGAGATGGGCTCCCGGATCCTCAACAACGTTCCTTACACCGAGTTTTTCCATTGGTAAAATCTCGCCTTAAGTTCCTGAAACCTCGCCCCGATTCGTTTTAGAGTCGGCCGTTCCCACCAGGGTGCGCTCCTTGTCACTTTGGCTCCGATCTCACCCATCGAACAACTAATGCGGACGGAAGTATCTCGTCCCTCAAAATTCAAGACTCATGACTCAAGACTCATGACTCAAGACTCATGACTCATGACTCAAGACTCATGACTCAAGACTCATGAGTACCTGTTCTCTCCATTCTCATACCGAATGGTACCTTTTTCTTGAACTACCCCACGTGTCTTCGGGCCATCCAGAAGATAATTTCCAATATTCTATAATTGCATTTGTACGCCAAAAGAGAGAGGTTAATGTATTTCGACACTTGGACCCTCAATTGAGCTGCAAACCACAGGCTGATCGTTTTTGATGTGGTGAATATTTTGGTCCGTAGAGATTTATTTTTAATTAAAACTCGAATGCCTCTTCGTCCAATTTTATTGAGTGATCATAATATTTCTCCGCGGAACAGTATTTGCCTAATTGACCTCGACCAGACAGCTGAATTAAGTGTCTAACAGTGTTTATTAAGAGCTGATCTGTGATTTCTAAAGCGAGTTATCTTTTTCCATTCTAAGCAATATCATGTTACAGCTTTGATCGATGTTGTAAATTTGAACCGATTTCCACTCAAATAGGTCACGATTTTGGTCAAACTTGGTATATATCAAGGTTGTAATGATTCAAGTCTCCCGCCAGACTTAATTTTATTTTGAGAAAGTTGGTTGAATATTCATATTATATTAAACATGAATCTATTGTATACAAATTAATTAAATAGAAATAATTTTTAAGAGGGAGTTAAGCGTTAAAAATTCGACCAAGGATAATCTGAAATTATGAAATTTGAAAGTCTGTGATGAATTTATGCTTGAACTAAAGCAAAAAGACTAAGATCGGTGAATTACTAGTATGCTCAGAAGTATCGAATTATTGAGTTTCTATTTATCTTTGTAATTTAAGTTGAAAACCAACAAGCTTTTCTTTTGACGTAAAGTTATGGAGGTTTTTTCAGTTTCATCAGTAATTTTTAATGACTATGCCCCCTTAAATATTTTTATATTCACTTTTTTGTATTTTGTGCCCATTTGAAACTTCCTTTCTGGGCGAGCACACTATTTATACCTCTTTTGTTAAAATGTTATGCTTAAAGTTAAAAAGGAAAAATGAAATATTTTAATAATTTATTTATTTTAAAAGTGTTAAGTGTAATTTATTTGTTAAGTTATTTCAATTAAAAGTATTTTCAAAACATTAAATACAATTTTCGTTAATTTATATTTTTCCCACAATTAAATTTTAAATTCAAGTTAGGACGCAATCCAATTTAACTTCACGGTGCAAATTCATTATTCCAGCAAATTAACTTTAAAACTTTTCTAATGAGACACAAAGAACAAAAAATTACGCCTACGACATTTTTGCGGCAAAATAATGAAGCCTGTACCTAAAATTCCACCACTTCAGTCTATGAGAGTATATAGGCTCTGTAATTAGTGTTATTATGCATCCTTTAAAAATACTAAGATGATATAAAGACATATCCAAGTGAAACTGAAGTCATTGGCTCGGACAAAAATGTGCAGGCATGCCTCATATGATCAGGAAAGGAAAGGAAGAAAATTTAGTATAGTGCATGGAAAAAACTATTTCATGGCTGGGACCTATTGGGTAGCTTTAATTGCGCTTTACCTTAAATCCATTTGTGCCCGGCTCCACAGCCCACTCCGGGCCTGCCCCCATGGTTTTAAGGTTAAGCAATTTTAGGTACCCGGGTAGGTCTCAGACCTAAATTCATTTTTTCCGTGTATAAGGAAGGAGGTGGAATGAGAAGAAGAAGAAGGAGGAAGAGAGACCTAAGTAGGTAATCTAGGGCTCTCTCAGGAATATTTAAGCTTCTATATTAGTATAAATTTTGAGTCAACAAAGTTTAGCATCAGAACTGCAGGGTTCTCCTTACTTTGACAGTTTTGATAAGTTGGAGAACTCACTGCTCATTGTACCGGAGCGAAGTGTATTTTAAGTTTGCGAGTTTGATATTAATAGGAACACGGGAAGGCAGAATGTCCGGGTCCGCCCCGTTAAATTCGATAATTGAGATGACTCGGCATCAGCTAGGGAAAAAGGGACGTAAAAGGAGGACTTTGAACTTATTATCAGTACTACGCAAAATAATGAAAGAATGGAATAGGGAATTTTGTATTGCTTTTGTATATAAACGCATGTCAATTTAAAGGCACTTATGCAACTGTATGATACTAAAGGGAATTATGGTGCACAAAGATCCTACACACTGAATTCATCTCGATTTAATTTATTTGCACTTGACTATTCCTGGCATACAATGTCGATTACACTGCCATGTTAAGGAAAAACGCCGTATGAACCTTCAGACGTTGCCATATATTTTTAATAAAAAAAAGAATATACTGGAAAAATTTTGAATATTTTTCTTCCATTTCTCGACAATTTTGTTCGCGATTCACTCTAAATTATCTGAGAACACCAAGAAAAAATACGCACATCCTCCCCTAAAAATACTTACTTCATTCGGCAGTATATTTTATCACAGTACTATCACGGCAGTATAGCAATGGGAACTTAACCTCTGTGACCATTCAATTTCTATTAATTCTTGCCGCCAATCGTATCTTAAGTATTCAACCGGCGAATCCTCTCCGCAAACCGTAACTCAAAGTTCGAGGTTGGAAGTCACGGCGCAAGGCTTCAGCTATCGCAATTCTGCCGATTTTTGCAAAACGACGCGACTCCATCACATTGCCTCGCTGCACAGTGGATCGAGTCAATGGGAGAGGTCGGAAAAAATGTGGAAACTTTAAAAGCTTTTAACTCCATTTTTACAAAATTTTAAGTTCTAAAAGTGGTTCCATTGGGTTCCTCGTGAAATTTTCTCACAAGAGTTCTCCTTAAAATTTAACATATGATGAAATAAACATTAAAATTTGCAGTTTCATTAAAAAAATGTATGCCCGACCTCTCTGATTGATTCGACCCACTGTGCGTCGCTCCACGCAGGACGTGACGTAGGATTTCGAAGATCTGGCGTTTGGCGGGGAATCCAATGCGGCTTCCTCAATTTATTTGATTCGTTGCTCGCATCCGAGATTACCCACCTCGAGCCGTTTTCGTGCATAGAGAAAAAAAAGGAGGTGTTTGCATCTTGAGGATTTGTACCCACCTACGTCATCAATGTAAACAAGACGCTCGTTGAGGGTTATGTTGACGCTGTAAAAACGGACCATAATGTCCGATTTTTTTACTTAAATCAACTCTTTATTTAATTTCAAGCACTTTTTATAGAATGACTTTTTCCCTTAAATTACACCATTTCCAAGAAAATCGACAGGATAAAAACGTCGCTGTACCCAATGACGTCATCAAAGCTATAGATACTCTATGAAAAATTCCAAGATGCCCGAAATGCAAACACCTCCTTTTTTTTCTCTATGGTTTTCGTGGTCCTACTGCCGGGTCAAGGGAAGGATAATTGCTCCTTGCTCGTCCGTCATCATGAGCATGACAAGTGCGGCTCGGATCAGAAATCCGATTTTTACCTCTTCCCGGAGCGGTTTGCCAAAAATCCTGCCAGCTCCGCGGGGAAAAAGCGTTCCGCGCACTTCAAAATTGCGAGCCACTCGTTCAAGATCAAGATCCAAACGTAGGCATGCCACCCTGAGAAAGAAGAACGCCGTATGAGTCTTTAGACGTTGCCAAATTTCCTCCAATAAAAAACGAATTTATTGGGAAAATTTTAAACAGTTTTCTTCAAAATTTTCGAACGGTTTTGTTCGCACTTCACTCTAAATATCTTCAAATTTAAAGGTAAAGTATGCACTACATTCCTCGACGGTAAATATTTTATTGAGGAAGATTTGGCAACATCTGAATGCTCATACGGCGTTTTTCATTAGTGCGGCAGCAGGCTCTTTCAAGAGGACCTGAGCAAAACTTTGGAAGCTGTACGTAAATGCTACAGATTCATTCTGACTTGACTTTTATACAGGCATACCCCTTCTTTTGAAAAATTTATTGATTCCGGAATAACGAGGGCTAACAAACAGTACAATAATAAAACAAATTGCACAGCATGCTCATTTCTTACTCCATGCAACACGCACATCCGTTGAACGCAAGCGAGTTGACTATTCGCGCCGAACACAGTGCGGTCAGCGTAAGACGCATATCAGCGCCTACGAGACGGCAGGAATACTTCACGCATTGCATCGAACAGTGCTGTGTGAGGTCGGTCAGTGCGCGGCGCATATCAGCGCCTACAAGAGTGTAGGAATACTTCACACATTGCATGTTCACTACTGCAGATGTCACAACCGGAGTCGCATCAAATCTATCGCTGGAGACTATCATATTAGGAGGGAACACGAGAATCTCGAACGATTTGGATACGGAGTGAAATCCTCTCCGTAAGAGCGGCGATAACTTTGCAGACAGATTTGATTTATGATTTGTAAAAAAATGAGTTTACTCCACGAAAAGAGTAGATTCTGTTCTGATGAAAAGAGGGAGCGCCTTAATTTTCTAATATGCACCATGCACAATCGCGGAACACGAATAGTTGCATCGAGGCACCGCAATCAATTTAGTTAAGCTTTCGTAAAGTGGGAGCACCTTCAATCTTTGAGCTCACATTACTTCGATTGTTTGTGGTAGAAATAAGCTACGGAGTGAAGTGGACTTCGAATTGGACGTATTTCTACCAAACGAAACTATGTGCATTATGACGTGAGTCCTGTTATGCATATATTTTTATGGGTCTCAGGGCTCATGTCTTAATGCACATAGTTCTGTCTGGCAGAAATACGTTCAATTATTCTCCTCCCTCCTTTCGTATGAACAGTATAAGTTTGGTCAAAATTCACCTTCGGAAGTCACAGTTCTGAGTTTTTTTCACATTTTTGACCCAGAACAGAACGGGTTTCCTCATTTTAAATTAATTCAACATCTCTGTCATTCCGTTAGCGCCGGCAAACCGTAAACTTTCCTGCGACCCGCTGCAGGATTTCATCAAGTTCACAGTCAAGGCCACCATCATGTGTTTTCAAACATCAATATTTTCCAAGAGCCCCCACCGACACGGCACACCCGGCGGCGCTTTGGCATTTCGGTGCAAAATTCGGAAGCTTATTCTCCGATGAGGATTAACTCGATTGGATCCTCATTAAAACTCCCACTCACTCCACTCAGGCCGGGCCTCAACCCCGAAAAATTCCGATTAGCGGCGGTACCTCACGACCCCAGCCGCACGATACCATGTTTTCCGCGATAATCCATACATGACATTTAAACGTAACATTATACCGGGTAGTGACTTTGTCGTCCAAGGTTGCGAGCCCGCTCCTCAAACATATCTGATCGTCCATAATTCATTTTCTCCCGCCGTTGTCTCAGCTACTTCCTCATCCTGCTGGTCTCCATAAAAAACATCGTATCCGCACGGAATTCCAGTAGTAATTTAGACGTTTTTTGTCGACCAAATAGAATCAACTAATTTCACATTCGCGTTATAGATCACTTTTAGATAGAAATTCTTCGTCTGGTCTGAGTGGTTTCGCTTATTTACATTCGGAATAAAGAGAGGACGACGCAGTATGCTTAATCCGACAGAAGACTTGCGGAACTTTTATTGATAGTCGTTGGAACTTTGAGCCGCCTCTGATGACAGGATAAGCCTGATGTTGTGTCTCATTAGCGGCTGAGCTTTCGCACGTGCGTGAAATTCTGAATGTGACTTCGACGCGGATGCATATTTTTCTCGGTTCCATTGCGCCGTTTGCAGAATCGTCAGGTTTTGTTTATAATCAAAAAGGATTTTTCTCCATTCTAATTCAATTAGTGGATGAAAATGTGGACCCCTCAAATTGTTATTGACTCTAAGTGGCAACCCCAGAATAGAAGTGCCTCCGAAAAACAGTAACAGAAGCTCTTAAATTCGGCAAAACTGCGCGGTTGAATTATGATAGGGGGAACGTTTTAAGCTACAATTGTGACGTTGTCAGAAAGAAGGAGTGGAGCCTTGAAATAAAAAATTTAAATTAATACGCCCGCGCACCAGCTCTGCAAATGCTGAGAATTTTATTTTCGTAGCTTTGCAAGAGTCTAATGAAATTTACTTTCCTCCATAGGGAAGAATCTATTTTGATCTATTTGAAGATTTTTTTGAAGACAGTATTTTTATTTGGTGAGCTGCAAGTGAACGTTGTTCAGAGAATAGTTTTTGCGCGCTCTTATTTTTCATAAAATCTTTACGACCTTACTTCAGCTCTAAAGCTCAAGTAAGGATGCAAATGGACTACTCTGCACCGAAAAAAATAATATGCTGTTTTAGCATCTATGATGTCAAAAATGTGTCTGGTGATCCCAATATGCTGCCTTTACTGCCACCGCAGTTGAATTTGCATTCACAGGATGTAAAATTAACTGCGGGGACAGTAAAGGCAGCATCTTGGGATCACCAGACACATTTTTGACATCCTAGATGCTAAAACAGCATATTATTTTTTTCGGTGTGAGTCCAATTGAATTTTTTTTTTTTTTTACATTATTTCGAATCCCAAAGCAACTTAACGGTAGACGCGCTCACCGCATAGGCGCCTGCACATTAAAAAGCCACACTTTTTTTAACAACACAGGATTAAACCCTGCTCCTCAGTGTTTGATCTACCTAAGATAGACGCTCTACTTTTTGGTCGTAATGTCCTTTACTGCCGTGCTAAGGAACAACGCCGTATGAGCCACTAGATGTTGCCTTCCTTTGACAAATCAGGAATTTTTAGGAAAATTTGTGAATATTTCTCCTCCAATTTTTCAGAGGGTTTTGCTCGTAATTTGATCTAAAATGTCTGAAAATTGCAAGGAAAACATTCATAACATTCTTCAAAAATAAGAATTTTCTGATTGGAAATTTGGCGACATTCGAACGTTCATACGGTGTTTTCACTCAGCACGGCAGTTTAGTCCTCAGTTTTTACGGCTTTTACCTCTCGACCACGACGATAAAGGCGGAATAAAAGCCGACCGCAAAAATTCAGTGAACCGAGTTTACGTCGCGTCCCCCGTGGTTTACCGCTCCCCCGATATCGCCGAAATGAATGCTCATTGAATCGCGGCAAACAAAACGTGGCACGAACGGGCACTCGAAATGATGGTACGTATCTCGTCGCGTCTCGCGGTTCCCCGCTAATGAACGGGTTCGCGGGTTCGGGAGGAAGTCGGCCGTGTGGAAAGATAGAGGCCTGTCGCTCCCCCTCGCAAAGGTCAGTCCCCTATCACTTTTCACGCCTGTCCCTGCCCGGCTCGAGCCATCCTTTAACTTCCTCCGCTCCTCCGGGATTCCACTTCGACGCAAAACGACGCAAACGATCGCGATGTGCTCTCTTTCGACTGGGTACGATTCGACTCGATCTGATTCAAATTAAGTGGTTCAGTTGTAGGAAGAACCCACTCTGAGAATTTAAGAACGCGTAAAAAAAAGCGGTTTCAGGATCAGACGCATTTTTTCAAATATTTTTTTTCCTCCTAACCACCCATTAGGGTTACATTTGTGGATTCCATTCAATACGGAACATGACCCTTGTCCCTGTAACTGTACAGAGTCAGATTTTCACGTCACTTCCTGGTCAAATATTTCTAAATCAGAAGAATCCAATGTCACGTATTCCATGTTAAAGTATTCCATGTTAAAGTATTCCATGTTAAAGTATTCCATGTTAAAGTATTCCATGTCAAAAGAGCAAACACTGCTATTTCCTGTCGGCTGTTATGTGGTTGCTAAATATCATGCCCCAAAATCACCTTTAAATTGTTGAAAATTAAGCCTTCCAATCAGTTTCTTCTTCCAATTTATGAGCTTTCTCTCCCTCTCTGGTTGGGTCGTTTTCGAACTGATCGATGCTATTGTTTATTCGAGCTGCAGTTATGAAAATCGATGATGGGTTGTGTATCTTAAGTACGACATCCCAGTACATATCATGTCATTTCCTTGTACTTTATTTTGTTCATGATTTAGTTTTCATTTTTTTCATTTTTTTTATTTCATTTTTTTCAAAATGAATTTTTTTTTTTTTTAAATTACCTCAGAAAATTCTTCACAGAACGGAAGAAAGTCCGATCAAATTCTCAGAAGGTAAGTTCCTTATTTTTCTTCTGAAAAATAAAATCTGACAAGAAATTTGCAACGTTGCAAATCAAAATTTATACTTCGACCCCCCTCTCCCCCTCCCAAAAAAAAAATTACAACCATATTTTCTCGAATATGCATTGACCGGTCGCTCATACTCCTCCGCGTTGTTGCCTGAGCGTACTCACATCAATAACCCGGGTGTCAGCTACCCATATTTCTTGACCGCGGGTGTCATTTGCCCCACCTCCTTACATTAAAAGCTCTCGAAACTTTTTTCCCTCGGCGATGACGTCACAACTGCGGGCGGCATGGGACGACGACGACGCAAGGCGTCAACGACCTTTTCGACGGAGCCGTTGTTTGGGCATGGATTTGTGGCCGCGTCCGTCCTCCTTCATTCTCATTCCTCCACCGCCGACCGCAGCGGCGGCGCGGTTTTGAAATTCGCGATTCCCACCCCCCTCCCTCCCGTCGCGGGGGATGAGATGAAGAGGGGAGGCGCCCGTGCTACGCCGTCCGTTCGGCACTTTATCATCTTGACAGGGACGCCGATGAAAGTCAAAAGGGTTGCGAGCCCCCCCCCCCCCCCCCCCCCCCCNTCGACGCGCGAAGGTGTCTGGAGGAGGCTAGCGCCGATCTGCATCGGAGGGAAACTCATCGTGATTTCGAAAGTTTTGTGCCGTTGGCCTTAGAAGAAAACCTCTGATTATTTTCACTTTCACTGAATGAAAATTTTCTTGAGATATTATTCTGACTTGAATCGTCATTTCTTGTCGACAATTTTTTTTCTTGGACCAACTTAAGGCCTGATTCACGCTCAAATTTCCATCAATTTCCGATCAAATGGTGACTGGTGTGCGCACCATCTACCATCAAATTTTTACGGCCTGCAAAAATTTGACCGCATAATTGTCATAATTGCATTTTTGTCATAATTTTGATCGGAAATTTTTGCGTGTATCTAGGCCTTTAAATTTAACGATAACAAAACAACGGTTCTTTTACTTAAAAAAAAACTGACTTTACGTTGCGGCGGTTTTGATTCAAAAATACCAAATTTAGTTGATAAGGAATGACGCTTTTAGTCAAAATAATATCTTAAGAAAAAATTGTTTTCAGTTTCGGTCCAAGGCTGATTTTAAATTTGATAGAATGCTTAATGACGTAATATGTGGATGAACTTTTCTTATTTCTGTTGAAACAGGATGCAAGTTCACTTTCAAAAAGCACTAGTTATTATTGTCGAAGGTAATTTTTCCGCACTGTATATCTTGATGAGTGTCGGAGGTCAGAAAATCGGGTGTTGGATTATTGGGGTTTAACTATACATTACACTAAAAAGATATTCAGCCGTAAAAAGTGTTTACAAAAGATCGCTGGTTGATTTGGATGAGGGTTAAATAAACTGAAATATCATGGCCGTAAAGGAAAGGAGAGGACGCGCGTTGATGACGGCGCAGCGATACAACTATTCGTGCTTGATGGATATCCGTGTTGCATTTACAAAATTGAAGGCGTCATGGCGCGAGGCATGAACTCGCAATGCTCCGCTATATGCTGCCATTGAGATGTCTCTCAGAGTCGGTAGCAAAGTTAAAAAGCCCAATTACGTCTCTCCTATCCTCCACTGTGTTGCTCACATAGCTCTTGAAGCACCACTACAAACAAGACAAACATAACGAACACAATATGGATATAAAGCAAGGAGAAGAACTTCCGTTGACGACGGCGCAGAGATACAACTATTCGTGCTTCATGGATGTCCGTGTCGCATCTGCAAAATTGAAGGCGCGAGGCGTTAACTCGCAATACTCCGATCTATCTTACCAGTGAGGTGTCGCTCAGATGCGGGATAAAAGTTAGAGAACTAGGCCAGAATATGTGTCCCCTATCTTCGGCTGTGTTGCGACATGACGCTTCATTTTTCCTTTTTTTCAATATGATGTCTGCTTCTTTTTTAAGGTGTTCTCGTAAACCTGTACCTGAAGCTTTCATGTGACGGCACCAGAACTTTCCTAGAAGAGATAATCAGGTCAATTTGACCCGGCTTGAGATTTTTGGGGGTTGCCAAAAATGTTTTCCCTCGCACTCGATNNCCCCCCCCCCCCCTCAATTTTACGACGTATTTGTTGACCTTTATGTCTAGCTGATATGTACCGACTCCATACGACCCACGGCAAACAGTCGTTCAAAAATCAATCCAAGAATTGATGTTCCGCAGATTCACGCAGATATTTCGCGAGGATAATTGTTTTCTTCCTTCTCATCTATTCCTTCGTCTTGTTGCGCGCTACTGTGAAAACACTCATTGAAGTATCCCCCCACGGATAAAACAAACATTGCAAAATTTGATTTTTCCACGCATTGGTTGTCCAGGGTTATTGATATTGATCCTCGTAGTTGTAGGACTGTGCGACGCAAAGAAGGGTCTCATTGTTCACAAACTGAAATGGATGGATAAATGTCCATTTTCCAGCACGCAATTCAGGGATCATGAAAACTAGAGACCGGTAGTGGGGTTTTTTAATGCTTCCTTTTGTTAAACATTGAATTAACTCGGGTCTGAGTTCATCACTGTAGCATAGCCCCCTTTTCTCTCCCCCTCTACATATATTTGCGAGGTTTCCCTGCCATTTTATTCGATAAAATACGAACACCGCAATCGAACAAAATAATGTCCTTCTTTCCTTACTCCGCATAGAGTTTCGAACACCTTCATTATGTTGTTTTTGCTCGGGAGCCGCATGTAAAAGCCACTGCGAAAGAACGCATTTTCTCGTCTATGATATAAACTAAAGTTGAAATTGAATAAAATTAATTAAGTTGAAATTTTGAGGGAATGACTTTTAATTGAGTATCAAATCAATGGTTAGTTTAGATCAATTATTTTCCTTTGATAATTTGAAAACATTGCATCTGGGTACGATTTGAATCTGTATGATAATATTTGCTATTTAGATTATTTTTTTTTTTTAAAGATTGAGGTGTGTTGCTGCAGACGGTAAAATCGGTAAAAATTTCGCTTTTGGATCGGCCTCTCATCACCCTTGCAAACATCGATGCACAACGCTCTCATGCGGTTTCCAAACATTTCGTGATTGCCCAAGTACAATTTTTTCTCGAGATTTGTAATTATATTTCGATTTTACATTTTGAACATTTAATTTCAGGAATCCGTATTTAAAAATTTACGCACAGAGGGTTCAACATAACAAATACTATTTTCGGACCAGTTAGAGAATCAATGTTGACAAAAGTTGACAATCAATGTAAATAAATTTTGTCTGAAAGCAATCAACGCCCTCACGTGAAGATCTTTACGATTCCCCTGCAAATAGTTACGTGATTAAAATTTTATTTGTATCATGTTGAAGTTTAACGAACGAGGAAAAAATTGTTTTCACTACTGCTTGTGAAATAATTTGCATTTTCAAACACTCAGAATCTCCTCATCGTGATGTTAGGTCGGATTTCTTGGCTTTTTTATACACTACTCTTTCAGAGAAAGGAAATTACAAAAAGGGGAAAGAATAAAGTAAAAGTAAATAATGGGATTATTTCCCTTTGAATTTCAAGAACATGACTTACGACCTTTTGGTTCTCGCCTACTGAATCAAAATGTTGTCAATAATAAAACTTACATTTGAAGTGAGGCTGTGTTAAGAGTCACCGAACCCATCTCAGGTGTACGAGCTGTTAATAAGTTTGATGCCCCCTTTTCGTGATTTCATTTCACAAAGTTGGTTTATTTATATCCTATTTAGGGAAATATTTTCCTTCTGCCTCTAATATTGGTAATAATATGGGCGGTGCTTCTCAAAAGAAAATTCAGTGTGACATCAGCTGTTGCCAAATGAAATTAGACAGCGTATTTTTTTACAGAGGGGCGGTTAAGCTCATTTTTTGAAAAATTTAGAGAGTTTGCTTTGGAATTCTGAGCAAACTTCCTGAAATTTTCAAATGAATTGATGAATACTGGAAATCAATTAAATTGAAAGAATTCGATCGGTACAACTATTCCCTTGTATATATGGACTACATTTTTCAAAAAGGAATCAAGTGCTCTCCAATGTTGCTAGGATTGTGCAAGTTACATCCTTTGCAATATAAGTTTACTGAAGTCATGCAAAAAATTTTTACATAGGTAATTTCCTTCTTGAATTTATAGTTTTTTGGGAGCAAAGATAAACCTTGTTTGGATGATCAGTTTATATTGCAAGGTAAAAAAAGTTGCACAATCTTAACGACATTGGAATGCTCTTATTGGTCCCTTTTTACAAAATGCAATCCAGCATATGGACGTATTTCTACCAAACAGACCAATGTGGAGGTGAGAAATATGGGGTGTGCTCGTTAGTTCTCTGGCCGTAAGAGTGAATGGGAATAATAAAGCGCCAGTGACGTCAGCGGCAATGATCGAGTTGGGACACGACGGGGTGATCGTCGTCGGGGCGCTCTAACTCATGAGCCCTGTCCACAACGCTCCCTTGCCATGCCCGCGGCTCATGAGTTCCGCATTCAGTTGGCACATAGGTCTGTTTGATAGAATGTAATATCCCGCTTTTCCAATTCTTCAAAAGGAATCACGCCCACTTTTACATTGCTTCTTATGCAGCTTCGACGAGCACATCCCATATTTCTCACCTGCACATAGTTTTGTTTCATAGAAATACGTCCATATAATGCACTGTCTGATGAAACTTGGCAACGACTGGTGTCTTTTAGTTCTCTTTCGAGAAACACTGGGCATATGAAGTGCTGCAAAAGCTTAATCAGTGAGTTGTTTGCGTTGAAAATCGCCTTTTTCAAGGGCAGTCCGGTGGTCCAGATCCGCGGTAGAGGAAGAAGGGAAAAACTAGTTTTTTGCGTCGCGGCTTTAGAGACATTTTGGATCGACGTGAATCCCCGCCTACGAAAAACCAACGAAGAAAATGGTGGAAAACGACCAGAACGGTGTCCTTGAGACATGGTGTAATCCTGCAGATGACCACTGCTAATGGGACTGTAGGGTATACCAATTCAGATGCCAAGTGTCATTTCCGTCTGTACTTACTCTGTACTTTATTGAATGAATCATAATTTATTGAAACTGCTAAGAAATTAGTTTTATCATCGGAAAAGGAAAAAAGGAAATAGCTGCATCTTGCTTATTAAAAGGTTTTATGAAAAAAAACCCAAAAAATTCCGGTCCACGTTTTGCTTCACTTATAAATTTTACAGATAGTTTACTTACTTATATTATAGGTACACATTTAGCTGCAACAACTAGAGGTTTATGTGTTTTGTTGAAAAATGGGCAGTTAATTTATGTGATTTTTTCTTCTAATTTATTTATTTTTTATTTTATTTTTTTTTTAATCCTTGTCCTCTCTATTCTAATAAAATCATTTTTAAGACGCTCAATGGACGGGGTGACGAAGGGGATTAAGATGGCCGATGGGCTGGAGTCAAGACGGGGAGTTCAAAGTCCTTTTTTGATTTGCTGTTAGTTGTCGATGAGGTATCTCTTTTTAAATGCTTAATTTACTTTAGACAATTTCAATTTCTTTCGTTCGGGCGATCTCCACAATTCTTTGACTTCGCCTTCTTTGGGAGCGCGCAGCACCCCGGGGGTTGGGCCACGTAGCGGCCAGGGGACGGATCGCCTAGTATCAAGTAAAGGAAAGAAATCAATATACCTAAATATTTGGCAACACTGCAGTCAACTTGATTCCGTTTGATTAAATTGAACTTTTTTCAACTGAGGTCCCCCTTCTTTTTCCATATATTTTCCACATGTAAATAAATCATAAAACCGTGATAGTGGCAGCTGAGTATCCTTTTTAATTTCTACAGATATTAGTTTCTCCAAAAGAAATTTGCATCCATGATGAGCAACTTGGTCCGGAAATGAAGTAATCATAAGACTTTTGAGGAAAGTTGCTCAGTAAAGGTAAATTTAATAGAGGAGTGGGTGAAAGTTTTGATCAACTTCAAGTTTTCAAACTTCCGTGCGCAGTGCAGCTCATTTTATGTAATTGAAAATGTTTCGAAGGACTATTGATAATTTAGTTTAAAAATCAGGCAAATTGTGGCGTGATGTAAATAATAACAAGAAATCAACAGGCTAGAGGTAAATGCTAGGCTAATTGTATATGATTACTCGCTAGGCACGGATCCAAACTCACCCTCACATTATTAGGGCTCATAATTATAAATTGTGCTGCGTCTTAAATTGGGGATCGGGGAGAAAGGGAGAGGGAGGTCGATCTAGCTTGACGGATAACGAGGGAATAGGTATAGGTATAATATTTCGAAGCCCAGCTAGAGGTAGTTTATGGATGGCAAGTTTACTTACTGAAAACGATAGTTTGTTAACATGAATATTTTACTTTAACAGTAAAATTTAAAAACGGAAAATTAAAAATTAAATTAAACAAGGGATTTTGAAATATCAAGGTTCATGGTTTACTTAGAGAACAGTCCATCGGCAGGACTTTACCTTTTTGCATTGCATTCTGTTAGCGGCCTACGAAAGGAAGTTTAGTGTGTCATTGAAATAATTTCGACGCTCATAGTGCAAAACCACGTATCACAGTTTTCAACGTTGCAGACTTCCTGGCATACTTCATAGTTTCCCTGAAAAACTATTCAATACTTAATTCATCGGGAACTTTCTTGATATATTTCTCATCCATTAACAGAATATCCTGTAAAAATTTCAAGCTAAAAAGTTAGCTTGTCTCTTCCCGAAAAAATAAAATAAAAGCGGACACTATGAAACATCGCGATAGAAATACGTAGTTTCGCACTGTGGTCATCGCTTCACGAAATCCACAACCCGCCATTCATTTTTAGATCTATTTTAATTGAAGAAAATAAGTATTTTTCCCAACAAGTATTGTGTGATCCTTCATCTTGATTGCTTGACTTTTATCGTTAATTTCACTATTTTAAAGTATTTTAACACCATGAGAAGTTCGTCCATGAATAATTTCGGTCCCTTATTTTAAGCTCGCTGTTTTCATGCAAACGTCAGGAATAAATTCTCATTTTACTCCTCGGTAGGACTCGGAATCTCGAAACACGCTCTCTCATGACGCGCCTTCAAGAATGTCTTTGAGCAACTATTCAGCCTCTTACGTTGTGTGGGATAGTATCAACGGATGGCAAGGCGCATCGTCTTTTGACTCCGAAGTGCTAGTGTAACACTGCGCTTTGCTGCTGCGTCTCAGAGAGTCCAAGTCGCTCGTAAATGATAAATTATCTCATCAAACAAATATTGTTTGCAGAAACGAAAATTACAGGCGCGAACACCGGTTGGGAGAAGTGATCGACTGAGTTGATGCCAAGTCGGTTTGAATCGTTCCTTTTTTAAGGTTGCCCCTGTGATTGCCGTATGTGTGTGAGAAGGTGGATGTTTGTGTGTGTGTGCTGGTAATTTGAATGTAAATTACCGTAAGAGAAACTTGGTAAAAATTACTGATGCAAGTGTCAATTCGTATAGTTGTGTAATGTGGTACAGTATTCTCGTGCATTCATAACAATATGTTAGTGTGTTTGTATTAGTAGTTATACTAAATTTCTCACCGAATACATACCTAACGTGAATATAAAAAATTATTCCAAAATTTTTGGAATCTCTGAACTTTTTTTGTTGATTTTTTTTTCTGAATTAAAAAGGATTTTTCTTTAATTTAGTGACAAAACGGAATATATTCCCTAAATATTGCAGCCAGCAAAAATAATTTTACAAAGAGTGACCTATAGTATAACAGCAAAAATATTTGCAGATAACATTTTTGTGTAAATCCAATTTTAAATCTTTTAAGAAGGGGAAAAACAAAATCTGATCAGATTATTTTTAAAAATATCAAAGCACCGAGACCACGTCACCAACAGCCGTTACAAAATTGAATGAAAAATCAAAAATTTCGATACCAACGAATGATTAAAATCAGTTGCGATTTTTATTTTTTAAAACAATCCACTCAAATATGGGCATTACATGAAAATTCACCAAACATGCTCTCAAATCAAGTGATTCTTTCCCAACGATGCAAGGATAAGAACCACTCGATCTGGCTACGTTTTTCTCAGTCATATATTTTTGGCCATCCTCCAAATCGGTCTCTACATTTTCTGGACCCCTCTCCTCCCCCTCCCTCTGGCCAGATGGTCTCCGCCCACGTCTCTGGGACCAGGTACGGTAGGTACACATTACTTACTCTCACTCTCCATTTTATAGTTCGTTACTTTCGGCTTGTTCTGTCGCGCTGTGTAAAAACGACGAATTTGCGTAAGGATTGTGTGGGAGTTACGCGGTTCTGCATTAGTCGTGCGAGCGTCTGTTTTCGTCTTTCCCTGGCCTCCCGGCTCGACGCTCTCCATCGCTCTCCCGTCACACAGTGGATCGAGTCAATTAGGGAGGTCGGACATGAAATTTTTGGCTAAAACTGCAATTTTTTATGTCCATTTCGTCACATTTTAGACTTTAAGTGGTGCTTCTTGAAGAAAATTTCACGAGAAAACCAATGGAACCACTTTTGGAACTTCAAAGTCTTGTATAAACGGAGTTATAAGCGTTTAAAGCTTCCACATTTTGTCCAACTTCTGCTTTTGACTCGATCCACTGTGCGTCAGTGCGGAAAAGTGGGCTGGACGTCACTCGGTTGTCATTTCAAAGCGACGTTGCCACTCCTCGGAAAAATATCCGATTTCCCCCTATTACAACCTGCGCATTGTGGGTGGATTTTCTCTGAAAAATTGATAACGTTGTGCGGGTGATGTGCTCCAGCTCTGTCTCGCCCTCGGTGTGCAATGGAGTTGACGTCATTAGGACGGCGGACCAATCAGAAAGGAGTGCTGAATACCTCGACCTTCGGATGGCCAATCAAATGTCTACTTTTAACCTGTCGCTATTTCGCGGTTTGGGAAAGATGTACTGGCCTTGAAATCCAAGAATTAGTCTATGAGGCTAAGTCGAGAGACGTGACGCGGTGAATGTAAGGCCTCTATGCTTGAAAGTAAAATCATTAGAGACGTTTTGGAAAAAAATATTGTTAAATATTGAGAGTGATCTAATATTTTTACTTTCGCCCTGCGCCATGTCCAACGCACATCATACTTATTTGGAAAAATTCACACCCAACATCCCAAACCTGCGGGTGCGTATATCAAGCCAAAATTATGCAGGTAAGCCCTCTTAGGATAAGGCCATCACTTCTCCAAACTAAAATGTATTATAAGTACCAAGTTACTTACCCTATTTTTTAGGATTATACAATACATACTACTTTTCATGGTTGGTTTTGTCCATTTTTTTTATTAATTGTCTAAATAAAGCGTGTTATTTATTTTTTAAGCGGGGCGAAAATTAGGTTTCATTAATCTCCAATTTTACAGAATTATCCGTGTCTCCAATATTTTTTATGGAAAATCGCAGGAAATTTGACAAATATAGGTAAGTCACTTCACCATGACCTATAATAGTAAATGGAATGAACCTAATAAATGTTTCTGTGAGTCGTTTACAGCAGAAATGTGTGAGAATGTTTGTAGTATCAGATTAGTATGTATCCGACTTTTCATTTAAAAATCAAATAAATCAGAGATATTATTCTCTGAAATTATTATATATATATAAGAATTTATTTTCCAAAAACACAAAAGTAAACATGGTGATTTAGATGGAGGTAACTTACAACAACTATCCAAATTGAAAGGATATTAATTTGTACATGCTGGATAAAAAAATTTAATACAATAAAGTTTTAGACTTTGGTCTCTAAGGACCCGTAACAACTAGTGTTAATACCTTTTTACTCACTGGGAGAAAAAATCAGGAAAACCCCAAACTGAAGATTTAAAACTGGATAGATGGAAAAAATAAAATAAACCCTGAAATTATTAAAGAATATTTCAGAGAGTCTAAAAGAGTTACACGGAATGAAAAAAAAAAAAAATTCATGAAACTCTTTTCAAATGGTATGACAGAAAGCGTTCAACATCCTAAACACATAAACAACTTCATAAGCCATACGCACTGTAGCTTTATCGCGATTCAGAGACACTTTAATCACACTCATACATTTTTTTTAGTATTGCTATTTTTGAGGTTCAACCGGAAATATCGATTCAGAAATTGCACGATCGCGGAAGCAACCTAATCATCAACAAAAATATAAAAGAACTAGGAACAATCAAAAGTTTGCTTATAATGTTTCCATCAAAACGTTTTGTTTATTAACACTTCAAACTGTTGCAACTGTAAAGCGTCCATTCGCAATTTATTTTGTTTGTGTTTATTGGAAGCGCTTGTCGTAAATGCCACGCAGTTCTGAGCTTTCGCTTCAAATTTAAAAGCTTTTGCCGACTTAATTTCATTTTTCCTCTTGACCGAGCAGAAAAACAATTTGCTCCTCGTAAAATAGACCCGAGCTGTCGCTAGTCCATGCAGACAGCGAGGAGCTTTGAGAGGTAAAAGGATATTTGACCAGTGTTGCAAATTGCCTATCAATACTTCTAAGGCGCCGAGTTTCTGAGTTCTTTATTTTACTTTTACTTTCTAATCAGCCCCTGTACTGCCGTGCCAAGGAAGAACGCCGTATGAGCCTTCAGATATTGCCAAGTTTCCTTCGATAAAAGCTTGTAATATTGCGAAAATTCCGAATATTTTTTTCCAAACTTTTCAGACAATTTAGTGCGCAATTTAATCTAAAACATCTGAAAATTTCAAAGAAAAATGTGCATGAATGTCGTTAAAAATACGTGTTGTATCAAGGGAAATTTGGCAACTCTCGAATGTTCATACGCCGTTTTTCCTTAGCACGGCAGTGTAGGTCTTGGACAAAAAGGAAAAATTTGGTTTCAAAATATATCTTCATCAAACTTTTTTTATTTTCTGATTTAACGGTTTACAGTTTGGTAATACGTGATGGAATCTTAGATGAGAACGAACGTCAGTTAAAACAATGAACAAGTAAAATATACAGTAAATAATGTAAAGTAATGAACAATGTACTCAAGTTAATTTATCTTTCACATATTTATTTTTTTAAATGTTTCAATTGCTTATAATGAGGCGAGGTATGTATTTTAATAGTGGGAGGCTAATGACAGAAAAATTGACATAATCGAAGTCAACAATTCCAAATGACCCTCCAGTTGAAAGCTTCGTTATCTAGACTGAAAATCTCAGTTGGCCAAATGATCTAAAATTAGATATGCTGAATAATACCTTGTAATGAAAGAAGTATTTGGCATAATTTGTAGCTTGAGTTTAGAGCTGGTTTTAGAAATGCAGTAATGCGAAGTTTCTCTTTAACCACATACTATTTCATGCTGAGCACTGAGCAGTGTAAACTTTGCAATGTTGAATCACTAAAATCAACCTAAAACTCCGGCTGAAAATTTTACCATAAGCGTGACTCGTCATGAGCTTTTAGTTTAGTCGTATATCGATGAAATTCCCGAGTACCCAAGAGACTAAAATGGCCGTTTTTAGCTAGGCCCTTTACAAGTTTAATTTGATTCAATTAGTGAGGACACTGTTCACTAATCCCTCCGCAAAGCGAGCAATAACTTCGTTACAGACATTTTTGTTAACCCTTTCAGAGCCGGAAACACAGCCGTGCTTAGAAAAAACGCCGTATGAGCTTTTGGAAATTGTAAAATATATTTTGTCAAATAATAATTTTCTGGAAACTTATGGATATTTTTCTTCCAATTTCTCAGATATTTTTCCGCACTCTCACCTGCAATCTCTGAAAATTTTAAGGCAAAATATTCATAGCTTTCCTTGAATGGACCGCGTTAATCAGGGAGGAACCAATCCAAAAATTGGGCAATGTAATTTTTAACAAGAGAAAGTTTGTGTGGATTCTTGTTCAAATTTCCGTGAATTTTCTGCACAGTTCGAAGCAAACGCCTTCAAATTTCCAAAGGAATTCGTACAAACTCTCTCTTGTAAAAAATTGAATTGCCCAGTTAAATTTGCCAATAGCTGATGTGGCTTGGTTCCTTTCTGCCAAACGCGGTCCAAATATGACTAAGTCATTATAGGAAATCTCAGTAACATTCGGGTGTTCTCAGGACGTTTTTACAAAATCACGGCGGAAAAGACGACACTTACTCCGTGGGGACTTCGGGAGGCCGCTCATAACCGTAAAAATGAACGGGATACTCTGGATCGACTGACGGAGGGTAATGAATTGATTCCTGAGTTCATTTTACACGTTCTTCTCTTTCGCAGTTTCCCGCCGACGCGACGGCTTTTGAGTGCGCCTCCCATTTATTTTGATTGATTTCGCTGCGGAGGCTCACACCCGTTTTCACCAGTGGCGAGACGTGAATGATCGATTTCCGATATTTCCCCCATTTGAAGCTACGGTGAAGAGTCGATTCTTCAGGTGTTCGTTGCTAACACCCTGTTAATCGATCCTTTTCCATAGGTTTAAATGGCAGATCAATCGATGTATCGCAAAGCACGCCACGCCACTGGCTTTCACCAGTTTACGAGTGTCGATGATGCTTTTCAGCCCAGACAAAGAGGAAAAGTCGTGCGCTAACTTCGAGTCCCCATTTTCCCGCCGAGAGACAACTCGCTGCCCATTCTTGACACAGCTTCCCAGCCTTTAGTTGCGCAGCATCTTCGTCGACATGTATTGGGGAATCGACCCGAGGCTTGCTAAAAACGCGGGTCGCATTGGGTGGGTACATTCGAGCTTTAAATAATGGTTCGCAAATATATCCCCGAAAAAATATCAGACATCAACTTGGAAAAATAAAATAAAAAAATAAAAATTTCAGGGATTTTTTTTTTTTTTACAACTACCCTTAGAAATCTCAAGCCGGTTCAAATTGACCACCTCTTCTCTTTTTGGGTAGTTATGAGGCCAATACCTACAAGCCTTATGTATGCCCACACATAAATTCTAAAAAAAGAACCGGACAAAAAAAAAATTAAAAATCAAAGAAAAATAATCGAGTTTCGACACAGCTGAAGATAGGAGTGACGTGTTTGGGCCTCGTTTTTTTTTAACTTTAATCCCTAATTTAAGGGAAATATCAATGACAGCGTAATGCCGAGTATCGAGAATTCACGCTTCGTGACATCGTGCCTTCAATTTTGCAGATGCAACACGGACATCCATCAAGCACGAATAGTTGTATCTCTGCGCCGTCGTCAACGCAAGTTCTTTTCCTTGCTTTATATCCATATTGTGCTCGTTCCGTTTGTCTTGTTTGTAGTGGTGCTTCAAGAGCTATGTGAGCAACACAGCAGAGGATAAGAGAGACGTAATTGGGCTTTTTAACTTTGATACCGAATCTTACAGACATCTCAATGGCGGCATACAGCGGAGCATTGTGAGTTCATGCCTCGCGCCATGACGCCTTCAATTTTGCAAATGCAACACGGATATCCATCGAGCACGAATAGTTGTATCTCTGCGCCGTCATCAGTAGCCGTCTCTATCTTTGATCTATTTCCACGTTGGGTTGGTTCCGTTTGTCTTGTATTTTAGAGAAATTTCCTTCGATACTTTGAAAGAAAATTTTCCTAAATTTGTGAGTGTCTGTTAAAAAATTTAAAGCCAACACTCTACAGTTTTTTTTTTGTTTAAAAAAAAAAAAAAAAATAGAAATAGATATTCTATGCAAATTAAATAGCAATAAAGGAGATGAATCATACTGACTATACTTTAATCGTCACTGTATGAAATCCTCAAAAACAAGCCTTCCCATCCTCATTTTTCCCACAAAAGACTTTCATTCCCCGTGATGATTCTAAAATGTTCCTTTCTATAGCCGACCTAACAACAGCAGAAATGGAAAATTGACGAGTAGGCGAGAGGGGTAAGGAAGTGATGCTTCTCCCAGCAGAAACCGTCGACCATCACGCCTTACCACCCCCGGGGGTGGCGTAGTAAGAGCACTGCGCCGAAAAAAAAGCTATCAAAAATGAGACGGCTTAAAATTCCGTCAGTTTCCATGACCGTGAGTCGACGAGAGCAGAAGATCTGTGTGCAGGGAACCGAAAACATCCAAGAACGAGACTTCCTTGTCCTGAGTCGGGTGTTTTAATCTCCGTCACTAACACCGGCCCAATATCCGGTCGAGTTTGGGCCGTGGCCCTAACTTAAAGTGACACTCGATGATTGATACGGCGCGCCTTCATCAACTCGACCGGCAACCCGCAACACTCGTGCGCGCCCACTCAAAGACTGAATTAAAAGGTAAGAATTGAACTTGAGAGACATTATTTATTCCGCGCGCTAGCCTGTTTATAAGAGCTGACTCCCACGTTTTCAAGGTACGGAATTCTTTTACTTCAGGCGAGAGACATGGAACATTGTTGATGTTGACTGACTACGAATGCAATGACCTGAATTTATCAGAAAGAGCCTAACAAAAACGTATATTTTCTCTTCGTACATTGCAAACACAATGGAACTCACTCTATCACTAACGATGCTGTCATGCTAAATAAGAACGTCCTATGAGCATTCGAGTGCTGCCAAAATTTCCTCTCAGAAAACATTTATTTTTAAAGAAAATCATGAATAGTTTTCCTTTCTTTTTTCAGACACTCTAGCCTTTTGTTGCATGAGCTGATCGTTGATTTTGGAGAGAAAATCTACATTTTACGGTATTTTTTCGAAAATAGAGTCAGTTAATATCGATTTTGGTAGTTTTTCTTCAAGTTATGAGATCATACTTGTAATGCTCCCCAAAAATCATTTCTTGCTTTGATTCAATTTAATACTCCAGCATAGAAATAAACCCGAAACCCATTTGTTGCTTTCATGCAACGCTATGCAATAAAGGGCTGGATCTAATTACGAATAAAAGTCTCCGATATATTATTGGAAGAAAAACATTTCCAAATTTTTCCGAAAATTCATGATTTGCTAGAGGAACTTTGACAACACCTGAATGCTTATACGGCGTTTTACCTTAGTACGCGGCAGAATGGGTAAACTATTTTAAATGGCAAGTTATGCACCCTTTTTAAGGCGCCTCTCGTAAGGAGCAAGTTTGATTATTGAGAAAAAGGTAATCTCACTGAGTGGGAACTGTCCTTCAACGATTCTTATCTCCTGAGTGTCATCTAAAAATATGCAAGTGAAAAATTCGTTTATTTACGATAACGGCTCAAATGCGTGCTCGAATGAAATATTCATTGACATTTTATTAGTCGAACCCTTCCTGTGCAACTTACGTCTGACCACAGTTCTCCGCACACTACTGTAAATGAAAACAACCACAACGAATAAAAACGTTTCTTCAAACCCATGTCAACACAATCCCAGAACATCCACGGCCTGATCCTCAGCGTCGTCCATTTGACGTGCATTTGTTTATGATAAGAGGGATAGAGGCAAATCTCCGGGCAGTTTGCCATCAAAAACCGCTGAAGCAATTATGTGACAATAAGTTATGGGGCATATAAAACCACGAGGTTCAAAACAATCTGGTTTAGGGGAAACTAAATTCGTGAGTTTCCGACCAAACAATGATGATGATATACCTGCCGATGAATGCGGGTCATCATGATGGGGACATAGGTGTATTTGACGCGCAATTTTTTCTCCGTGTTTCTGCGCAGGGGCGACACGTTTTCAAAAAGAAGGGAACGAGGAAAAACATGCATATAATTAGTATATGCATACATATTTTTGTTTAAAAAAAAATACCTAAGTGTCGTTTTTACTTTGCAGATAGACTGACCAAATACGTTGCATATTGATTAATTTAATTGGTTAAAATTACTAAGAAAAAACAATCATTAGTTTCTTCTGTCTTGCTACATCCGAGTTTCACGTTGAGTGACTAGTGAAAATGTGTGTCTTCCTGACATATGGGAGAAAGGTGGAAGAAACCACGGGTGTCACTACCGCGGTGGGGATGACATCATTAAACGAATTTTTCAAAGCGCGATATCTCGATTGATATTGAACGTAGAAAGTTGCTTTTTGGAGGACTCTTATTATTGTTAGCTAATCTACAAAAAATAAACATCAAAACACGATTCTATGACCAGCACAACTGACACATTGACAATTTCTTAATTGAGGGGCTTGGATTACAAGGCGTATAGTGCAGTTTTTGCTGTTTCTAGTACGTGTTTGAAGTTTCGAAATTACACGGATCACTATGATGGAAAAACAGTTTAACCTGAATTTTTTATGCTTAGAAATTGGAATTTGGGAGCGAATTTTTCACAGAATATGCGTTAAGGCTAGTTTTACTTCAAATCGTTACTACCTCAATTTTTTCAAAAACAGCACTTATGCGTCTTGTCTTCCAAGCCCCTCAATTGTTACCAACAGTTTCCCTTGAGGATGGGAAAGAGAGAAAATCTTTTTAGAAACTTTACAAACAGTGGCGTGGCGAGCTTCGAGATATATCTATATTTTCCCATTTGAAGCTATGGTAAAGAATAGATTATTAAGGTGTTCGTTGCGAACGCCCTGTTTATCGATTCTTTCCCATAGGTTTAAATGGCAAATCAATCGATTTATCTAAAAGCACGCCACGCCACTGTTTACAAATGGGCCTTAAATAGATGTTAAGAATTAAAAGACAATCTTCAGCCTCGTAAAATTTCATAATCCGTTTCCGCCCCGAGCCTCCATGCAATTTCAATTTTTAAATGGGTCTCCCCAGAAACCCCACTTTAACCTTCCCTCCTGCGGCGCCCTTCAATCAGTCGCCCTTACGAGGACAGCACACCCGTGATAGCTGTCAATGAATCCGAAACCGCCACTCACGATCAGACAGACGAAGCCTGATAAAGTACAACAAATTGCGGCGCAACCTCCTCCACCCCTACACTGGAGCGCGAGATGAAGGGGCCAGTGGCTTGGCGTGCTTTGCGATATATCGATTGATCCTTCATTTAAACCTATGGAGAAGGATCGATTAACAGGGCATCGTAATCATCGATTCTTTCTCACAGCTTCCGATGGGGACATATCGATAATCGATCATCCAACCTCCCCCATCCCGACACTGGAGCGAGATGAAGAGGCCAGTGGCGTGGCGTGCTTTGCGATATATAGATTGGTCCGTCATTTAAACCTATGGAAAAGGATCGATTAACAGGGCATCGTAATAATCGATTCTTTTTCACAGCTTCCGATGGGGACTTATCGATAATCGATCATCCAACCTCCCCCATCCCGACACTGGAGCGAGATAAAGGGGCCAGCGGCGTGGAGTGCTTTGCGGTATATCGATTGGTCCGTCATTTAAACCTATGGAAAATGATCGATTAACAGGGCATCGTAATAAGCGATTCTTTTTCACAGCTTCCGATGGGGACGTATCGATAATCGATCATTCACGCCTCGCCACTGGAAGAGCAGGCGCTGAACCACGATTGCACTCACTCTGTGCGGAGTGTCACGGGGCGTGTGAGAAGCTGCAGGTGGAAAATTCATTCTCATGAAAGGCGCGCCCGACTGATAATGATGTATGATGACGCCGCGCCGCGCTTGACGGACACAGACGCCTGGTGCCTCAATATTGAAAAACGTCGTAAGAGCATTCGAATGTTGCCGAATTGCCTCTCAGAAAAAATTCATCCATGAAGATAATGGAGATGTTGCATGTGTGAGGAATTTGCGATTATGACTGTTGATTATTATGTAAAAGTTCGCGAGAAACACGATGGTGCCACTGGTTTTCTCTGAAATCAACTCTCAAGCTCAAAAAAAGCTCTCAAGTTGAGGCCGAAATGGAGGGGATATCCTACCCTACCCTTAAAGTCCACGTCTAAACATCAAGACAAACCCTCCATGCAAAGATAGCGAGCAAATACATTAGCAGGGTTGCCGTGTTTTCAGTTTTGGAGTCCCCAAATAAAGTGGCAACCCTGCTAATATATTTGCTCCCTATCTTTGCATGGAGAGTTTGTCTTGATGTAGACGTGGACTCTCAGGATAGTGTGGGATATTCCCTCCATTTTGGCCTCAATTTGAGAGCTTTTTTGAGCTTGGGAGTTATTTTCAGAGGAGACCAGTGGCACCATCGTGTTTCTCGTGAACTTTTACTTATGAATCAACAGTCAAATCGCAAATTCCTCACACATGCAACAATTTTCACATTTTAACAAATTTTTAGACACTTTAGATCAAATTACGAACACAATTCTCTGGAAAATCAGAAGAAAAATACTCACAAATTTCCCCAAAAATGCGTGATTTGTGAAAGGAGATTTGGCAACGTCTGAAAGGTCATACGATATTTTTCCTCAGGGCGGCAGCGTGTCACTTCGGTACGCCATTGTTGTTGCACACAGAGCTCCTGAATTTAATTCTGTGCCTAATTCTGACAGGAGTTTCAGCAGGTTGGATTTCTCTTCATGCTAAAAATGATACGGCCTGTCAAAATCGGGACACCATTATGGGGATATAATTCCGCTACGGGCAGTATCTTGTCCTGATATGGAAAAACCTGGAGAATCAATAGAAGGATGGTGCCCGACCAATAATAGACTGTTTTAGTAGCCACACTATTGTTTTAATATCGAAGATTGATAGTTCCAATGTAAACAATGACAAAATTTCAAGTCTAAATTCTATGTTGATTGGTTATAGTGCCAGTTCATTGTCATTTATAAATCATAAATTCGTTTTTGACTCATCAAACAGAGAAATTTCGATTGCACGGAATAATTTTGCACAGTTAATCACCTCGATGAAAATGCGACGGAAATTAATGTACAACCCTATATTTACATTTTACACAGCAATATGTGACGAATGATGAAGCCATCTACTCAGTCTGAAGTCGATGTATCTTGCCTTGCATAACATGATGATACATTGACTTTTACCCACCTTAACAGTGCGGTAAAATGCGTTTTTCCACCTTTGTATCGTCATAAACGTAATACAGAGTGGCCTATTGCAAAACGTGTGCATCATTTAGTGATGAATCTAATTTTCAAAAGAACATAATTTTTTTGCACCATGGCAATGGATGAATTTTATCACCATGTATTTCAAAGTTAATACTGAAGGCTGGATAAATTTAAGTTTAACGAACCCAATCTTTTACATGCATTTCTGAAGATGATGGCTAAGCCATAATGGCCCAAGACAAGTATAAGACGTCGTGAGACTTTTCATTACAAATACTCGAAAAAATCATACATTCCTGCCCCTGAGAATATTGAGAGGAAAAAAGAGGTCGCAAATCCGAATTTTTGAAGGAAGCTGTAAGGTCCGTGAAGGAGCGGTGCTAATATTCGCCTTCAAGTACCAGTGTAGATAAATTCACCTCCGGAGGATTAAAATAGCAAGTGATCTGAAAATGGAATCCTATTCAAGTAAAATCTATTCGTAAGGGTTGACCCAACGGCGCTATGTTCAGCGATTCGTAATTTCCTGCATCGATGTGAGAATATGAGTGTGTCGCGCGAATGGCTCCAAAACAGCACACATGTATACCACTAAGATAGCTGAAACGTTGAATTGGCTCGTATTACCAGATATGAGACGGTTGACTGTCACCCCTTCCCTATTTATCCCTTGTTTCTTCTCTCCACCTTCTCATCCTGTTTTCTTGAGTAAAGGGTAAATCCAAGATTTACCTAGGGTTTTACGAATCAATTTCCGAGTGGTGCCCCGCGCTCCGCATGAAGTGATAGCTTGTCTGACAACCAAAGCTGCTGTATTTGAGTCACCTTGCTTACTACTTCAGTGAACTATGAGCAGTAATTCTCCCATCCATCATCCCCCTCCCTCGGGAAATTGAGAGGCTATTCTGTCTTCCACAGCTAAAACGCAGTAACTCCACTTCAACTTCTTCAATTTTTTTCTGACAAAATACTTCTTCACAAATTTATCGGTGATCGTTTTTTCTTGATATTTTTTGAATGACCGTTTCATACTATTAAGAATCCTACACTGAATAAATAAATTTAAAAGGCTAACAGCTATTCTAGCAATGGATTTGTTTTTTGTGGAAATTATCGAGGTTCCCTAGAACTTTCGTCGTCACCTAAGCTAGAATGATCGATGTCCACATTACAGCCGTGCTAAGGAAAAACGCCGAATGAGCCCCCAGACATAGCCAAGTTTCCTTTGCTAAAATAGAATTTACTGGGGAAGTTATACATATTGTAAGCCCAATTTTTCAGACAGTATTGTTTGCAGTTTAATGTAATTTATCTGAAAATTCCAAGGGAAAATGTGTATAACTTCCTTCAAAAATAACATTCTATCGGGGAAATTTGGCAAGTCACGTATGTTCATATGGCATTTTCTCTTGACACGTCAGAATAAGTAAACGGGCGAGATCATTTGTGAATCATGAGGCCATTTTAGTTCTATTAGAGTGCAGCGAACTTTGATTAATATATTCTGCAAACGCGCAACATTGTAGTCAGATAAAATTTGGAACTTTAAAAGCTCGTAACTCCATTCATACAAAACTTTGAGGTTTTAGAAGTGGCTCCATTGATTTCCCCGTGAAATTCTTTCCAGAAACAACCATTAAAATTTAAAGTTTGATGAAATAAACATCTAAATTTGCAGTTTTAGCAAAAAATTTGATGTTCGATCTCTCTGATTGACTCGATCCACTTTGCGGCATTCGTAAGAACATTTGGGTGGAGCGCTTAAAGTTTCAGGGAAAAATGGATGGGGGTAATGTCGGTTTCATCATCCTGTAATCTACAGGGAAATGTATTCGAGGAGGCTGTTTGACAGTGAAGTTCAAAATCCTTTAATATGAAACGCACATGTGTTTTCCGTGCAGAAAGGCGGAAAACGCAGCACGCTCAGAACACCTGTATTGACAAGAGAAATGAAGTTTGTATTGAGTGGTGTCGATCATTAGTCCGGGTTTTCGCACGAAAAATTGGTTTTAAAAAAGGATTGCCAAAGTCAATGAGACGCTATTTCGCAATTTTACTTTGAGGACGGGTGGGGGGGGGGGGGGTATATAGATTTATTGATTGAACCTCAAGTTCTTCCCTAAAAATTAAAGGAATTTCGATTGTAGTAAAAATGTTATGCAGTCTTATGATATGTTCGCTTATGCATTGACCTATTATTTTACTGTGAGTCTCCCCTTCTCTCTATCATTTTAGCTTGTATCAAATGTAAGTAAAACATCAAGGTATTTAGGATTCTAAATTTGCAGTGCTTCTCCGCGATGACGGGAATTCCATGTAAAAATACCACATGGTTTAAGATTTTCTGACTTTATTATAGGAAAATTTTTCAATTTTTCTTTCCCCTCTCCTTGGCTTTGAACGAATATCTTATTTGAAACTTTTTCAGTGTTTAGAGTCCATGAATAATCCTCCCCCTGTCTGCTCTACCACCCTACCATTTCTGCCACGAATGAATTGAAATTTCCGAAATGCAGAAATTAAACTAGATATTTCTCGATGGGGAAAATAGAATACATTATTTTTCCGTGCTATTTAATATGAGAGGGAGCCTAGCAGGCCTAAGTATTATCCTCTCTTTGATTATATTTACTTTAAATTTTTCATTGATATATTGAACCTTCATATGAATTGGTAAAAATTAAATATACTCTATTGCTCATGAAACAGATTTTACTGGTTTTATTTTTCTTTGTTGTGCATTCTTCAATTCATAATTTTTGAGGACAGCTTACTTGATTGAAGTCAAATATTATTGTATAAGTAATAATAAAGTGTTTAGCTATTACTTATTACACAGGTAGTTTGTCACTGCAACTTAATGTCTAGTGACTGTAAAAAAAAAGTAAGTCAAGCTGGAGCTCAGAATTTTTGCCGTAGCTACAAATCTTATCTTCCGTGTCGGAAGTCATCAAAATTCTTTCCCGAAAATTCACATCGCAGATGTAACTTTATGCGTGTTTTATATCCGAACAAACATCAAAAGTGTCAAAATCGACAGAAATCGCGTGGATCGCAGAAAAATAAAACAAACAAACAAACAAAATTGTGCGTTTGCCAAAAAGATGAAGACACCTCGAAACATTCGGATACACTCTCGCAGAAAAGAACTATCTGCGAATAATTCGCAAAGCGGCAGGAATCATATAACACGCAAATACATTGCACATAATTCCTTTTGATTCAATCTATCAGTACATAGTACTTTTTAGCGTTCATCCAAATTGAAATTGAAGCTCTTAAAAGCTCTTACCTTTACTCCTCTTGAAAACACCTCAGTAGAAACAAATTTCAGCCGTTACCGATAGGCCCTTTTTAGAGGTGAAAAATCGATGTCATTGATCGAGTTCGAACTTATGATACTTTCGGAAGTTACGAGTCCCGCGGTAAAGGTGAAAAATGTCGGCGTGCCTCAGCGCGAGACGTGTCACAGGAGTACTGAAAGCCCCGCAACGGAATTTGAAGGGAACTGAAATAGCGCGAGACCAGGTGCTCGACACGCATGCTCCACGCCCGACGGGCGATGGCGCGGAAAACGTCCCTTCGTTCGAGAGTCGAATCGTTCCGGTGTCGTGCGCTAATCGGCTTCGGAATGGATTGAAACGAGGAAAATTGTGAAATATTAAAAAAATTTAATGAAAGTTTGCGAGGCTGTGAGGCTCGTAGAGGGCCGAGACTGCCGAGAGCGCAAAAGGCATTAAGATCTCGGGTCCCCTTGATCTTCATTTTTGACACAGTTTGATCGACCGTCATACTCTGCCGTGCTAAGGAAGAACGCCGTATGAGCACTCGAGGGTGTCAAATATCCTCGAATAAAACATGTATTCTTGAGGGAAGTTGTGCATATTTTTCCTTGAAATTTTCAGATATTTTAGATTAAATCGTGAAAAAAATTTACTGAAAAACTCTAGGAAAAATATTCACAATTTTCGCAGTAAATTCGGTTTTTCTTGAGGGAAATATGGCAACGTCTGAAGGCTCATACGGTGTTCTTCCTTAGCATGGTAGTACTGGACAGATCTCTATAATTTTTGCGGTAACCGACAGGTGATATAGTCCCTTAATAAGTCCACTTTCTTCAAATTTTGGAAAAATTACCCCGGTTTTTGTATATTACGTGATAAAGTTGTAGATTCTCCCTTTTAAACAATTTGAATTTTCATTTCTTCGGAAAAGTTAGAAAATAGTAAAAGTTAAAGAATATTTAGTAAAAGTTAGAAAATAGTAAAAGTTAAAGAATATTTCGTAAAGGTTACAATACATTTCATACATTTGCTGCGATCATAATGGATGAAACGTTAGCGGAGATTTAGAAACACCGCAACCAAGAATTGCCCTTTCTGTATCTTTTCGATCGGGTACATTTTTTAGAGCATGGTTTGGGATGCAACTATTACAACTGTTACGTAGCTACAATTGCATATCCACCGAAATGAAGGAGAATTAAGAACTCGCGGGTTTTGGATATCACGTGATAAAGTTGTGGATTCTTCCCTTTAAAATATTTAGATTTTCATTTGTTGTCACAGTTCGTTCTGAAGATCTACCGGACTGATTTTCATTACTTAACAGTAGTTGATTACTTTCATTACTTTGACGGGCTATTGATAGGAGATAGTCCCTATAGATGAACCCGCTCTATTTAGATTAACCGTACGAGGTCTCGCAAAGCCGGCCTTAAAGGGCTCGAACTCTCAAAGCGCTCTCCAAGGGTTAGGCCGCATAGTGCCTAAGGGCGTACCTCCGATTATAATAAATATATAACGTTCTATAGCGGAGACATCATGAGGTCGGAGCCTTCTTTACGCCGGTTGCGTTATAGGGAGCAGAGAGAACTCTAAAATTTGCGTGTGACACTGATTCTTTGATGATTGGAGATGGAAAATCGTAGCAATTTTCTTCCTAAAATTTATCACATTAGGGATACCGTGTGGCAAGTGGTTCAAATGACGACTCTTGTTTCCTCTCTCAGTTCTGCCCCCTAAAATATATCAGGAACGTTGAAAACCTCATAACGAATGCCCTCTTGTCTGTTCTTTATTCTCCGTACATTCTTAGTCCAGTGATTAGGAAGTTCAAATTTTTTTTCTATTTTCCGTTCCGATTCAACATTTTGGTTCATCTACCCACAATCTAGCATAAGCCACATTCCTGATAATGCAGCTGATGGACTCCAATGATTACAGCCGGTTGGTTAAATTGGCTCACGTGATCTCACGACCGGTGACGTCATCAAGGCTATAAAACCCCGAGCCGCCTGAAATTCGAAGACAACCATGTAGAAACGTTTCGGTGCGCTATACTTCGCTCTTGCGTCTGTTATATTCAACGTGACACTTCGACCGATGATATTCTAAATTTCGCGTTTATAAAGTTACGTTCTTACATTTTATCATGTTTACATGTGCCCTTCCCACTTTCCACTATTTTTGGATCCGAAAGTACCGTGATTGGAATGGCATGCGCCCATATTGCAGGGTTACGGTTTCCATGTCTTTTTTCAGTTATCGTTTATTAAGTCACCGAGGTCAATAAACTATAACTAAGAGAAAGCAGTAACATTTTAATTATAAAATTAGCTTTCTGCAAAACGGTTGCCCAGAAATCTGAATTATTTGATATTTACGCTGATTTTGTCTTTATCCACGATGTTGGTGCCGTCGTTCGTGGAAAAATGTAGACTATATAGGGATCAAAGGAGTAGTTGTGATCGTGATGTAGTTGTGTTGTTGTGGAGCGGTTTTGTAGTACCATAGAAATAAAATGCTGCTGAGAGCAGCAAATACAGCAAATAAGGAATGAATAATGCAATGAAGAAGTAGATGCTTGGCAGCTAAGAAAAATCAAAGAAGGACTAAATATCGTGACGTACTTTTGGCGGTTCATGTGCAGCTCTTGCGAAATTCACTTTGTGGTAACATAAGAGCACAGAATCGTAAACTCATAACTACCAATCAAAGGTATTAGCAGAACTCAACAAAACCAGCACGGTAATTCATTGTAGTATGTTGTTTGATCTAATCGAGACATTTCTTTAAACATTGTGCAAATTGTATTGTGATTTTATTTGCAGGAACACGGAAAAAGAAATAAATAAATAACCCCTTAAATAAGTTGTATGTTTCTCTTATTTTCTCATTGACGTCTATTTTAAGCTAAACTGGAAAGATTCATTAATCGACCTAAAATTTGAGCTCCAATGATTTTTGAAACAAGCTCTATCTGTTGGGCCTGGTTTTAAGCATCATGTATTGCAATTCCGTCTGCGTGAGAATTGACAAAGGTATTTTACAAGACATTTTTTGCAGCCACAGAGCGCCAGAAAGCGCTGTGAAAGCGGTTTTTATGCACGTATGTAATTTTTAAGCACCCCGTTTTTTTTTTTTTTTTTTTTTTTTTTTTTTTTTTAAATTTATTGACTTAGCCTCCTTGCGCCGGAATAATGCATATGTTTTTACAATAGCTGACTTAAGACTAAAGAACTTAAGGCTAGGACCAATTTTCTATTATGAGTACATTTCAACTGGAGACCAACGATATGTCTATCAGCCGTAAAATTTCCTACCAAAACCAGTATCATTCAGGCTCTGAAAAAAAGTAGTTCAGTCATTAATTTCCAAAATATTATTTGCAGCCTTACATTGACTGGAAGTTAAATTTAATGAAGGGTAGGTAATAGATTCGTGTCTGAGTGAGGTGCACTGCACTTAAATAATTGGGCAGTGCACTGTGCAGCCATTAATGTGGCGCCGCGCTGCGGTCATTCAAGATCCAGTTTTACGCGCATCTACCGTTCCGTTCATGAATGAAAGAGCTTGTGAATGAAAGTTTGCACGGCCATGCAGGCGCCATGCTGCCCTGCGCCGCGAATGACTATTCAAGTTACAATGTACCCCGTCAGTTTTAGTCTGAACGGCGCGGCGTCGCTCGACGAACCCTGCATAGATCTTATAAAAATGGATAATAGCAAACTCACTAACGCGGTCATAGTCAATGTTAAAGCTTCAAAAATTTTATACGGGTCTTATGGCAGAAGTTGCAACTGCAAGCGGGAAGTGAGGGGGGAGGAGCGGTAAAATTCGCAAGAGATATAGGAAATAATTAAATCAGTGAGAACGAAAACACACCAACTCGAAAAAATGAAAATAATCAAGACACTTACAAAACAGCACAAAGGGTGAAGAAGTTAGCATAAAAAAAAGATTTTTGGTGCCGAAGGACAAGCACCTAAGGGCATTTTAAAAGTATAAGCTGGGGCAGATGCGCTAACCTCAATGACCTCGATGAAAATTGACTGATTTTAATGAAAATTGAGCATTTTCGAGTTACTGATTTGGTGTATGTTTTCGTTCTCACTGATTCAATCTGAGACCGGGCCGTACGGCTGAACCGAGTCTGACAGCATGGCACCAACGAGTCACATCAAGCAATGATTATTCTTCTACATTGGAGAGTGAAATCAGCGTTGTGATTTACATCAGCATGTGTAGATCCAGATTTTTCGCTCGAATGAAAAACAAAGTCAATGCATAGGTCGAATCGCAAAATTGAAAACGATCTAATTCGTTTGAGAAATTGACGGTAATTATCTTAGGGGTAGTTTACCCCTACTGTGTATAATACAACGAACTTAAATTTTTTATAAATATAAATCACACAGTTTTAATTATTATGAATGTACTGAAATTAGTCAACACCCGATTCGTCTTGAATTGGCTTTGTCTCTTTTGAAAGCGAGACGTTTTGATTGAGAAAATGTATATACGTTAAATATGTAAACGCTTTATCTCAATGATTAATTGAATTTGCCAATATAGAATGCGCCCATCGTAAGCTACCTTAAATTCTGATTCGATAACACGGATTGGGTTGCTTATCCTTATACCTCGTGCATGGATCCGTTTAATGTTCTTATTTTTATACTGAAGAATTCTCGGTAAAATTAAGGCATTGGGTGCAGAATGGACATTTCTTGAGTACGGTGTTACAGAATCTGTAGTGCTAAATTACATTTTAGAGAGAAAACTCTAGGGTAAATTTTCTGAAATGTTACATTTTCAGCATTGTAAAAGCATAAATAATAATTAGTAGAGGTTACAACACATATTGCATACATTTGCTTCAATCATAATGGATGAAACGATAGCGGAGATTTGGAAACACCGCAACCAAGAAATGCCTTTTCTGCATCATTTCAATTAAATTTCTCAGAGCAGGAGTTGGGATGCGACTGTTTCAACTTTTACGTAGCTGAAATAGTATACTCACCGAAATGAAGGAGAATTAAAAGCTCACAGGTATATATCAGAGAAATTCACATGAACGATCAAATAAATTTTAGGACGTATAATTTCTACAGCATATTTATTTTAAGCAATTGTACAGACCAAACAGAAAATTCTGTCAATCATCAAAATATTTGGTATTATGATTCAGAAAACCAAATCTACAACCTCAGCAACCCTGAATCAACCCACGCCGTGTTCAATAATCGCAGAGTTGAATATACCTATACAAATAGCCGGGAGTCCGGTGCCATACTCAGATAATGCGAAATATCGAGGCATGGCATTGGATCTCAAGTTTACCTGGAAGAAACACCAAAAGACAACAACTAAATCTAAAATTCTCAAAAATGTACTGGTTGCTGGGTAGGAATCCAGCCTTTTCAACTTCCAACAAAGTTTTAATCTACAAGCATGTCCTTCAGCCAGTCTGGTCGTATGGATGTGAACACTGGGGGTGTGCCAAGAAGTCCAATAGGTATCTTATTGAGGCCTTTTAGGCCAAGGTACTTGGGGTGATCTCGGGGGCTCCCTGGTTTGTTATACAAATGAACAAATTAGACACGACCTTCAAATGAAGTCGGTTCAAGAGTACATTAAGAAGGGCAGCAGGGAGACATGCTCCGAGGTAGAGTGTACACTCTGACCCTCTCACAGATGGACTAACAGAGGAACCCCTGAATAGGTGACTGAAGAGGCAAAAGCCTTGTGACCATGGTCGCTGGGGCATCCACCTAAAACAAACCTCCGCTCAAATAGCAATTAGAAAATAAGATCCAACCGGTTATGGGGGGTTGGCAACGTAGCATCGGATTAAGGGGAAAAAGATAGGTGGTGACTCACAAGTCCAGAAATTTCGCCCGATAAATTGCGTGAGCAAGATATGCGAACACATACTGGCCGGAAGGATTTTGGAGGGACTGGGGCTCTCCCCAAATCAGTTTGGATTCCGTAAAGGATACTCTAGTATTAAAGCCTTACGCAGACTAAAAATGAATTGAGCAAGAGAGACCCGGTACACAGAAGAGAACTAATGTGCGTACTTGGCACCCTAAGGTTTCAACCTGGAAAATGTTTTAACATGGAATGTCACATAACAACTGTCTGTTAAAAAGCGAGGAGAGTGGCCAGAGGTTACAAATGTTTGCTACCTAATGTCAGAGGTCCTTCCTTCTTTAGGAAAAAATTGATAATAAATGCAATACTCTCAATTATTTTCTATGGGATTCAGATCTGGCATGAAGGTATGAAGCTACAAAAGAACGTCAAAATTGTCAGACAAACACTGAGGCCTCTTAAGTTATCTCTTTGCAGCGGGTATCGGACGTGCTCTGATTTTGCCTGTGCTTATGGAGGTCTTCAATTGTAGATCCCTGGAGAGGGGTGATAAAAAGAGGTAATAAAGGGCAAGATACCTTTTTCAATATTTTAGAGTGTAGATTAATGCAGTACACGCACGGACACGTGAACTTCCACACCACACAATTTCTCACTGGACGCGGAACGGCTCGACTTTCGGGGCTCCGGTCAATACCAGGCACATGCTCACAGGAATCGGCTGGGATCTACAAATACGAGGAACACTGTCTAAATATACTAGCTCACTCTGTCAAGTGGCAATACTATGGAACAGCATGAAAGATCAGTACTCTGAGAAAGTGAGAGTTTCCGTGGAAAGAGGGTTTGATTTTGTTCCGAATATAAAGAAAATATCTGAATTCATCGAAAAAAAAAAAACAACATTAGTAGCAGATCTCTAGAGAGGGGTGATAAAAAGAGGTAATAAAGGGCAAGATAACTTATTCAATATTTGAGAGAGTAGATGAATGCAGTACACGGACACGTGAACTTCCACACCACACAATTACTCACAGGACATGGATTTTTTGGACCGACAAAAGTCAATTTTATTATTACCAATTCTTCCATCACTCCAACCGTGGATGGAGAGAACGCACGGAGATACGGATTTTTACTTGTCACAATTCTTTTCAGGCCACGGATGTATCAACAACTCTTCACAGATTTAAGCTAATCCCCTCCCCGATTTGTGCTTTTCCCTTTTCCCACTATTTTTGGGTCCAAAAGTACCGTGATTGGAATGGCATGCGCCCATATTAGCAGGGTGACGGTTCCCATGTCCTCTTTCAGTTAGTATATTAAGTCACAGAGGTCAATAAACTATAAATATCAGAGAAAGCAGTAACATTTTAATTATAAAATTATAGCTTTCTGCAAAATGGTTGCCCAGAAATCTGAATTATGGTTATCTCTTTTTTCGAATCTGAAGGTTCTCTCTCCAGTAAGAGCCTCTTACAAAGACCCCTGAAACGCAGAATTTGTTCTGCCTATATTAGCCATTCAAATTTTGACAGCAGGTATCCTGTCCTACTCAAAGTGCATACCCACCGAAATGAAGGAGCATTAAAAACTCACAGCTCCTAGAGAAATTCAATATGATATTGAGACCAATCATGACTTACGGTTGTTAGCTGTGGGGAACAGCAGCAAAAACTAACATCCAGAAAATGTATAGGAGGCATGGACAAATTGATTTCTTTTTGTCTCGATTCCTATCGGGACACGGAGTCTTCGGAAACTTTTTGCACAGATTCAAGAAAAGCTCAACCCCGCACTGCCCACACTACTTAACAGAAAAAGACACACCAGACCATACATTTTACAACTGCATTCAAATACAAAAAGCAAAACGAGAAATGGAAATAACGAATTCCACCAAATCAACAGAAGGAATAATTAAAATGCCAACACTATTTAATAATTTCTAAATGTTCCTATTGTTGCAAACTTCCATTTTATGAAGACATATTAAACATCAATTGCCAGCACCAACAGGTACAATTGGACGTATTTCTACCAAACAGACCTATGTGGCGATGAGAAATGTGGGGTGTGCTCTTGGAAGCTGCATAAGAAGCAATGTAAAAGTGGGCGTGGTTCCTTTTGAAGAATTGGCAAAGCGGGATATTGCATTCTATCAAACAGACCTATGCAGGGTGGCAAAATTTCATGAAATTTAAAATCGTGAAATTTCACGTGAAATATTTCCGGAAATTTCCGAAATTTATGAAATTTATGAAAAATTGAAGTAAAATTGCTCGAAATTGATCATTATGATGTAAAACTGTCAGAATGCCTCTTAATGCCTGTTTTTATAACCAACAACTATTTTATTCACTTTGTTTGGAATGTAGGGAATCATTTTTTTTTCTGGCTCTAATATGGGTACGTTGGCAGACAGGGAGACTCCATAGCTGCCTCTAGGACTGTTAGAGGGTAAAGGATATGACAGCAAGGCTCAATGGCACACCGACACTAAGTGGATTGCACTTTGCAAGAAGGAACCAAGAGCATTCCAATGTTGCTAAGATTGTGCAACTTTATTTGCCTTGCAAATAAACACAGATTATCTAAACTAATTTTATCTTTACTCCCAGGAAACTATAACTTAAAGACGAAAATTACCTTTGTAAATTTAATTTTTTCCATGATTTCAGTAATATTATTGAATGAATATAAGATACACAATCTTAACAACATTGGAATGCTCTTGGTTCCTTTTTGCAAAATGCAATCCAAGTTCCCTCATTTTTTTGGAGAATCTTAAATAAAATAAATTCGAGTACATTATTTTTAGAGCGAATTTGTGAGAAACATGATTTTGCAACGTCTGAATTGAAGTTTAAACAAACAAGTTTGAGGTTAGGTTTTCAGTCTAGACTGGAAGAGGGAGGGTCAGGGGGGTATACATTCCATGCTTGTAGCAGTTGTAGCCCTATAAGAGAAAAAGTAATAATGAAGCAAAGGGGCTCTACAATGATTATGAATGATGCAGAATCCGTTCACAAACTTATAAATTGATTTTTGTTTCATTATAAACGATAAAATTAGTAAATTTCGTAAATTTCATAAATTTCACAGGCTCGTGAAATTTCATGAAATGTTTCACGGAAATTTCCAATCTTTCATAAGTTTCTTACCTTACATGCCACCCTGGACCTATGTGCAACTGAATGCGGAACTCATGAGCCGCGGGCATGGCAAGAGAGCGTTGTGGACAGGGCTCATGAGTTAATGACCACGACTACCGCAACCACGAGGGACGTGACGCGACGTCCTCCTCCGTTGACGTCACTGGCGCTTTATTATCCTCATTCACTCTTACGGCCAGAGACTAACGAGCACACCCCATATTTCTCACTTCCACATAGGTCTGTTTGGTAGAACTACGTCCAATTTCGCCGCAACTTTTGTAAGAAAAAAACGCTACCAACTCTCTAAATCAAAATTAAAGGAAAAACATACGAAGTATATCCAAAGATGCCACATGTCCATAGACAATCCACAAATTACAGCAATAACTCACTGTCCACACCAATGCATCAGTAGAATCTACCAAAAAACCTTACTGGTGGGACAGAGAGATCGGGAAGACAAAGAGAAAATGCGATAAAAGTATAGCCGGAAAGGAATGAAACTACGAAAGATGATTGAAGATACGAAACAAGAAGATATACAATAGGTAGAATTGAAGAGAGAATTTCAAAGGAAAATTGCGGTATCTAAGAATGAATCTTGCAATGATATAATTAACGATCTTGACTGAGATATTTGGGGAAAAACTTACAAAATATTCAGATATAAATTAAAAAGACCGTCAGGACATTATACAAACACATTGACTAAACAAGAACTTGCGATTGACAAACTTTTTCCAGACTACGGATATGTTAAATAGAAACAAATACCGATCCCCGCAGAAAACATACCGCTGATAACGAGTGAAGAACTACAACAGGCAATAAAAAAACAGAAAAACTACAAAGCACCTGGTCGTGTGCAGTCCAATTCTCGAGGTCCATTCCATCTTGACCCCGACCCGGTCTGGGTGCCTCTCCATCCCTCATAGCACAAGCACGTCCCATCTCTAGTGTGACTAATCTTGTGAAACTTGTAAAACTCTCTTCTTCAAAATTCTCTAATACAAATTTTTGGCCTCTTAAACGTTCGTTCCTTCAATCAGCTCTCCCAAATTCAGCTCTCCTTCCAATTTTCAACATTTTCTTCATTAATATTTATTTTTTATTCAAATCCAAGTCTAAACTACAACAACCGCAAAAAATAAACTTTCTCTCTTTTTTCAACGTCAACATGTTAGTCCTGCATTTTTACAACCTCTCGGAGAGTGCCTGTTTGTCACACGGTACTAAAAACATGCGAGCGAGACTCCGCAGGAAAATGGTGACAATCAGGAGACCGGACCAGGAACCAAGTGTAGTGTCTTTGCATTTGAAATAATTTTACTCCCACACAGATAACTCACAGAATAGTTCCTTGTCCTGGTAACACTCAGACCAATTACAATAGTCGCTGGCATGGAAGCGTTATCCTTGGAACTTTTATACTTCAAAGCTTTCTCTCTCAGCGCATCGATGAGTTTACGACCTGTCGGTTGATGCGAAAGTGACTTCTCTGTAGTGGTCGTCACAGCCACAGACTTCTCAAGTAGCTGTTGATGATTATAGGCTAAAACCTGCTTTAATACTTCCGGTGCTGACGATCTATCGTATCGAACTCCAAGGATGATAACAACCCCGTCTTTTTTTCTCGTCAGTGTAACATCCCTTGTAGATCCCTCCATCGTATAGTCCATTTTCACTTCCCTGAAGGCCCTTTCAATAATCGTGGGGAAAATAAAAAGTGGTGCCTGGAGCTCTGCCTCATTCCTGGGGAAATTCCTTTCAAAAATCCGCGCCGTGCAGTTGAGGAAGGCCCTAAAATGAGCCTCATCTCCGGTCAAATTCAGCAGTGCTTCAACGTAGTCTTTCACCACCCGCCCGCTGATGTTGAACTTCTTCCGGAAGAACATCTCCTGGTATAAGAGCTTCTGCAGAGCCTCCTTCATCTCGAGGTTGGGGGAGGAAACCCCGATTATGAAATTTTCGGACACTCCTGTAGGGGTGAGGTAGCCGTTTTCTAGCAAGAACTGTACCATTAAGTCGTTGTCCGTCGGGCTGTATTTGTAGTAGGGAGCAAAAAGCCCCCGGAATTTAAGCGAGTTGAGACGCATATACCTCTTGTCCAGAGCAGCGGGGAGCCCTGTGCTCAAGGCCCCTTCCAAAAATGCCCCGAAAAGGTCGTAGTCAAATAGTTCGCGTAGTTGTTCCATAACGGGCGGGGTTCTCCAATAGCGTTTGAATTTTCCCTTCTTGAAAAAAGTCATCACGGAACGAGTATTGAAATGTCTCTTCATGCTCCCTGTAAATTACCAGAATATTAGATTTGTCAGTTAAGAACAAGACACAATTAATACAGTGGCGTGACTCAAACTTGTTTAGGAGTTGAAGAGAATCTCGGAAGCGAGGGGATCCAAAAGTTTAAGCTCCGACATTTTTAGTGCAACTTCATTGTTTGGTCGTCCGCGAAAACGTGTGCAGAAGAGTTTTAAATCGACATTTTTATAAATTTTACAACTTTGTATGAGGTCTTCTAACCCCAGTCTTCCGTACCCGGGCTCGGGCAGTCTTGACATGTATGTCGGTTGTAGTGCAAATCGGAGGAGAGAAAACCAAAAGGAGAATAAGTTAAAGATGAAGAAGAAGAGGGAGAGGGAGAAGGAATATAGGAGGAAGAAGAAAAGGGAGTGGACGGTGAAAAATTAAGAAAAAAGAAAGAAGAATTTCTTTTCCATTGTCTTTCTCTTCCTCTTTTTCCGCATCTTTCTCTCTTTCCTCTTTCTCTCTTTCCTCTTCTTCTCTTTCTCTTTTTCTTCTTTCTCTTTTTATTTTTCTTCTTTCTTTTTCCCTTTTTTTCTTTTCACGCATACTTTCTCTTCTTCTTCTTTCTTTTTCTCTTTCCCTTCCTCTTTTTCTTCTTCTTCTTTCTTTTTCTTTTTCTCTCTCTCTTTTTCTTCTTAGCTTCTTTCTCTTTCTCTTTTTCTTCCTCTTTTTCTTTCTTTCTCTCTCTCTCTCTTTTTTTTATCTTTACCTCCGACACATTCGAGACTCCTAGACCAGAGTTCGCCAGAATAGGCAGGCTAATAAAGATTTCGAAAATACCACCAACCTTGAGCCCGATACCCGCCGTACCAAAGCGCGAGTCTCTCCAAGTGATGGAGCTGCCCTCGACTCATGGCGATATCCCGGAGCTCGGTTTCGGTGAGGCCGAAGAACGGGGCGAGATCAGGCTCGTCGAGAGCGGAGGCGGCCGTGAGGTTGGCGTAGACGACGGTGCTCCCTATCCGCGTGACGCCCATCGACAGGGAGTGGCTCACGAACTCGTCACCCTCCAGCAGGGCCGTCAAGAAGCGACCCACCACGTCCAGGATCCGCTTGTCCGTCGAGGTGCCCGGCATCCCAGGGTACGAGCAGCCCGGTTGGAGGGTCCGCGTTCCGGGTGCGTCGAACCCGTCGATCAGCACCACGCACTTGCGCTCGAAGTGCCAGGATAGGTACCTAGACATGGAGACACGAGCTGTAAAAAAATTCTGTCTTATAGGTAGATCCTATACGGAATTAGAATGGTATGACCTCTGGACATATCGATGGTGAAACCTCTAAACCACGCATCTCGTTTCCGGTGTTTAAAAATTCCAGTCCTGTTTGGGTTCTTTTAAGGGGAGAACAAATCAACATCATTCCTTGGAGTTTCCTTACAGATTGTTTCAGCACAGAGAAGGAAAATCATGGAAGTTGTTTAGAATTGACGGTGAGTAGTTTTCCGTTCATGGAATAAAGTTTGACAAGAACGAGGTATTTCACCGAAACTAGTCTGCAAGAATACTATGTGAAAAAATGAAGCTCACTTTTTCCTCTCAATGTGTAAAATTGATTGGTGTCATGAAGTGAACGGTGTCCAAAAGTGAACATTCCGAAAGTGCAACCCTCAAAAATAAAAAATGCATAGCCTTACAGCGCAGACGGGGAGTGTTGAAACTCACTCCAAAAGCGCAATTCGCCTTAATTGGGAATGTATGCGAGGAACTTAAAGCCGGCTGAGAGAATTGTTCTTTACACATTTCGCATTTAAGCGTCGCATCGAAAGTATTTTTCTAAATGGAGGAAAAATCCCACCAAAAGCCGACTCGTTAATTTAGATAAAAGGCAACTCTACGAATCTTTCTCAAATACCTTTTTTTAGCGGCTCTGGTGCTTGCACTAGAGCTGCTATTCCGGACGGTCCCAGCTGGGGAGTATCAATGCAGCATGTTACATTGTAGAGACCGCGCGTTGGTTGATGGGAATCGGCGCCATTTTCGGCTATGTTCCTTGTCATGACTTTATTTTATTGCATACTGTTTTATTGTTAGTCAATGCTATGTTGTGTATTGTATTTTTGGAATCATGGTGATACAGTCAACAATTCAAAACTTGTTTGTGCTTTTATCTCGTGATGGAAAAAATGTACTTTACGTTCAAAATTTGAAAATTTGAATTTTAAAGTTTTCGCGGTTAAGGAAGCTTTAACCACTGGGTTGGAGCTTCCTAGTCATATTACTTGATATCAGCTGATAGCAAACAAAGGTTACCAGGGAAACCGTAAACGTCTAACAACTATCGTGGCCATTGGGGCGATTATTGAAATGATATCGACTGTATGTCGCCGCTTACGACAGGACATAGCCCTATCTTAACTGTGTAATATATCGCAATTCGATATTGTTTTGATTTTTAAAAGGAGCAATTCATTCATACAGTTCCGATTAGTTTTGGCGAACGGGCCCTTAACCTACGGCACTCGGCTCATGGGAATTTTTTAACTTGTCCTGGACGGACTCGTCTGTAGCGCCTCGTTCTTCGTTGTGTGTGTGATTTCGTGAAGAAGTTTCTATGGCAATTTGCTTTTATTTGTGAGCTATTTCTTCCATTCCGGGAACATATTTATTGAAAACGGCGACTTTTTCAACAGTCCTATTTTTATCTACAACATCTAAGTGGCCCTTCATAATCATTTAATTTTGGCCCCTGGCCAGAAAAAGGTTCGGAAATTGCAGTGATTTTGCCGAAAATGCTGAAGTAAGTAAATTTGGGCATTTTTTTTCCTTCTTCAAACTCTGTGGAGAAGCACTTCTCCTCCAGTACATCTATTTTTTTACTTATCTCTCGCAAGGTACATTTACAGAAGGTGTGTTCCAGTATTAACAGTTCAGATTCGTGGTTTTTTTATTATAACGCTTATTTCGGAAAGCAATTATTACATTGTTCAATTCTACTGACTTTCAACACTCGATTATACTCCCGGCAAATTCTGCAGCAGCGTTTCAAATGTTGACTCTAATGCTTCCAACAGCCATCCGATGTCTAAGGGTTTATCCCTAGATTTAGGGATTTTCCGGAATTTCCAGGGATTTAGGGATTTTTCAGGAAATCTAGGGATTTTTTTTTGATGAGGTAAAGTTACCAAAAATCAACTTTTTAACCTCAATTCTAGCTTCGACAATCGAAAACATTTTTTCATCTATATTTTGTAGGCCTTTTTGGCAACACTATTTTCCCCGCAAATAAGCCGGAAATTAAAACGATTGCGTCCTTCGATGTACTTGACATTCAACTGCATTCAACCTGTTAATAATAAGAAATCAACTAATATTCTTTCATTTTATTGGTCTGGATTAGCACTGCTTTCAGAGAGCGCCAAAATTCAAACGAGCCAATCAGATTTAAATATTGCAAATCGCTACATCGAATGACATCATGATTCTTCGTTAAAAATGGCGCTTTTTGCAAAATCTAGGGATTTTTTAAGTATATTTGAGCAAATCTGGGGATTTAGGGATTTTTAGCGAAATCTAGGCATTTTTTTTCTTCCCCGCTAGGGATTTAATATCGGAAGACTGGCTTCCAGTATCGTAGCGTTGATCGTCGCTGATGTCGAAATGGAACCTAATGCCGGACTTACTGTAACACCTCCATTCCTCAATTCCGGTGAGGAATACGTCTCTACCCTTAACTCAATATAAATATACAAATTGATAAGTGAGTGCTTTAGTCTCCTGAAAACAGAATTGCGAAACTTAAAATTGGAGAAAAATGATGAGTAAATGAAAAAATGGAACCAATTGATGGGATATGTCGCATGCCATTCTGACACAAAATATGGCGTCTATCGAATCACCTTAACTAAATAAAATAACCAAATTTTCAACTCTCAAACTATCAACTATCAACTATCAAATTTCAAACTATCAAAATTTCCAACAATGACAAAAATGATTGTAATATACCTATAATGTAATGAAATATACACGCTCTAATCATTTAATTTGTATTACCTTTATGTTATGTACCTACATGTTATACTATTTTTATAATAAATTTTGCCAACATGCTTTTCAATTCAGTCTACAACATTTCATTCCGACGTGGCAATAATGATTTATAATGCCCCTAATCCATTAAAATGAATTACAATAGTAATGCCGCATTATAATGTCGTATTATACATCGCAACGATTCATGTCCTACTGATTATTGATTATTGTAAGATGAATTCTGTTTTCTCTGATTGTATGTTTCATACGTGCGAAGCAAGTACGGGTCACTAGAAACGTGGTTCGTACGGGTGGCTGATGAAATTGATCTTCGAATACCTTTTGATGAGCTAGGGAAATGGAACCATCTGCATCTCATGGACAATAAATAGTTGCCGTAATTAAGGTCATCCCGTGATTAAGGTGCCGTGATTTAAGTCATAAATTCTTCATCTAATTCTTGATTCATCTCCAAAATGTCTGCTAAAGCTTTCATGCGCTTCTCCTTGTATGCATGAATGAGCAAATTGGGTATCGAACAAGCGGACACTTTTTGAAAATTTAGATGATTCTGGACAATATCGTACAGAAGTCCACGAGCTGCAGATAGAACCATTACCTCTAGCTCATCAAAAGTTATTCGAAGATCATTCAACAACCTCTTTGACAAGTTGCAAAAACTTTTCGTTAACAATAGTGTCACACGGTACTAGGAATATTTACTATTTAACGAACCTTATATTTCCCTGACTCAGTCCTAAATTATAGAAGTATGCGTTACTTTTCCAGCAATCCAAAAAAACAATTATACAAAAAACCAATACCTACACTTTCAGATATAAAAATGCAAATTTTTTGCAGCCTCGCTAAACGACTTATCAACCAGAGATTTTTTAGGAAGCGGACCTCCAAAGAGCTTTCAAAATTAAAAGTATACAACAAGTGATAATGCCATGTATTCGCCATATCAAAGCCCAATACACATTTATACACCGGCTACGTAAATCTGCTAAGTTACAAAACATGAATCGACAGTTGTCGGATTGTACATCAATGACAAAATGTGTCTAGGCCCTCATTCTTGACTACAACTACTGCCCCCAGAGCCGCTCTCCGACGCCAATGCGTTGGAGCTTCCTGCTTGTTTACAATTTCGGGGACTGGCAACGTTGTATTATATTGAAACAAGCAAAGCATTATTCGGAAAATTGACGATTTACCATAAAAGCTAGTAATAGTTACTTCGTCGGCGCGATGGGCATCGCTAGGTGTTACGTGGTACAGAAATAAGCAAAGCATCCTCAATTAGTATCACATGCAACGCGAACACAAAGCGAATTTCGTTATAACGCCTGAATGCAACTATTCGAGCTCTGCGGATGTCCGTTTTGCATACGCACGGATCTGAAGGCGTTTTGGCTCTCCACAGGCACTCGCCGCTTCACCCTCTGCGTAGCGCAACGCAACGGCGCGGTGGGTTGTACAGCGAGGATTCGTATTGACCGAGTGTCTCCTCAATACGTTTACACTACGAAGATATGTCGTAGGCACGAATAGTTAATCTACAAGTATTAGCACAGCTCTAAATTAAGACTGAAAATCAAAATATTCTCACATCCTACGGATGTGTGCAACTATTCGCGCGTAGTGGATTTCTTTCTCAGCAGTGAAAACGAAGAATTGAAGGCACTCTGTCTTTTTAGACCCTCGCTACACAAACCGCCGCGCCGTCCAGCTGATTCCGACGCTTGATGTATTTTTTTGTTGTTTTTTTTGGGGGGGGGGGACGGCAAAATTAAGATGCTCAAAAACAACTGGAGATCACGTGTGGAGAGTTGAGAGTTGCCGAATAATTTTTAGAAAATTTTAAAATTTTTTACCTAGACTGGGCATCATAAAAGGAATGAAACTTAGTGGAAGCTGACCTGGTCATCCTGCGACCCATGAGTATGAAATGCTCAGGATTAAAATTAGACTGGAAGAGTAACTTAAAGCAGCTGTAGTACTCCTGAGGAGCCCTCGAGGCTAAGATTCGACTTCTAAGCAGATACTTGTATTTGAGGAGCATGCGGACGATCATATCCCGGAAGGTCCGACCGAACACCAAGTAGCTCGAATGGCAGGCTAGATGTTTCAGGTTCAAATAAAGGACGGGGTGTTGCGCAAAATGACGATCATAGAATTCTTCCTCCCGCCGAATCTTGACTCTCTCGAAGAAGGGTACATTTTGAGTGGTGTTAGGTTGAATTATGGTCCCATTCCGGTCTGCCTAAAACAAATCTATATTTCAAATTTTTGAAAAACAGCGCACAGTTAGAGGGGTTCAACTACAATCAACTTAATTTCATTCCGCGTAGTCAAGAGCATTCCAATGTCGCTAACCTTGCAAACATAAACGATCATCTAAACTAGTTTCACCTCTACTCCCAATAAACTATGAATTCAAGACGAAAATTACCGTCGCAAAGTTTACTTTTTGCAAAGAATGTGCCTAAGTTGCACAATCCTAGCAACATTGAAATGCTCTTAGTTCCTTTTTGCAAAATGCGATCCAATTGGTTGTTGCTGCAAAAAAATAGTTTCCCACAACCTGCTATACAATGCTCCAGTGACCATGTAAGTTGGCCCGAGCACTAACTTTTCGGGAAGAAATCCTTTCCTCTACCTGGTTTCTTACTTAATATCCGCCCGAGTTTCGCATATTTTCCGTTTCTCCTCATCGCAGCTTCCGTCAAACCGCAATTGCCCGGAAACTAGGACCGCACATCTTATCTGATAAAATCGTTCGCCCTTTAGACCGATTCTGTGGGGTTAGGCTAGATTAGTCGATGAGTCAACTGTTGATCTAATTTCATTACGTGAACGTAGAAGAAAAACGGGGTAAAAAATCACTAATGTGTGATCAATTTTCAAGGACAATTCTGTAATTTCTCCTACGATTTTAAATAGATTAAAACGCGAAATATCGAAAATCTAAGCTCAGATTCGGATTCCTCGTGAAAAATTGATGAGATTTTATACATTATAAGTTAGAACAGCGTGAAAGAAAGAGGTTTAATGACGTAAAAAAACACTAATGTGTGATCAATTTTCAAGGACAATTCTGTAAATTCTCTTACGATTTTAAATAGATTAAAACGCGTAATATCCAAAATCGAAGCTCAGATTCGGATTCCTCGTGAAAAATTGATGAGATTTCATATATCATATATTAAAATAGCGTGAAGGAAAAAGGTCTAACGACGCGTATAAATTCTGTCGTGCTTCTCTTTGAACTACGCCGCCGCGCCCGAGATGCAACCGAACGGGGAGGCGCCAGGAGGCGCCAGCGCTGAGCGTTCAGTTTCGTCCCGAGGAATTCGTCACGATAAATTCTTCTTCTTCCTCCTCCGCTGACCCACTGAGCACTACCCATGTTGCCACGTTGAATTCATATGCTCGAATCAGTATGTCTACGTTATGTCTCTTTCCTTCACGCTATGCTCGGGTATGATACATGAAATTGTATCAATTTTTAACGAGGAATCCGAATCTGAACTTCGATTTTGGGTATCACGCATTTTAAGTCAAACCTTCCAAATTCGAAAATCTGAAATGACTGACGTGGCTTAAAATGCCATCTCGGCTCCTGTTTGATGGATTCTCCTGAAATTCGGTGTCAGGGTATGATACATGAAATCGCATCGATTTTTTACGAGGAATCCGAATCTGAGCTTCGATTTTGGGGATCACGCGTTTTAAATCAAAATCTGTCAAAATTCAAAAAATTCAAAATTCCAAAATCCGAAATGGCTTAAAATGCTATCTCGGCCCCTGTTCGATGGATTTTTCTGAAATTCGGTGTCAGAAGGTATTTTTCGACAGGAAACTCGAATTTTTAGTCCATTTTTTAAAATTCTCAAATTCAAGATGGCGGACGTGGGCTAAAATGCCATCTCGGTTTCTGTTTGTTGGAGTCTTGTGAAACGCGGTGTCACACGGTATTTTTCAACGGAAAACTCGAATTTTTAGTCAACTTTTTAAAATTCTCAACTCCAAAATGTTGGATGTGGCCTAAAATGAGCCCCAGTTCTGGCCTCCGTTTCTGTTCGTTAGAGCTTTGTGAACCGCGGGATCAGGGGTACTTTTCGACGGGAAACTCGAATTTTTAGTCGATTTTTGAAAATTCTCAAATCCAAGATGGCGGACGGGACCTAAAAAGCTATGTCGGCTCCTGTTCGATGGATTTTTTTTGAAACTCGGTGTCTGAGGGTATTTTCGACCGGAAACTCGAATTTTTACTATTTTTAAAAATTCTCAAATCCAAGATGGCGGACGTGGCCTAAAATGCTATGTCGGCTCCTGTTCGATGGATTTATGGCACCCCTTACTACATGCCTACTCTTGTATTTCTGTACAGCCGCAAATTTAGGGTCAAGGGTTGCCTGACCGTCTATGGACCAGGTGGAGTTTTTGTCCTGAAAATTTACCTTTAGATGGCAATTCTCTTTATATTTTGTCTATGGTTTTTATGCCCCCCCCCCTTTCTCGCGGACTCTCTTTTCACTTTTCTTGCCTCCTTTTTCCTTCCATTTCCCCCCTTATGCTTTCACTGCCCAACCTTGTTTCCTTTTCCTTTTTTCCCCTTGTCCCTTCTTCCCTTTTTTCCTTTTCCTTCTCCCCCTTTTTTTCCCTCTCTTCTTCTTTCGTGGCGCCCCCCCCCCTAAGGCTGGCGCCCGTGGTCGCCGCACGCCCTGCACCTGCCCTAAGTACGGGCCTGCGCGTAGCTCAATATTTTCTCAGGATTTATTTTTTCAACAGGGAACTAAACATCATAAAGCCTTGGCATTTTCCTCGCGTTTTCCTCAGAAATAAACGGGTAAACTCACATTGTTTTAGTATACAGGAACAACATGTTTAGTTTTCTGTTGGAAATACAACGCATATAATAAGTGATGAAGTAACGTAATGCAGTTAGGGGAGTCCCAGTTTGATACGTTCAATCATTCTGCAATCGTCAATCATGTTCAGATGAGATCGGATTTGTCATTGCTTGATGAATTTTAGAGCTACATTAAATCACAGCTGCCTTAAAATTACGTACTAAGAATTAAAAAAAAAGACATAAATGAATGAGACCATTGGCGGATCCAGCAAGTTGGCAACGTTGTCTTTTCTCCATTTAAACCTATGGAAATGTACCGATTCCTGGAGGGACCAGGTGCTCCGACAAGAATCGATTATTTAGCATAGGTTTAAATGGAGGAAATCCGGTGTTGCCAAATTGCTGAATCCGCTTCTGAATGAGACAATTATTTGTGAAAACTTTTGGAGGCGTAAATATACCAACCTGGAGTTCGAGGAAAAGTTGAAGCATAGAGAGGATAGTTGACTTGCCAAAACCTTGCGGGGCAAGCACCATCAAATGTTTTGGCTCCCTCATGAAATATTTAATGAACATTGTTTTGTCCGTAAAATAGGGAGAGTAGACTGTTTCAGAGAAGTTACTCTCCATCACACGAATCAACTGCTGTTTAGTTGTCTGGAAACATTAAAGCGAACGGCAAAGTTTTGAAATCTTGCAGTTTTAGCCGCTCCGATAAAAGAAAAGAAAAAAAAAGAAAGAAAAAATTGTCGTGACTTTAATCAAGAACCCCACAATATTTACAGAGGTGGAATGAATAAATTATGTGAGCGACACAATGAATGGGACTGCTGCAAAGAACTATATTGCCTATAGCTTTCAAGCCGCTCACATCGTCTAATCAAGATATTGAAGGCACGTTATGGCTAGTTAAAAGGCGCCACGTTTTGCGTCTAACGATACCTCTCTCTTGAAAAACATTCAAGAGGAAAAAAGTCAGCCGAAAATGGAATTCTGCCTGGGTTCGGAGACGCCTCATCCTTTCTAATTTTTTAATCGTCAGTTTTCATTGCTCTGTTCTTTTTCTAGCACCCATAAAAGCTGAGGGCTGCATGCGATGCACCCTCTGCAAGCTTTCTCAAGCCCAGCCTTGAGAAGTGACTTCATGCATAAAGCTCACACTGGGAAAAAAAAAACACATTGGATCTAGAGTCCATACTCTTGAAAACATTGACAAGAAAAAATACTCTTGATTCAATCGGATTTTTGCTTGAATCAAAACGAAAGCCGCTTAAATTAAGAGGCTTAGTTCTTGATTTAAGCTACATTCTGATTGAATCAAGAGTACTTTTTCTTGTCGACGTTTTCAAGAGTCTGGACTCTAGATCCAATGTGTGTGTTTTTTTTTTTTTTTCAGTGCCTTCGTAATGAATTGTCACCTCCGCTTATCGAGTGACACAAAATGCTCGGGTTGGAAGTTAAACTATCGAAACTGCGTTTGCAAAACAGGACAAGCCCAGAACTTACATCAAACACAGCAGCTAGGACACAGAAGCAAGTAAATCGACCCATCGTTGATGATTTCATCCCGCGATGTTAGACCTTGGGTTATTAATTTGGAGCGCGAATTGAAGAATAGCGTAAAATGATTTAAAGAGCATTCATATTTTAGAATAATACCGCACGACGTCTTTAAAAAATATGCAGAAATTACGCACAAAAAACTTGCAGCGAAGAAAAAGTGCAACGTGCCGCACATGAGACACGGGTCTCGATGGAAGGACCCAAAATGACGTGTCGTCGAAGCTTATATACTCGAGTAGATAACATCAAAATATAAAGCTTTGGAGTTGTATAATCGCAGTATCAAGAGATAATTAACAGTTAATGCTCATTGTACACTGGTGATATGAAACAAGTTAACTGAAAATGAGTCATAATTTGAATTTTGGTAGAGAGAGACTATATTGAGTGCGACTGGAACAGAGAATGAGACGAAGGAAATTCATGTTGGACTAATCCCCTGATGTGTCCTGAAATGTAGACGTTTTCTGAACGGGTATTTTCAGGTTTTCGGATTTTTGGACCCCGAGGCACAGTCTGTAGAGAACATTCATCCTCCTAAATATAGTCTCCTCATTGAAAAGGAGTCTAGTGGCGGGTAAACCCCTCATGCCCTACAAAACGGCATCCAGGGGAGCCACCCTCGGTATTATTTGAAGCTGTGATTCCATTCAAGGTAAATCTACCTGAAAGTGAACGAGGATCAAGATATCGAACACATTTTGTCGTAAAATACTGGTTTCCCTTAAATGTTTTGGACGGGACAAATCCATCACGTCTTGAGGAAGGTTTCAGGACATTTTTGTCAACGATTTTTTGTCCGCGCACCTTTTTTGTCCAGTAGTTTACGCCCACACTTAAAATAAGCAACAGTGACTTGGTCCAATTGTTATATTTTAGTCGGTTTGTAAAATTAGAGTCCTTTTATACCCAGAGTTAAGACAACTCACTTTTGGTTGGGCCAGGATTGGACTGAAAGTGGCTTAAAAAAAAATCCAATTCTGATTGGTTCTCGCTCATGGAGGCCGAAACGAGTGCACCAAGATGGCGGTACCTCGAATGTGAACAAGAATAATGAAAATATTACCTAATTGTGGTTTATCAAGAGTAAATTGTTATTTCCATCGGTCCAAAATGAAAATAGATTAAGAAATTATTCACAAACCAATCCCATTTTCTTTTTAATTGATCAATTTGTTGATGTTGTTGTTTTTGTGTGACAGACATCGCAGGATTCCTGATCCTTATCCCTCAATATCGTTCGTTTGGGTGCACTCGTTTCGGCCTCCATGGCCAGCCAAGGCCGGCTGCCAGTCAGCTGATAATCGAGTTGTCTTAACTCTGGGTATAAAGGGACTCTATGTAAAATTATATTGACAAAATAAATGAGAAATTGAGAGAGAAGGAGGTGTTGTTATGGTTGCTCATTTTCTAAATGAAATGTTATTACTTTCTCCTTTTGAATCATATTTTTAAATTGTCATTGGTGAATATTTGGTTTTATTTCTATCCTTAAAATATTAAATGTACAATATACCTTATCATGGGTGGCGGTAGCCACCTCCGGACAAAGTCTAAACTCGACAACACTGGAAAGCCTCCAAACGAAAAAAGGTGGCAGCCAACCATAGACACACGTAACTCCCTTATTCTGAAAATTGATTCGACTCGAACTCGACTGCAGCCCAAACGACGGCACGGATTCCTACGATCTTGGTGTCTACGGACGCATCTCAATTAGGACTACAAAGTGGAAGAGTTTCATTAAGATCCATTGAGTTTTCAAAAAGTTATAAGCACTTAAAGGCCCAAAATGACAAATATTTTTTGTAACATGGGCCGTTCAGTAGCGGGAAACCGACATGATCACCTTTCACAACAGATTTCTTGCTTACGCGGCCACGGATTCTAATGAAACCTACAAAGGAACCCGCTTGAAGATATGAGGATTTCATTTCTACCACATTTAATAGGGTTTCAATGCTCGGATAATTCTGGAATAATTTTGGTCTCTTTCTTCAGTTCAAAAGTTGTTTTATTTAAAATCTGCTTTAAAAGGAAATGCTGCTGCTCTATTGCAGAATTTAGAGTTAACAAATGAAAATTATCCAGCAGCGTTAGAAATTTTATCAGAGCATTTTGATAATCAGCGAGTCATTGTGGATAAGCACGTCAGTTTTCCAGTTAATTTGCCAGACGTGTGTACAGAAGAGTCAACTCGTAAATTAATTATTCAAGTTCAACAGGCTTGTCATGCATTAGATGCATTAAAGGTAGAAACGAAAACTTGGGATCCGATTTTGATTTTCTTAATTACTAGTAAATTTGACAAAGAGACTTTGAGTGAATGGGAAAAAGTGGCTCCCAAAAAAGAATGCCCAACTAAGAGCCAATTGTTTGATTTTTTGGAAAGACGGTGTCAGGTATTGCGAGCGTTGACTGTGTCAACATTGCCAAATGATCAGCGAGAGCAAGGTAAGAGTCTTAAAAATTCCACAAAAATCGGAAATAGCTTTCGATGTCCTCTTTGCAATCAAGCACACAAAATTTATCTGTGTCCTGAATTTTTGTCTATGCCTGTCAGAAGTAGAATTGTTAAAGCAAAAAATCTTGGATTATGCCTAAATTGTCTGAGAATACATGAGGAAAAATGTTCTTCAGTCAGAACATGTTACGAGTGCTCCAGAAAGCACCATACTTCTTTGCATTTACCACAGTCTACAAATCAAGAAGTAGTTCTCTACTCCAAGTCCAAGTCATCCTGACTATCCACTGCTTGTGTCCGCCTTATCGGTTCCGACGGACGTACAGAAATCTGCCGCTCGCTATTAGATTGTGGCAGCAGTGCTAATTTTATTTCACAGGATTTAGCAGCCACTTTAAAGTACACAGTAGAATCGATACAGGGAATAAAAATTATAGGTGTAGGAACATCAATCTCGAAATTTCGTACTGTTATCACAGTGCAATCTTTGAACTCGAACTTTTCTTTTGAAGCAACTTGTGCAGTGTTACCAAGTCTGCCACTAATTATTCCAGATAAAACGTTTCCAAAGTTCGATATTACTTCATCCAAGGTAGATTCGAAATTGGCCGACCCTATTTATTTTCAACGAGGCGAAGTACATGTTATTTTCGGTGCATCAATTTTTTGGAGTTTATTGAAATTCAAAAAATATTCATTAGGCCCTGAACTCCCAATTTTGCAAAAACGAAATTAGGATGGATTTTGACACCTGTTAATAATTTGTCTCTATCTCCTTATCAACATAAGTATAAAAATGATAGTAAACAAACAGAAATAGGTATGTTTCAATGCCACTCATAACAGTCAGCTAAACAAACGCATGAAGCTGAGATATTATTTAGGTCATCCCTAAAGATCGACACAGATGGAAGATTTTTGGTGAAACTACCTTTGAAAGATTCTCCAGCAATTTTAGGTGATTCGTATGGCTCAGCACTTAGACGTTTATTTTCTCTCGAAAGAAAATTATCAATTCATCCGCAGCTACGAAAACAATATAATGAGTTCATGCACGAATACTTAGAATTGGGGCATAAATGTCTCCAGTTAGTAGGGTGAAAATGGCGACTTTACCACAGTAAATTATCCAACAGCGTTGCATGATTGTGCAGAAAAATATGAATTAAATTACAGCGTTGTATAGGGATTATTGTTCAATGTGGCAACGCTGCAAAAAGAAAGTATTGCATGTTGCCCCTTCAATATGTGGGTTATGCAAT